>RPOG01000139.1:0-528874 GCA_008086565.1 Thalassoma bifasciatum
GCAGAGATGACAATAATGGAGAGTGTGACCAGAAATGGCTTAAATAAACAGCCATATTGATATGAATTTTGACAGGTGATAATGAGATTGACACATGCAAAGTGTGACATCAGTGCAGCATTTATCACTCCAAAAATGCAGCACATATACAGGAAAATGCAACATATTTTCCAAATGTCTGCATTTCCCATGTTCCCAGTGCAGAGCTGTAATTTGACAACATCCACACATATGTAACCAGATCAGGCAGAAGGGGGTTTGCATTTCCACAAAGATGGATGTTTCCTGTACCAAACAGTGTCCCAGAGGAGAAAACATTTATTATCCAGAGTTTTTCTTTCAGATCATTTCTCAAATTAAATAAGTAGAGTGCTACTGCTGTACTGGCTGTGGTATAAAATAGGGGAAGATTAATCAGGAAAAACTCTATTGCCACGACGGGAATTAATGTAAGAGGAAGTTGTGGCATGATGAATGTTTAAAATGTTAAGTGGACAAAAAGGACAAAAGTTGTGTGGGTGAAAGAAAAAAAGAGAAAGAAATGGAGAGCTAAGTCCCCCTTGACAGAAGTAGTCAGCAAACCCCAGTGTGAGCATCCCCACACTCCCTCAGGAGTTACTCCTTCTTCATTTATTTACAGCTGTCTGCTGCAGCACACGCAGATAAACAACTCCTGAGAGAGGCCGATGCCACTGCCAGGGCCTCACCTAATGATTATGAAATGCATGATCAAATATGGTGTATAGCACTCCATTGCGTGGAAGTACACAACTTGTACACAAATGCACAGAAGGCTTAGCAAACCTAACTTCGCTCCCATCGAGCCCTTAATTTCCACACTGACAAATATGCACACTCAGCCTTCCAGAAAGCCTCCCCCTCTCTACAGATGGAAATAGCGCTTTCCTTTCTAAATTATACTAGCAACATCTGTCAGTGGCAAACTAGGTTTTTTGGTGGCCTTCCATCAGGAACTTTCTCTGCTAGAAAATGCAATAAAGCCAGTGCGGGGTTTGTTTATGCTGGAGTCTTAACGCACAGGCTGAAAAAAAAAAGAAAAGAGAGAGAGAGAGGCTCGGAAGTAGTTGTTACTTTCTTTTTGTTTCCACCACAAGGACACATCAGCTACAGAAGAAGCATCTGTTTCCAACCTTTTTGCGATGTTTGAACATGAAAACACATCTTCAGTCACTTTCAAGAGGAGCCTTATTGCTCTAACCTTGCAGTATTCAGCCTGAGTGTGTTCTCATAACCCACAACAGCACAGTTCAGTCCCATGCACAGAAACACAAAAGCTTCAAACACACATTTGTTCCATACCCCGGGGCTGCCCGCACTGTTCCTAAACAAACGGCTTGTTCCCCCGATGCACTTCATTCCTATTATACATTGCCAAGTCAAGATCTGAAACTGTTATTCTGTGTATTCCTCAACTTAACATGGGAAACATGCACAATATTGGATTAGAGAGCTAATCTAGAAGCCTGTTTTAGCATGCATTGAGGGATAGATTCAAGTGGGGGTCTGTAGATTGTTCAAACAGATGAGCTGGCTTGCGTGAATGTGCCTGCGTTCCACCCTTCAAATTTGGAGATAGAAATCAGACAATATGGAAATCATGTTAAATTTGTTCTGTGTGAACCCATGGATGAAAGATTGTGCAGCTCCAGCGATGCAGGAGCTATGTAATTAGAAGAGGACACATATAAAGTCATATTTAGTTTGCATAAAGTGTCTGTTAGTGGAAAATCTTAGCATATGCAGTTTTCTCACGTAGCTTCCTCCAGTTTATGGAGCTTTTTGGATGAAGGCCCCTCTGTGTTTATGATCATTGGCACTAATTGTAAATGCAAATGCAGCGAGACAAATATAGAACTAGCCACAAAAGTTCAATACAAACTGTAACAGGAAAATAAAGCAGTGGAGCAAACAATGAACTGGCCCAAACTACAGACTTGAGTTAAATCTTCCAAACACTTGAAAACATTTATTGATGCTTTATTGATGACAAAGAGGACGTGCTGATTTCAGCAGCTGAAATTCAAAACCATAGTCGTCAATTCTGCATCATCACCTGATTAACAGGCACACACACAGAGACAGTCTCACAGAAATACACCCACACTCTGCAGAGGGAAAGATAGCTGCATAGTACAGCAAGAACAATACACAAGATAAACATCAAAGTCATGATAAAAGCACAGTGTCTTAATGGTTAGTGAAAGCACCTGAGCAGTGTGGATAAATGAACCTGGCATCAGTTTGGCTTTTTCTTACCTAGCTATGTATTAACATTGACAAAGATAATATTCAGCTCAGCGCAAACTGAAGCCCGAGAGCATAAACTGTCTACCATGACTTTCACTCCCTGAGAATAAAATCCACGTTTCTCCCTTTAATTCTCAACATTCAAATCACATCTTTTGTCTGCTTTCACTTTGAGGAATTCATGAAGACAACAGGACTCCAGGAGAAAGGGAATAATTTTTAGATTTGAGCTAAGAATTTGATGACTTTGGACACAACTAACCAGAAGAAAACCACAACCACTGAAACACCAACAGCGAAACATGTATAAACTGAAGCTTTCTTCACTGAGGCTTGAATTGGACCCCAGCCTGATGACTTCACTCCCCCAAGTACAAAGCAGAGAGATTGTTGGCAAGAACAGCGTGTTCAGAGAAAGAGCGGACATTAAGCAGCATTTTTAAATTGTTCCAGAGAAGTCCTTTGTGATGGATGTTTGTGACTTTGTGTAAGATTCTTTTGTGCCCTGAAGCCAGTTTAAAAATATAAGGGCTGTTGAGAATTTACAAGGAATTGTTTCATCATTACTTTACTTTATTATTGATCAAATATGAGTTTTAAATGATTTTGATTTTTGAACCATCCCAGTCAGCATTTTTACATTGAGTTCCAATTAGTTTAGCATTGGCATTTTTTGTCTCTGTGTCCTTTTCCTCAGAGAACAAATGTCAAGGTAATTTGGAAAGGCCACGTTAGGGTTCTTGGTTGCACATTTTGATTCAGAATGGATTCTCAATTCAAAACCTGAGTATTGATTACATGAATGGAAAATGCTACACTGTTTCTGGGCTTTCAGACTCCGTTGGTTGTTATTGGTCTTGCAGTGGTGACCTGTGAGGTCAGTCAGTTGATCTTGTTTTATGCAGGTTGGGGTGAATCCAGTCTTCGTCCTAGAATATTTGCTTGCTGAGCTTCAAAATACTCAGAACTTGATAAACAAACACGCTCAAGTTTATTTTAATTTACTTTTGTTGATCGATTTGTATCACAGAACAGCCATCATGTAGTTATAAATGTCTATCAAAAACAAACAATGACTTTTATGAATTTTGCAAGGCTTTAAAAATGAACCAAAACTACAATCCTTGAAAACTTTTACAATAGTCCAAAACAAGAATCAGAGGCAGGGTGTAGAGGATTTATCCTTTCTATACTCTGTTTTATGAAGAAGAGATATTAGTGTTGACATGACAAAAGGAGAAACTAAAGATTTCTGGTGGTGAGGTTGAGGAGAAAAACACAGAAAAATATATGCACCCCTGAGAGACAGTGAAAAACTTATAAAGAGCATTAAAATGGAAAAAAGGTGTACTAAGCCTGAAAGTTAAGGAAAAATGTTTAAAAAGGAGCCTCCTGCCGGGCTCTTTAAACTCACCTTTGCCATTCCAAGTTTGTTTACCTCAATGCCTGTGCATGTCAAACTATTCCAGAGCTGCAGGACGAGACAGTTGTGAAGTGAAGCAGTAAAAGAGGGCCTTATTGATCAGCCCTGTCTATGCTAGGGGACTACTGAGCTGAAAACATCCAATGTGCAGTGGATGAGTGCATCTTGACTGAGTGGCATAGGTCACATAGCAATAACAGTCCTATTTCTCCAGTCAGAAGCGTCTCTGTGCAATTTTCCACATTTCCTATACAATATTGTGTTTGGATATCACAGGGACTGTATGAACACCCACACACCTATACGGCAAGCAATGGGGTCTGAACATAAACAGGTGAAAAAAAAAACAACACTGTTTTTGTAATTCCCAGCCCAGCAAGATTCTGTTCGTTCTCTACTATGAGAGTTGGCGGAATATAGGTGCCTGAACCTTACCACTGCGTGGTATATACACCTGCATGCGGACTGAGCCATGGTTCACTCACTGCTTCCACCGAGAATCTCTAAACTCGTGAAAACACTACAGTCACAAGGAAGAAGAAAAAGGAAAAATCATGATTGTAAAACAGCTTAAGTCTAAATCACACTATTGAACAAAAAAAAAAAATTGCTTGTTTTATCTTGTTCCAGATTTCATTTCTGCCGACTTAATGCTTTAGAACTTCAAAAAGCATGGCTCTATCTGACAGTCACGCAGAAGCACAGAATGTACTGGGTTCTTCACCTAGCAGACATGGCAAAATTGAATACAATGACTCTGCCTCAGACCTCGGATCAATAACACCAGATCAATAATGTGTCTAGTTTACACTGGCCTTAAGAAGCTGACAAAAATTCTTCTGCTCTCATGGACAGTGCAACAAATACAAGAAGACATATTGAAACTTCTCCAGGCTTTTACTGCTCCTCAAAGACAGCAGAGTTGTTATTTGCTCCCTTTGCAGGATATTTACTGATCAGAAAATCAGTCAAAAAAAGCAGAATGATACACATATGCTCACACAGGAAGAGAGCTCTGATGATGCTGGTTTGCACTTGATTATAGCCACAATGCCCTGACGATAGTGACAGCTTTAGTCATACAGGAAAAGGGCATCATGTAAGACTGTAAATAAAAATTCGAGTCCATCGAAGCATTATTAAAACATATGATGTGTTGGTTTTTGTATCAGAAAATTATGAACCTTGTGGAATAAGCAGAGAGGTTTTCCACAGAGGAAACTTAAATATACAAACGCACTTGTGAGAGCTTATACAGCAATTCTTGATTTAACCTTTAACCAGGTTTGTCTCACTTAGATTAAAAACCTCTTTTTCAAGGGAGACGTGGCCGAAATAGACAGCAGCAAAAACACAAAGTTACAAATGGAAATACAAAGGGAGACAAAGTTCAATTTACAAAGCACAATATTGGTGGCTGCAAAAGGCTCAGTAGGTTTTAATGTTTCAAATTTGTATTATAAAATACATGAAATTTAAGAAATAATTTCCTCCACCATCCAGTAAGGTCAGTCATGATTAAGTGTTTCACAGCAGTTGATTTAAGGCTCCTTTAAGGAATCAATATATATATATATATTGATTCATAAACTTGTTACTAAGCAGTGCTCAAGTGGCAGATCATTGCAGCAGCTTCCCCTGCATTGTGTTTTTTGTCAACTTTTTTTCTTATTTTTTAATCATCTTGGCATTTTGACCCTGTGAAGCCTCTGTGTTGGCCATGGACACCAGACTTGTTACATTTTCATGTTTTTTTTTTTTTTAACTATTTTTGTTCCTGTGTTTGTCTAGATCATTTGTTAGGAGACTGTAACATGCTGATGCTAACTGATGCTAGGTCTGACATTCCCCATGAGGAGAGCAAGAGGAGACCAATTGTTAGAATGAGGTAACACTAGACAAGCATGCTCCATTGGAAGGATCTCATCCTCTGTGGGCAGACAGGACAAGTGACAGCAAGACCAAACAAACCTGTAAAGAAGGCCACCTCTGTCCTGGGATGCCCTCTGGACCCGAGGAGGTGGAGGCCAACAGGAAAATCTTGACCAAGCTGTTCTCTGAGGAACAATATGTCTAACCCTTTCAGAAGACTTTTTTTTATCTTTGTGGTGTGCCTAATATGTATATAGGTATATTTTTTCTAAATAACACTTCTTATGTTGATCTACTTATAGATTCTCTTTTAATGTTTTGCACCATACACTTTCTTTTTTGCTTTAACTCTTTAAATTTCACTGTTGAGGGATAAATACAGAATCATGTTATCTTGTATGACATGGTGATATTTCATTATGAAATAAAATATAACCCTTTTTGAACTTATTTTAATCCTCAAATATGTAACTTAGCTGTCGAAAAAAATATATATCTAAAATTACTCTTTGTTCAGCATGCTATGGATTGTCTTATCTGACCCCTAGCAGCGACTGCGAGCATTGAAACTACTACTTAAGCACAATCAGTGTCAGAGTCTTGTTGATGATGGTCTTGTTTTCTTTTGGGGTCTTGAAATGGCATATTTATTGCATCCAATACAGCTTCTGTCTGACACTGAGACATTTGTCACAACAGTGACCAAGAAAAGAAGATGGAAATCTGCATCAGCCAACCATCATTTGTTATCGCTATCTTTCTACAAACAACAATATTCAAGTTTTTCTGGGTATCAAATGTTAAATCAGCTTGATATCAGAATCAGATTGACAAGCAGATTGGCAAAAAGGTAGTGCAAATACTGTGAATATCTACAACCACATTTAACAAACAAAATATTGTTGAAGTGACCTGTTCTGAGTAGCTGTGGGTAATCAAAAAATCAAAATAGTATGATTTTGAGACTCCTTTGGACAAAGTGGTGCCTAATCCTTCTCTAAATGTTTGGCACTGTACATGTTTTTTTTTTTTGTTTTTTTTTTAAACAGGACCTCATCATCCGTCTTGCATCAACAAGATTTGTTCATTTGTTTGTTCATTTACAGCTCAAAACTCCTTATAGTAGCTGTAATAAGAAAAAAAGTAAAACAAAACACCTACATCACATTACCATAACTGCTTGACCACGGCTGTTTGGTGTCCCACCAGGTGTCTATAAACTACTCAGACTGTGTGATGCAAAGTCAAAGGTTTCATTGGTTTTGCAGAGAGACTGACTCCTGTCATCAGTGTGTCAAAGAACACAGTCTGATTTATTGACTTTTGTACAGTGCAGCAACTCCAGAGTCCATACTTTAGGGAAGAGGGAAAAACTAAAAAGGTACCAAATCAGATTACAGATAATCCTTTAATTGTCTTCAAAAGGCAGATGCAATTTTGTGCAATTAGAAAAATTGATCCTCAAGATATTAGTGGTTGCTCCATGTGTCTGTTTTCAAATCTAGAGGCTTATATTGCTATTGATTTCCATTTTTAGAATCTTGACTTGAGGTTCTCTCCACTGCTTTATATCATTCTCCCTCTCCTTTGCATAAATCTAGACATGGTTGGCTAAGGAATTTGTATTGATCCAATTGTTGTTGTCTTTACAAATTGATACAAAAGATAGGGTTAAACTACAGTGAGCTGTAGAGTGTGGTAGAAGGTCTTATTTGGAAAATTTGATAAAAAAAGACAAATGAGGTGCCGTTTCAAAGCTGAGGCCAAATTTCAATAAAGCACAGTACTAAAACTCCATTTTTACTGCTAATGATTTTTCAAACCAAGCAATACATCATCCACCAGATTTATTTTGACCGGATACTCCAGCACTTATTTGAGAACTGTGGGACTGTCCAAGGCAGCCAATGCAGTGACCTCCCTGCTATCTCCACCGCCCACACTTCTTCTGTCTGCAGAGTATTTCTGCAATGGAAGATGACCGCAGCGACTCTGAAAGAGGACATGGTGTTATTAGGAGTGGTAATACAACACTCTTGACATGCGCATAATTGTCTTTGGCACAATGTGAAATCATCACAAACCCAATGTCAGGAGCTCTCAGTTTGGCCAAACACAAAGTTGGGTTCAATTAGAAAAAGTAAAACTTGATTAATTACAGTCTGTTAATACGATTGGAGGGAGAGAGGCGGGGTAGCCGACAGCTTTCATAGCGCCCATCAATTTGCTCTCAAATGAAAGTTTTAAATTCAAAGCTCTTTCTTTTTTTTTTTTTTTACTTAATGTCCTCGTCAGCACAGGAACGTGTCTCCCATGCAGGGGGGGGAGTGTGTGATATTACTCTGTCACTCCAAGCTCCGGTTATCATTTCCTCTGAAGTGTCGGCACTGGAGAAACATAATGGCCCTTGTCTCCCCTCCTCAGCCTCAGATCCGCCTGATTATGCCCTCCTCCTCACCAGACAAATGCCAATCTGCCTTTTTTTCCTCTGCTTCACAATTAACAAAAGGCCCTTATTTGAAGAGGAGGCCATCTCGGCTCAGTAGTGAATACTGAGATCATCCTGTCATGAAGGGAATGTCACTCCACAATTGAATCTCAATCCGCTTCTGCAGGGTAAGGGCAGGCAGGCTTATCCTGATGGGAGGAACCTCTTCAGGGCAAATACTGTTAGCTCCACCATTGATAATCTCAACAGCTTGAGCCAACTTTAAATGGGCCATAAAATGTACTCACTAATTGATGCAGTGTAAAGGGCATGCAGCACTGGCAGGGACTCACGTAGACTGAGAACTGGCTAGTTTCAGTTTTACATCCATATTAAATGTTATACGGTGGCATGGCTAACTTACAAAATGAATCAATTTGCTTTACATTAAAGTCATCCCTGAGTTTTTTCCACAGAGATATGCCAGACATCCAGTATTTAATGCTCTAAATATAGTTTAAGCTTCTAATATATGTTATGCTATATATGTTATATTCACATGAACAGGGAGGTTGACCTCCTAGTATTAAGCATATCATGAGCTACAATTACGACAAATGAGAAATGGACCATCCCCCCTTGTTAAAGCAATATTATGGGGAAAAAACATTGGCTGTAGTGCTTAAGAAGCGGAAAACCTCATTCAATGTAGGGGTTAAAGGTTAATTTTTATCTTATCCGGCCAATTCAGAGCCAGCACAGAGTGCAAAAAGCCACAGTTCCCTGAGTTTTCACTGAGGCTGGCCCCAAAAGGCCAAACAGCCGTGTTAAAATGAGGATTTCTGACAAAAAAAATGTTTACAGCCTAGTACAGAAGTTGTTTACAGTGTGAATTTTCTCATTTCTTTCATTGCGCTTCAGGAGGGGATGCTTTGCTCTGATCTGATCTGCTCATCTGATCAGAGATGTGGGGGATGTGACTGGTTTAACTGACTGGTCTCCCAGGAGGCTGAATGCCCGCTTCAGCTCCACCTCTTTCCTGTCAAGCTCCACTGAAAGTTTGGTTGGGGCAGCGCTATCTATATAGCACTCATACCACTAGATGATGTGGTGATCATGCTGAACCTTCAAAAGCTGCATTTGAAGACCAAATGCGTCACAATTGTGCAAAGGCTGTCATATTTCAAAGGCTCCTACAAATGTGTCTGTCTTTTCATGGCTATAGAGGAATAACAGGAGTACCTTTTCTTGTACCTTTCATTGTCCAGCATATCCCTTCTATCTTTGCATGCCATAACGGTTGCTGACGTAAACAGAGAATCCTCTCTAGACCAAGCTGTTCCAATTCAGCCTATGCAGTCCATGAATTGGGACTCAGCTTCTGCTTCATCCAGCTGATAAGACGGATGCAATGGTGCCAACTATTGAAGTGTGTCCTACCATTAAATATACGAGGTCAAGCGAGACAAATACACATAAAGTAAAAATCAAAAGAGGCTATGAATAACAAGACAAATCATAGAGCTGCTGTGTTAAATATCTTAAGAGAGAATTTAGAAAACGTAAAAGCATTGTTCATGCTAGTATTAATGTTACATCCTGCATGTTACAGCAGTCAGTCTGGAAGAGTTAAGCTGACGACAACTGCCAAACCTGTTTGGTTTTGCCACACTGACCCTGAGAGAGGGTCAAAAGTTGTCAAGTATATGCCAAAAGAGGAGCACTTTTATGTTTTAAATTGCAAATTTAAAATAAGAGCAGGTCTACTGTTTTGCTCTGAAAGAAGAACCTTGTCTATATTGTCTATTTTCATCTAGGGAGCAGAAAGAAATGTTGTCATAGTGATGTGTGAGAACCTGCCAGAAAAGAATTGGCCACTCAAGGTTTCCTTAAATCCAGCAAATCTACATATCCTACCTGCTTTTTAATACAGTGCTGTAGTTAAATTAAACATACTTACAGCCTTTTACAATAAATAGTTTGGCACCTGGCTTATATCAACAACAGGTTGTGAATATGTGCAATATTTACCACATTTTCAATTCTAATAAGGCTAAAATAGATAATAGCTTGTATCATCATCTTGAAATTTAATAATCCAATGTTTTTAATCATGAAAACGACCATTTACCATTTCTGTACAAAAAATGTATTGACTCAGACCACTGGAAAGTACTCCAATTCAGGAAAAGTAAAATATAAAAACAAGAAAGAATAACACAAAATCATTCTGACCCTTCACCATTTTTCAGTACAAACAGTTAAGAACTCCAATTTCCTAAACACACACTCATCTATTACACAAACTCATAAAGCAGGGCTCTCTATTAATAGCATCCCAAAGGCTCCGGCAGGCACTTATTTTTATTTTCTTGACCTTAGAATGTACCTTTCCTTTTTTTCTTGTATTTTCATGCAGGGCACAGGCTTTATTGCACAAGTTGAAGGAGAGGTGCAACAAGATGAGGGTTGCATGCTAAGAAGATAACACAAACCAATGTGTTGGCAGTTTGGCTATTAATAACAGTTTAAGGAAGTCAAAAGTCACTCCTGTTGTGACATTGGAGGGAGGTCTGTTGGTGTCCTTGCGGTTCTTGGCTAAAGTCGACTGCATACCTCAACGCACTGTGAAGACAGTGATTCCCCCTGTGGTGATAATTAAAAACTGTGATCCATTAACTGGTAACGTCAACCCAAATGAAAGTAGTTAACATATTTGTGACAAACTGTAGTCATGTTGAGAGACCTGGGATTGTAGCCTGAAGTACGTCACCACCAGAAGTCCATCCTTGAATTTTGATTGAAAAGTAAAACCTTTTGTACAAGCATGTTCAGAGTTTCTTTAGAAGTGCACTTTGTGAAAATGTTCAAAACAACACTAATAATGCAGGGTACCAGCTTTCAAACTGAACTTTTGTCTGTGCCATGCTTAACCCTTTCACTGCAGGAAGACTTCACTAATGTTGTACTAACATTTGATTAAGTCTGTTACACACCGCTTTGAACAAAAGCATCTGCCAAATGAAGTTGTAGAATTGAAAAATGGGTTGTGCACAAAGGAAGGTTGGAGGTCTCTTTTCACATTTCCCTTCTTATTAATCCAATAAATTCTTCAACAAAAGACATCTTGCCTTTTTGGCTCAGAAAATTCAGTCAAGTGAATGTGAATTTATTCTGTCCTGTGTCTTTTGATGAAGGTGTTTTTGGATGAAGGCCCTATGAATGAATAGTAGGTTAGACTTTCCCCTACACTTGCTTTCCACAACACATCCAACAATATTAATTGGAATGTGTTCCATAGCCTTTCCAGTTCAAGGTGAGAAATTGTGTTCCTGAAACACAAAGAGCAAAGGTGCATCATTTCCAAAGGGAGAAATGTAAACAGCTCACTTTAATCTCAGTTTGAATTATTTCCTGGACCACACAGAAACTGCTGTTGAGATGAGATTACCTCCATGGCTACAATACAACAAATTGAGCTTGTTTCACTTGATTCTGGCAGGCTATTGAAGGTCATCACTTCTCATTTCCATTTTGATTCAAATACACACAAAAAGACTCTCATACTGCAATGAAGCCGTTCATGGAGAAATTCATTTTTAATAGCTGTTCAACATATTCTGTCTCATGTGACGATAATATGAAAAAAGAAACCTCTCTTGAGTTCTTCTTTCAGTTACTAAAGTATGACCAGTATACATAAATGAACACTCACTGGGTATTTGATGCAGCAGTTCATCACACACACACAAACACACACACACACACACACATACACATGTGCAACTTGTTCCCTTTGCAGGCATGCCAAGCTGCAGATCATGCCAAGCTGCTGTCATTCCCTGACACCACGACCAAGGCATGAAAGGTTATCCAAATGACAAATGAGGATAAAACACTGTGCTCATTGACAAGCGTGCAAATTAGATTGGTTCCTTAAACAATTAGAGATTCCTGTTTCAGCCAAATACAACATGTTGTCCCAATTTGATATATTGGTCCATTTATCATGATTAGCTAAAGATTAATTTTGTGTCTGCATAGAGATAGTATAGTGGCAAAGCAGCTTTTTTATGTCTCCAAGCTGATATTTTTAACTCACATTTAACAGTTGGTGCAGAATAGTTAAAGTAGCTAGCCTGATGTTGGTCATGTGCCATGTTGGCATGATCAGTGTCAAACTTCCTGGAATTTTAGTATTCTTTCTGCTGATCTTAAAAGACAGCTACTTTTCTAAATAACCTTTTTCCAAAGGCTTCAAATGTGCGAGTTTCACATTATTGGACATACCATAGGCATTACAGTAACTTTGACATTAAAATAATAGTTGATTGACTATTGATGGCCAGAATAATTAACTGTATTAAACAAGGACCAACAGTCTTCTATTGGAAATGTTGAGCTCAATTTAAATTGTGAAAATTCCTCACTGCTTAGTAAAATCAGGTTAAGTTTCAACCACAAGGCATTTACATGACATGTAGGATACACACTGTTATAAAATGCTGTGTTTTGTACTCATTTGCTTAAGGGATTGGTTATAGCTTTGAAGAAATTGAACTGTCTTCTTCCTTTTTTTTTTTTTTTTTTTTTTTTTTTTTTTTTTTTTTTTTTTTTTTTAATCTATTTATTTTTTTATTTTTGTATAGGGGTTGTTCAGGGTCCTTTCTTCAGGTCAGTTTGGTTCTTTTTGTGACCTCATTTAGGTATAGCAGGGTAGTGGATAGAGCAGGACAGGGTGACTGTTGGGAGTCCAGATTTGGGAAAGAGGCTGCAGGTTGGATTTGAACCTAGGCTGGCTGTTCATGGGATAACCTCATTGGTTTGCACGACCTTACCACCAGGCCTTACAGATGCCTGACGTGTGGTGAATGAACCCATACAATCTGTTCACCTCTATTAGCCAAGCTGCAGGACAGTGCGCTGCAGGTTGAAGAATACTCAATGTGTGTTGTGTCTGCAAACAGTGCTAAAACAGTTGTGATGAAAAAGTAAAGTTTGGTTTTTTTTTGTTTTTTTTTCTAATAAAATTGAATCTAGAGTAACTGACTGTACGTTATGGTGTCAGACTTTTGGAAAAGTAGCTTAACTATGTGTCAAAGTTGAAGCTGTCTGGAGCAATGGTTAGCTAAGCGTCCATGCTTGTTCCCCACCAGGTCACTCAACGTGCTAGTGACAAGTACATCACACGACCCTACTCCTTAAGACCTGAGCAAAAAACAGATTTTATCCCCTGTATGATGTACAATTATCTTACCTTTACTTCTAAACAACAGCCAACTCTCTGCATTGCTCCCTAGTTTGTTCCTCCCTCACATACAGCACCCACTACCACCTGTATTACAGATGACACTTTCTCTTCTTTCCTCTGTAATTTCCTGTTAAATTGTATTTTTTACAGGTCCCAAGCTCAAATGGGAAAACCTTTCATTTTGGAGTATTACAAACCCCACTTGACTTAAATTAGACAGATTAAGTAAGTCCATTTTAATATGAGTGCTTGCAACGATTGTCAGCATTGAACCGCTGACACAAATGGGTCGTAGAAGAATATAATTTTGAGGAGACAGCAGTGTTCTTTGGGAAGAAAAAAAAATCCTTATTCACGAACCTGCTGCTGAAAGTAGAAAGCTCCCTCTGCATAGACAGCATCATTGTTAGATTTCCATAACCCTCAAGACAGGCTTTGTGTGGTAAGACAAAGGCTGATTGATTACCTCTAAATTTGTGTCGTCACGGCAGTACAAGTATTCCAGACGATATCGCAGGTAACCTTCAGCAGGCTGCGAGTAACAATAAACACTTGTCAAGCACCACAAAAATAATGAAGTGCCCTTTGCAGCAAAACTTTCAACAATCTTGCTTGTAATTCACAGAGACATGCGTGCCACTCTTCTGACGCTTAAAATGGGTTCATGTGTTCCTTTTCCCAGTTCTTTCTCTTTTCTTTATTACTACTTGTTTGTATCTTTGCTCTGTACATGCAGGATCATTGTTTTCCAGATGACCCTGTCTGTACATCTAATTGCAAGTACAATTTGACTTTGACTCTGCTGTTCCCTGACATTGTTTACTTGTATGTGGTCAATATAGAGAAAAGACCCTCTTTGACCCCCCTTCTTTGTGCTAAAGGTATGGAGGGGTGTAGGGATGGAACGGTTTATGAAAAAAATCCAAACCGTTCGGTTTTCCTGACGCGGTTCGGGGCGCATGTGTGCCGTTCTTTTTTTTTTTCCTTTGTTTATCTTCTCAGTTTGGAACCTCTGGCAACAAAAGTGAGTACACCCCTTAGTGAAAGTTTAGGGATTTAGCTATTAATGGCTAAATTTTGAGTTATTTTGATGGAAAAATTAAATTTACACTGTTGTATAAGCTGCACACAGACTACTTTTCATTGTGTCAAAGTGTCATTTTGTCAGTGTTGTCCCATGAAAGATATACTTAAATATCTGCAGAAATGTGAGGGGTGTACTCGTTCTTGTGATACACTGTTGCAAGCTAAATATACTTGAATCAGTGTAGTGCAACTAACCACACAGACAGCAACAAACTTTGTGTAATATCTGCGAGTAGGAAAGTCATCAAGGCTATAGAATACCCTTTCCAATTAATCATGTTCAATGGCTGCAATAGTCAAATTGATATCTTGCAGACAGCTTACAGCATCCTGACTAAAAGTGATCACTCTCTCCCTCTGTCATCAAATGTTCAATGATGATTTCAAGCTGGGAGTTTTATAGTGGTGTCTACATGGGGATACGCATTTGGTGCATATCTCAGGTGACCATTGATATATCCAGAAATGCACATAATTTGGGTCTCAGCTTTCATTAAGCTTTACCTTACAGTAATATCAGTCATGCTCATCCATGAGAAACTGAATTTCTATATGGTCAGCTTCTAAAATCTGCAGGATATCTCTCTCGTTGAGGACAGTATTTGAGAACTGATAAAAAATGCTTTTGTCATCATGAATTATTTCAAAAGACAGCGGGTGCAGTTTGGTAGATATCATCCGAGGGGGAAAAATGAGGCACCTAATTAGGGAAGGTCTCAAACAGTGCATACAAATACGGTTGGAATATTTATTTTTATTTATTCTTTTCTGTAAATGATGCCCTTTTCTTACATTATGACACACAAACTAAAACACATGTTTTTTTGGGGGGGAGGAAACAGGAAGAGGAGTTTTTGTTCACCTGAGAAGGAGATAGAAGTTGTCAAACATGCCAGGGGTATAGGACAATTGCAGCAGCAGCTCCTTATCTTCTCTCAACCCCCTGGAGCAGTGGCACATGGGAAAAAGTTCAGAGGGAATTATAAATCAAGCCAGGACAGTGTCAGTGCTTTCCAAAGCTTCTCATGAAACACTCACATTCTTTCACACACAGAGAATTGTTGACTTACTTCCCAAATGAGTTCAGAAAGTTCACACATTCAAACTGTTGGTGGCAAGAGACGAGGATGAGGGGGATTTTCAAACTACAGTCTCTTATTTTTTTGTTCTCCATTTTGCCAGCCTCTTAGTGGATCTGTAGACAAACTGTCAGATTAGTCAGCTGCTAAATGCACCTGTCCAAACTGGATTTTTAGTTAAGCCTTAATTATACGTTGTAGGTTGAAGACTGTTTTATGTATTTTTTTCTCTGTAAAACTCCTTTTAAGGAGGTGAAAGCATTATCCAACTCTCATTCTCCAGAAGGACATTATTCAACCGCTCTTCTCATGCTATTTCCTAGTTAGAGCAATTTTAATAAACTGGACAAATGTTTTTAACAGTGGCAACTATCCTCTGTCTTCAACATCCTCTGCACAAGTTTGATCGGTTCTTTTATTGTTCAACTTGGCTGAATGTGAAGTCAAGTGAACAGAAGAGGATCGAGAACAAGCCCATGGGGTACTCCCAGTAAAGTGTTTACTACCAGAAAAAACTGCAAAAGTATCCTTATTCTGCTGATAAAATTTTATCACAAAATCTAACAGATTTACAGCATGTTCTGGAAACATTGTTCTGAGGAGAGGTCTTGCACTGTGGCCTGTTGACACTGTGACAAAATGTTTGCACTAAATTGGTGAACATTTTGGCATGCATTGGGTCAGGGTTCCCTGTCAGGGTTCTAACCTGCATTATCATAATGTATGACATCATCTGATATTTTCCCTGTTTATGTGTTGTAACAGAGACTTTATAGTTGCCCTTGTACCTGTTGTGACTTATTATAACTTGAGGCTGATGCTTTACAGCCAGCAGTGAACATTTAACAGCACCAGAGGAATTATTCTGTAATTGCCACCCCGCAGCAAATCTCAATCAGACGTTTTGCCACACCACGGTTAAAGAAATTGGGACACAGCTTGAGGGTGAGAGGTTCAGCAAATACAAACAAAAGTTGCTTAGGAATTAGGTTGCTGGTGGGTGTATCAGTGATTGGATCATGTGAAAAGCTGAGGCAGAGAACTTGATAGTAGCAGCTGGTGGGCAGGTGAAGAATGATCAAATCACAACTTACACTGAGGCTGAGGGTATAAGGGAGAAATTGAGACACCGTGGGAGTCACCGTGACAGCTATTAAACCACCAGTATACTGTTGCAGTGTTTGTACCAGACTCTGAAGCCAACCCTCCCAGAGGCACCAACACTGGCATCATCATCAACACTCAAAGAGCGGCTCAGTTACAGACATTGGCATGTGTTAATTCAGAGTAGCCCTTTTCCCTGTCACAGCTGTGCTTTGCCAGCCAAGTTCCCCCTGCGAGGCAAGTTGGCAAGACTTGTGGTACAAATGTCAACACAACCCTTATGATAGAAATAACTCTCCAGACTTACTTACCCATAAGATGCATGAGACACAAAAAGTCTTAATATTTTTACCTTCATCCGAGTAATATGTGAGAGCAACATTTACACAGCCCACACTTGCCATTATCTTACTATTAGAGATGACGAGATTTCCATTTGCTCTTTCCTCTTGTTATGCAGGGGTCACTGCAAAGGCACTTCGAGAGACTTTCTACAGTTAGCCTACCATTTCTCTTACAGTGAAAGTTTTCTCATCTTCTGTCCAAAGTGTTCCCCTTTAAAAGCCTCACAGTACAGATATACTGATTAATGGGTCAAATGCTTATTTCATGTGTGTGGGTGCAGTGAAGTATCTCGCCTTCTATGTAGGAATAACGGTAGACAAAGAGAAGGAATTTACTTTTCACAATCAGGAGCATCAACATAAATGCAATATGAAGAGGCATGCATAACTAAGGGCCTGGGTCCACTAATTGCATTGCACTTATGGTCTCAATTTTCTGTCCTTTCTCTTCAGCTCCTTAACTTTCAAGTCTAAGAAAAAGATTGATCAGAGTTGGGCTGTGTAACATCTCAAGACCTGAACATATTACACCTGAAAAAGGGGTGTAGTAAGTTCTCCTCCTTTCATTGTTGATAAAGTTGACATCAGAAGGCATGCCCCTTCTTGATCATGATAAGTAAGTGAAGAGAATTGACATAGAGGAATATAGAAATGTTACAAAACATAGAAAGATATAGCTTTTAACTGATAGCCCAGCTGACCAAAGGGCATCTTGATGCTGAACTGCTCTTATATTTGTTTGAACATAGGTGCAAAAATTGGCTGTAGTGGACACTAGCCCTTATGTTCCCACATAAACATCTAGTTTTTAAAGGACATATATCTCTAAATCCGTTAAATGACAAGTTTGGAAAAAAAAAAAAAAGACATAATAGACATACTAATATCAAAAATCTTAAACCCATCTGTAACCATGAGGGGTCCTTTGGGACCCCTAAACTACTTCAAAACCACATAAAAGCAAATACACCAGAAAGCAGAATTTTGGAGGCGTCTACAGGGCTGTATCTTTGGGACAACATAATTGGATAAATTGGGCCACTATTCAAGTTGCAAGATTTGACCACTTGGCAGCAAAAAAAGAAAGGCTTGAACTGCATGATCCTTTCTTTGGCACAGCCTGTGGCTTACAATCACCGACAGTGTGACTGGCTCATCTGCTTTTTCTTTGCTCCTGATGAAAACTTTGCTTTTGTTTGCCTTACGGTTGTTCCCAACATCTACCTTTCTTGTTGTGGTAGTGATGAGCCAGTCTCCATCCACTGAATGACTTTTCACAAGCTGCATATGTTTTCAGTTTTTTAATTTGTGTTTACTCATGATTTATAATTCACTACAGTTTCAGTACTCATATTATGTAATCTGTCCCTTGTACTGTATCAAATCACTTATCTGAATCACATAATTGTTTGTTGATGTACGTCCCCATCATATAAGAATAATTAAATGCTTGCTACCCCAAAACTCATTAAACCATTCCACACATGCTTGAAAACATGTTTCCTCACTTGAACTATAATCCCAACTGAGCGTCATGATTCTTAATTACCTCACCGCCGCATAAGGGCTGTTAGGCAGTGAATGCTGCACATTATGGATAATTCACACTGATGATTAAATTGCAGTATCTGTGATTACTTCATATATCCTAGTGTTACTGTATCTGTTTCTTTTCTTCTTTGTATTTAGATACTGAAGCCAGTTTTTGTAGCATGTATTGACCTAAATTTCTCGGTATAAATATAAAGTTGGGGCTGCATGGTGGCAAACTGGTCAGTACTGCTGCCTCATAGCAAGGTTTTAAGTTTGAAACCCAGCCAGTGTGAGATTCCGCTGATTCGGTATGCTGAAAAGAACTGCTTTTCCAATAACTAGCATCCTAAAATAACTCTGCCACAGTTTTGATGAAAAATGGTAACTTCAGTATAAAAAAGAGAAGCTTAAAGATTGGTACTTATCAAAAATTACATTTTTTTTCTGATATGAAACTAAAATATACTTGTGAAATGATACTCAACCTTTCTACACTCCTAATTAATCACATCTTTTTTGTTTATGGAGGCTAGGTTTTGTAACAGAGAAATGAGGAATGTGGACATAAATTGCTTGACTCTGACATGGTAAGCTTGACCTGTGAAAATGGGCGACCACAGTATGCATTCACTAAAACACAACACTGGAATGTGAACCAGGGGCATTAGCGGCTGTGCCAGAGGCCTTGGCATTTATCCCACTCTGACAAGAAAGCATTTTTGGACTGTGCTGCATCAATAAAGGCAAGTTGTACGGGTAGTTTGATAACTGCAGGATATTGTTCTCCCTTGGCAAAAGCCTCCCCTTCCACAGGAGACCAACCAGTCCTCAGCGTAAACTGAAAGCTTCTCTTTCACATCTGTAAAGCTGTTTGCTTGTAGCGTTCTGGAGGCAAAGTGGGTAAAGGTCATCCTAACCACATCTCCAGCAGAGAGGCTCTGAAGTAAAGAGATGCAGAAAAGAGGAGAGACACAGCGGGAGAAATGTTTTGTATAATGAACATTCTCGGCTAGTTACACAAGAAGAAAAACTTAAATAAAAAATTCTACATCTTCACTTTTCACATCTAGTCATCCAGCTTACGTGGGCTCATGTTTTTCCTTTTCACTGAAGTGTTTAACCACACTGTGTTTTATGTTGACCCTCATGCCATGTCTTCTTGCCCAAGCTTCGCCAGCTGGATTGTCATGATAAGTATCTGGGGTCAGTTTAGAGTCCTGAGCGTAGGAGGAGGTAAAAGTAACACTGCCACAAAAGGTAGGGGGTTTTAGTCTTTTGAGATACTGCAAGTGTTTGAAAACCACAAATGCTGTAAAAGCCTGAATTATTAAAAAAATATATCCACATTTTAAAATATATCTAAACTATCTAAAACATCTACAGGTTGAAGAGAAGTCAGCATTACAAGATCTGATCTAAACAAGTAGATTGGATGGCTTGAGCGATTCATACTCTTATATGATCTTAGCATCTTTATAGATAAAGTTGGGTATATTTGACTCTTATTAATATTTTGTGAAAAATAATAACAGAAGAGAATGAAACAACATAAAAACTGCCAATAAATAACAGGAAGTAAAATGTAAGAAGAAAAAAGCAACAACATGTGCAAGAGAACATGCGCCAGTGTTTCCTCTGAACTGAATCAGTTATCAGAGCCACTGAAAACTAACCAAAACAATATTAAGTCCAAATTCAGGCAATGAGACCAAGTCTGAGTCAAGAGTGCATTAAAAAACTAGAGTCCAAGTCCTGGACTGGAATACCAACAACACTTGGTATGGATATTCATGGAACCATTGGTTTGTCCTTTGCTCTTTTCCCTCTTGCCCTGCTTATGATTTTGGAACATGTCTTATGAGGTTTGTGCAGTTTCCATGACACCACAGTCGTGTCGTTTCCAAGCATTGCCGAGGTTTTCTGCACTGCACTGTATTTCACGAGCCAGAGAACCCATTTCCATTTCTTCACTCTCTCAGCATGGCTTCAGTTCTTTATTATGAACCATTTGTTTCATCTCTATACAACATTAGATGAAAGAGTGAAACTATGGAATATTCAAAGTATATCTCTGTTTGTTAAAATATCTTTCAAAGTTATCATCAGCTCAGCGAGTGTGATGAAAAGAAATTGTATTATTCATAAACCGTCATGAGAAGAATCTGAAGTTACGAATGCACTGTACTTATTTCTACAGGTGGTTGATTAATGCAGGTCACATTTAAAACAAGAGATTTCATTTTTATTCCACCAAGAATCTTTTCATCTTTAAATATGTTATCCCGTGCATCTGATCACACACAGCTTCTGCTAAAATCATGGGTTGGGAGGAAGGGGATGATATGAGCTGAGATGGTGAGAATGTGACACCTCGCTAGCTTTTCACACTTTTTTTTTTTTTAAACAGGGAGCCAAACAGTCGAGTGCCATTTATGAGCAGGTTTATTGAGACATGATTTCTTCCAGGGCTTCAAACTCAATTTAGAGGAGGAGCTGAGAAGGCTGAGAGAGTGAGAGCATAAGCCTTGAGCTGCTCATGTTGATGTACAATGGAATTGGGATGTTGTGTAAAATGTAAACAAAAACAGAATACAATGATTTTCAAATCCTATTTAAATCATATTCAATTGAATTCACAATAAAAGCAAGACACCTATTGGTTAAACTTATCAACTTGCTTGTTATACCACTGTGTTGACTGGCAGGAGCTTAACTCTCTGAACTCTTTTCTGCTGACTGATTTGAAATAACATGGTCAGGCCCCTTCTAATGTTGATCATGTTTGTGAAATTTCATTACCACCATCAAGGGGTTTCAATTTACCAGAATCAAATATCTCAGACAGTTGGAAGATCAGTAAGAAAGCAGGGTCATAAAAGTAAAACAAAAAAATGACTGATTCAAGGTCTACAGGGTGGAAGTGAGCCCATTTGTAAACTAAGCTGGTAAAATTGAGGAACAAATTCTTCTCCTTCTTCTCTCTTCCAAGGCCAAACATAACCTCACTTCTCCATAACTCTCTTAACTCCCACACATCAACACACCCACTTCTTTCAGGTCATCTTCATCCATTCATCACTGCACCTCTTGCTGGCCTGACCACGATGGGGTCCAGAGCCTTTAGTTGCCCCTCACATCCATAACACTGACTTTCGCCCACTGTTCAAATCCCATATCCAAACAACTTTTTTGCATTATTTGCACTCAACCATAGAAACTGATTTTTATACACTGTAATTTTATCTAGTTGGTTTGTTGATTTTATAATTGCACCATTCTTTCTTTTTTAAACTCTGCCATGGAAGGTGACCTTGAATGCTTAGAAAGGCGCCTATAGAAAAAAAAAGTATTCTTATTCTTATCATTAACATTCACTGACAGAGTAGAGAAGCTAATGATGATATTAAGGCCAGTACAGTGTAGTTACAGCTATACAGAACAAAAAAAAAAACAAACTGTGGTGGTTTCTTCATCCACAGTGGGATCTGGTCGGAGAGTGACACAGGACATGGATCTCAGATTTCTTCTGACTTTAATAGCACACACACTTATCCAGTCTTTATGAAAAGTCATGTGGTCTCTGAAATAAGAATTCGAACTAGAGTAATAAACCAGAGGTATCAGTGAATAGAAAACTCAGTGAACTCAGCGCCTGAATTTATGTTACATAATAGTCCAAGCAAAATAAACTAGAAACAACCACACCAAACAAGCGACATGACGAGCCTCGGTGTAGTCTTTCGTGATCAGCCTCATTAATTAGCTAACAGATATTCAAAATAAAAGGTTACTAGGCTAGCATTTGGGATTAGCATTAGTGCTTAGCATTAGTGATTGAATATTAACAGCATATCTCTTTGGGATTGTCTGAGCATTAAAACTGGAAAATGACAACTCTACTGATCATCAAAAACATTGTCAGTGTATGACTTAATCTAACAACAGCTGTTTCAACATTAATGCACTTCAGCTTACTCATTGTGTTCATGCACTTATATGGGGCTCAGGCACAAACAGCTATACTGACACAAATCAGCCACAGTGGGCATGTTAAAGACCACTCAGTCTTTCTTAGCCATCCAACTTACTGCCCAACCAAAATAGTCAAGCCATTCCTTCGGGACTCATACTACCTACTTGCAAAAAATGGAGAAATCAGAACAGATGAAGTGCGTATTTTGGCATTTCCCTCTCTGTGGGGTTTGCAGTCTTCCAAGCTGCAGGTATGGTAGTTGACTTACTCTGCAGACTTATTTTGATAGCTTTGAGTACAGGCTGATTTACTTATGGGTGTGCCACTCGCCTCTGCTAACTGCTTGTCATGCCAGGTTCAGGAGTTAATCAAACACAGGTTTTATTAATTGAAAGGGAAAACAGTTTCTAATGAGGGAGAAAAGCTGTTGAAAGTGGTGCAATTAGACTGGTCTAAGTTCATTTGTCCATATGATGAAGCTGTGTTCAGACTGCAGATTGAAATGAACAATAAAAGAATATAATGATCTAATGTTTCACTCAAAGCCCATATTCACAGCATGTTTGAATCCTTTTTCTGTGGTTACACCAACATATTTCAGTATTCATTCTCACTTTATACCAAAAGAGTCAGAAATACAACATTATGCTTCCTGTCGATGCCTCTTTGTGTCTCATTGTGCTCTGCTCTGTGTTGCTCTGGTCTGTGTAATTATTCCAACAGGGCATTTCTGTCATCTGTTTCCCTTTTCACCTGCCCATCGCTGTGAAACACTTTCTGCTATGCTGATTTTTTAAAAGCGGCCACTGTCTGGGGTGAAATGGGGCCCCTTCATCTCAGAGAGCTGTGGACACTCTCACAGTAGTCTGCACACACACACACACACTGCGGACACACATCTCCCTGACGCTCGTCCGTGGAGAAAAAGAAACTGGAAAAGGTCCACATGAGTCAACAGGCACGCATAATGCTGGAGTTTGAACCTGAGGGACTGTGCTCAATCTGGGGGACGTAATACCCCGCCACACTCCAACCCTGTCCCTCATCCCCACCCCACCCCACCCACCTACTCACACAACTGCTCGCTCAGCTGGGCCTGCACCCCCCCCTCTCCTCTCCACTCTCCAGCAAACTGATATCCTTTAAAGGCCGCTGCAGGCTAGGCCAGTTTACATAGATCCAACTCGACAGGCGAGCCAGGAGGAAACAAGACCAATGACCCATGTGGATCCATTCACATGCAAAGACTGGAGAAAATGAGACACTACAAGTCTCTTCCCCTCTTTGTCACACAGTCGTTTTCTCTAATTCACATTCTTCTGAAGATTCTTGTTTTGTTGTTTGTTTGTGCAGCGCAGTGTGTGTGAGCGCATCAACGCTGTGTCCACAATCCTCTTATTGGTGATGAGTTTTAGGTTTATCAAACATGTTTGTTTGTTTTTCTCACTCAGTGTTCAAAAACAGTTTTTATTTCATCCCAAATGTTGCAGTTGATAATGTGCACTACATTTTGATTATATATTTTGGGATTTATATTTTGAGATGGTCTTTTAGAGGATGTGTTCTACAAAATGTTGTCATTCTGGTTAAAACATCCTCTATCATTTCAATTCTCAGTCAAAACCCTGTCACCATTATTGTCAATTTGACTTGCTTTGTAACATTGAGCATAATCTTTTTCGCTTGATTCACTGACAGACTACATACCGTGTGGCATTTTTTGGGCCTCTTTTTGGCCGGTCTTGGTATCACTTTAAGGTGGTCCAGTTTTCAAACAGAGATTTATTCCTGTGTTTCTTGTGGTGGTTTTCTCAGTTCTTTGTGCACTATATAGAGTGTGCTCACCAGTGTATGTGTGCATCAGGGTGGAACTCTGCCATGTGGGATACAGGAAGCAGAGTAGAGATTTGAACATGAGACAAGATTGATCTCGTCATTTAGTTGATGTCGTCAAGCTTTTTAGTCGGTTAAATAAAAGAGAAAGGTATAGACCTGATCTATGGGCGAGGTAATGCATTGCTGCTTCAATTTTGCCAACATTTCAAGTTTTGAATGAGGAAACACTGGCAGCACAGCAGACGACCCACTCAGCAGCCTTTCTTTTCAAAAATGGCTGTTTTCCACAGCTCACCCTGATATGGTGAATGGCCCTGCAAAGAGTTGCACCAGTTTTTAGCACTTTGAGCCAGTGCTTTGTTATTGGAAACACAAAGAACAGGTGCCAATTCAGGCACTGGCCTGGAATCAGCATTAGCTACTGTACTGTTGAAAAGGAGTATGCGTTTAATTGCCAGGATCACAAAATGCATTGAGTTTTTACACTGCTAAGTCTTTATTTAGCACTTGAAACTGTGCTACAAGTCTAGAAGCTGCAGCAACTACCTTTAAAGGACACATTTAATTCAGTTTAAGCCTGATTCTATAATTTTTTCTTAATCTCCTTCTCCTCATTATTCCAAACAAAGTGAGCACTTTTGTTGTCATTCTGTAACAGATATGCACACTGGGTGAACTAAACCTCAGCTAAAAAAAGTGTCAGTCATGAAAAGATTTTATGCAAACATTGTAATTGGCGTTCATTTAGAACATCCAATTAATTTCCACTTTGAGTCTCATTATTCTAATAGACAAATTGCTCTTAATAACAACCTTAGTCTGATTTAATTTTTAATTTTGCATTTTAACAAAGCCTGCTTTAAACCTGACAAATTCTGTTGTTGAGGTTGTTCAATCAAGCCTTTCATTCCAGTTGATGTGCTCTGGAGGAAGAATGAGCATTTTGTTTTGCAACCCAATTTACATTTCTTTTTTTACATTGCACACGTCCACTTAAAAATTGCATTTGCAAGTGGACATGAAAGCAGAAAACACTCCGAGCATTTTGTCACACTGACACGCCATTTTCTCAAACATGAGTCCAAGGTTGACCCTGAATTTGCCCATGTCATGTTTATCGAATTCGAGAACATCTGGGAAAGGCGCTTGTAAGTTGTGATTTCAAATGAAGTGTTTGTTCTTTTGAAGCCTTGAACAGTGTGAGCAACATTAAAGTATAGCTCTATAATTCATAGCATCAACCTAAATGAGTTGAAACATAAAATTCTAAAAAATAAATATAACTAATATCTTTTTTTTATTATTTCTGATGCAGGGGATTAAGTGACAGTTGTGTGTTTTTTGTAATTAGTATAGGACTTGGGTTTGAAAAAAGATCACTAACCTCTGCTTAATGACTAAATAACGTCTTTCAAGAGGATGTGTTGGCAAGACTTAGTATCTGTAGACAAATGGGGCTCTAATTTAGCTGATCGTAGACCATCTATCATGAAGACAGACACAACTGCAAAACCATGAACACTTTGATTCTCTCCAGATCTCATATAGATGTTTTCCTAACAAGCACTTTACAAGTCCATCCAGTGTGAACTTTATTCCAATGGGGATTCTTGATGTTTGTATATGATAGTGTAACAGCGCGGCCCAGGGCTGTGCTTTCAACATGATCTCCTAATTACTGGAGCCTCTATGCCACTATCAGGCACACGCAGCATGGGGTGATAGAGGAGAGAGGATGTGATAGACGGTTTATCTTTTGCCTTTAATTAGGGGCAGATTTTTTGGGGGGGACGTTACAGGTTAATCACAGTCACATTCATTAAGATGCACAAGTGTAGTATAATTCTTGTTCAGTGTTGTTATCTGCACAGATATAGAGTAATTAATTGGATTTCACCTTTGGCTTTATGACCCATCTACATGAGTTTTTATTGGGGCTTGGAGCTCCAGACGCTGCTGTCTGGTTGCAGTCGATCTCTCTGTTAATGTTTGTGCTTTGTCACCGCTGTAATTGGCAATACCTCAAGCACAAAAACACCTATCTAATTAGGAGAGCTACCCACAGCTCGGAGAGACATCTGAGAGAATCTGAAATGTGAGTCTGTACTCCTTTAAGCTTAGAAAAATCATTAAATGTTATAATTAAATATATAAAAACACGTTGCCTTAATGTGACATTCATAATCATAAGACTGGGGCAGAGGCTTTGTGAAGTATTCATTTTAATATATTAGCAGCTTAATGGTCTGTAATTGTGCCTTGCCTGCAGGTTTCAGCGTTGATTTACATGGCGCACAGGGCTATTGAAACAATAAAATGAAAACATTTAATTTTCCTTAAAGGGATTAAAACTCTTTCTTTACTCTTTCTTTTTTGTATGGCTATCAGCTGAAATTTTACCCCTCATCAAAGAAATTCTGAAAATCTATACATCCCTCTGATTAAATAAAAAACTCTGAATTTATTCGACTCCCAAAACTCATCCTCTGAAAAATGTATCAAACACTAGAAACTTCCAAGAACAAGAAAGGATCTTTCTAGAAATGGCGCTCAGGATGATTTTCACACAGATTCAAAGCAAAAGTATCAGAAGCTCAAACTATTCCTTGAAGTCAATCCACTCCTCTTTTATCTCGACAACATTGTAATACATTTTTTTTAATGACAAAAGACCACTCCTGGCTTCTTTCAATACCCTTGGATTTACTCTGAGAGTGTTTTTCCTCTGATTTAGTTTCCAGGGGACACTTGTTTTTCCGGACTTCAATTATAAAAGGCTTATCTGCTCAATATTTGAGCCTGGCACCAAACATCACATATTCTGAGTCAAATTGGAGTGTGTAGCTTTCAGAAATGATAAAATAAATCATCTAATGAATACAGAGCACAGTGTGCAGCTCACAACAGATTTATGTAAGATTGGTTACACTTTATTCATGTTTTTATTTTATAATAAGCACATTTAGTACACAGTGTTGTTCATGTGTACCAGGGAGTTTTAGGGCTACATGAGGGGAAAAGATATTGATTTTACACTGATTAGGATAATTTGGTGAGCCTGTGTGAATAGTAGCTCCAGTTTTTTTTTCATAGCTGACTGGAGTGTCACCAGGTGTGGTCTTCTGCCACTGTAGCCCGTCTGCTTCGAGGTTCATGTTGAATGCTGGGAGATAATCTTCTGCAGACCTTGGCTGTAACCAGTGGTTATTTGAGTTACTGATGTCTCTCAATCAACTCCAACCAGTCTGTATTTTTATTCTCCTCTGAGCTCTGAACCAGTAATGTGACAAATGACTTGAAATTCCAGTAATACTATGTCAGTTTCTCAAAAAAGGAAAAAAAAACGTTACTCCCTTACTTTCACTTAAAGTAAAATGCAACAATACGCAGATTAATTAGCTGCGGGCAGCTGTCTACATTCTTGTAAGGTATGCGTTTTTCTTGGGGTTATTTATTTAGGTACTGTTGCGGGTAGTCTTTTTTTGGCTGGGGGGCTTGTTTTTTCAGTTGTTGTCATACATACCTGGCAACCCTGGCTAGCTTGAAAGATGGAGCAGTACACATTTAGGTTCAGTCGCTGGAAATATGCCCGTTACTTTAGTTTTGTCAAGAAAAAACACAACAGAAATGTCGCTATTAGATGTAAATTGTGTACAGGTAGGTCTTTTTCAACTTAGATCAACACAGACTGGATTTCAAAAGTTTTGTATCTTGTCCTCAGATGATTCAGATGTGTATTTCATATAGCTGGTAACTTTGATGGATTCATAGGCAGTGGAAAAAAATAGGCATTGACAATTATGACATTTACTCAAAGGTCATGTACAAACTAAGAATCCTGAGGAGAAAGGACATAATTACCAACTTTGTGGGGTGTGAACAAAAGTAATATAATCAGTCATATAATACATGTTTGCTGGCAGGTAATAAAAATGGAAATAAAAACATTAGTTTTGAAAAGAGTAACAAGCAAGAGTAGTATATTTCTTTTTTCTCAGGAACAGGCGCAACACTGCTCCCATTGGCTGATGAGATACTTGTGTTGAACCTCTGTGCCTAGTAAGGTGACTGGTGAGAGTATATGTACTCCAGTATCACTTGTAGGGACAATATGGTCAACATGAGATGAAAATGCCTACCCTCTTCAGATATAAGTCCATGTACATTAACAAGTGTCATTCAGTCTTTCAGCTGCAATACACTGCAAAGAATCAATGACACTAACCAGATCGGGATATAATAGTTTCTGTAGGTCATGACTGAGTTCCATGACACTGAGAGGAGTGAAGCTTTTAAGAGCTTTTGTAAACCAGTATCAAAAGAAGCCCAGCTTAAAGAGTGCCACAGAATGTATGTATGCAAGGATACATGCATAATACTTTACTGTTAATATACCTCAGAGCGTTTCCATTAGAAGTGAGACAGGAAAGTGTAAGAGAGAAGTGTAAGAGAGAGTAGGAGTAAGTGTTTACAAACCTGACCCTGTTGAAAGAAATGATGAATGTACAGGCCAAAGAGAAGTATGACTGCTTTGCCCACAGGTGGCACCAAAATCGACATATCTGAAGGTTCGTCACAGACGCTTTACATGGACCAAATGTATTTTTCTTTATGATCTTCTGGATGAGCTGTGAAACCCTTTGTTTGTCTCCTTTTTTAGACAGATAGGCTGTACTGTTTTTATCTTTTCCTTGCAAGAGTACATTATGTCTTCACTGACATTATGTTTCTGCTTGAATGGACCAAAATCAATCTTATAGATGAGTCAGAAGAGAGACACGCAACTTCAAACTGGAAAAGAGTTGAAAGCTCATATCAAGCGATGTGCCTTTTTTTGTACAGATTGTAATGAATCACTCAGGAAAAGGGACTAGACAGACAAGACTGCCAGCCATGCACCTTCATTAGTGTCAGAATGAACTTAGATAAAATTTATAAAAGTTTGCCTAGTCTCATTTAGTTTGACATGTCAGACCTGAGCAGAGCTGAAGACTTATCTCAAATCCTGGACTTTAAACATTTGATCTCACTTGTATCTGCCTATATGAGATAGAAAAATAAAAGAGTCTGAAAATACTTACACTTGGCACTTTGAAGGGAGTTGACTTTTTGTAGGCTGAATGAAGTTACGCATAAATGTACCAGATCAAATACAACCCATTACTGCTGCTCCAAAGTAAATTAGCAGGGAGCAGAAACATTGTTAATGGTGGGGGAAGTAAATCAAGCAATGGTGTTGGTGCAGTTATACAGAAAAATCTGACAGGTTAATAGATAGAATGGTCAATTGATGACCAGGGAATGTGAGTTATATATTCTATAATGTTTAATACTCAGGGACACCCCTAAATTACATATTCATTTATTTTTTTCTTCTCTTCTGAAATTAAATTGGCTTGGATTTTCAATAATACTTATGGTAAAGGTTTAAAGTTCAGCTGCAAGGTAAGATCGGTGTTGTCAACTGATGTTTGAATAAACCTTTTCAAAAAGCAGAAACCATAAACCAAAGGCTTCACACTGAGAATGTTTAGAAGTTCTCAAAAACACTTAAGAATGAGAAAAAAGAAGCCGAGGGCCTGATTCGCAGAAGCATTGTGTAGCTTTTGTATGAACTACTCGCAAGGTTTTCTGTGAAAGGTTAACTCCTAAACAAACTGTGTTGGAAAGGAAACTGCACCACTGTGCACCCGTGTTAGCTGCATTCATTTAAATGAGTTATTATGCATTCATTGGGGGGCACATAGGGCCCTGATTACTTCATGAAGTAAGCTCTTTGTAAACTGAATTTTTTCATTATTTGGATAAGAAGTGTCTTCTTTTCATCTAGCTCATCATCTTAATGTGGATAGAATACTTCTAAATCAGGATGAGAGTGTCAAATGAGTGTCATATGTTTAGTAACTGCTCATCCTTTTTGAGATAATCATAAATCCATTTACAAGTCATCTCAAGACATAAAATATGGATCTGGCTTTAGTTCATTCTTCACATTTTGATCTGCCGATTTCAACTAAAGTCAAGGGTAGAAATTTTTGTGACCTCAAATAACTCTTGCCACAAGGATGATTGAGTAATTAAAAGAAAATTAATCACCATGCCGTCTCTTTAATCATGAATCCACTGCCAGTATGATGTATGAGTTGTGTAATGAAATTATGTAGGTCACGATAACAGTATTTCTATAAACTTACATATTGAGACACGTTGTCTTACAAAAGTTAGTATGAAACAGAAACAGATACTATGGGCTCCAGTAATACAGATGTGCTTTGATTGAAACAGATATGAGGGGCATCATTGAAATCTCCTTCAACAAGTTGACCTCTGGTTTCGTTGAAGAGACACTCGTCTAGTTAGAGAGGGTGAAGTTCAACAGAGGGTTTTCATTTTGTTATAAAGACAAGATAGAAAAAACACTAATTTGAAATTGTCAATCAGTCTGGCAGGTTAAGGTGGCTCTGTCTGCTGTAATTGCATTATTTGAATTTTTCCCGTTAAGTGTCACATTGATGGTCTGATCAGAGCAGAAGTAGTTATAACATGATGCACAACAGTGAAACAACTGAAGTGAAAAGAGGACCTTCAGCTGCTCTGTCTGCTTTCTTTGCTTTCACAACTGCAGATGCGTGAAAAGACAGCAGAATAAAAGAGAGTCAAGTTTTAAGGTTTTACCAGTGAGTAGAAACCACACCAACATGAGCCTGAATGATTGATTTAACAAAGTCCCACCACAGCCTGTAATGACTGACATCATAACAAGAACATCCAGCCCTTGTGCCAGACAATATCTCATTAGTCTACAAGTGTTTGGCAACTAATTTCTCAGCGATGATCATGTTTCTCTCTGTTTACCTCTTTGTGAATAATTTAACTTATTATTGGAGTTCAGATTTTGGCCAAACCATTTTATTCAACCCTTAAAGCTTATTGTTTTTAAGTTATAAGTTCTGAAATATGAATCTGCTCCACACACAGGCTCAGTAGAGAAACAAAAAATAAAGATATATCGCTTTGGTGGTTATGCATATTCAACTTTAGCTTTTTTATGGCAGAAAATGAGGGTTGTATTAGTATGTGTGTGTTGCTTAACATGAAATAGAGGAAAATAAAATGTGTCAAATGGAAAAAATAAGAAAACAAAAACATAAATGTAAAAAAAACACAATTCAAAGCCTTCTTTCATTCCAAGGACAAATAAGACATATCTGCCTTTGTTTAGTTTAAACCAATTCTTCTACACTTCCTTTATGGTCATGAAATTCAAAAAGGATAAGAAAAGCTTTGTCTGTAAATCCACACAGCTAACGGATTCAGGTTTTGTGGTAAATAAACTTCTTCCAAACTGTAGCCTGAGACTTCAGTCTGAATTCTAAATAGAAAAAGTAGATCCAACATTTGAAACTTTGCCGCACTCACATTCCTAGGATGGGTGTTGAATAAGTAAGTGCACAACTCTAATTTCTAAGAAGTTAGAGCATTAAAAAAAGAAGTGTATAAGTTGTGTTTGTTGTCTTTTTGTGCCTTCAGGACATACGGCGTAGACCTGAATGGAACTTCTTCGTAAGCTTAGTGGTTTTTGACAAAAAAATGTCCCAGTTTTTCTTTTCTTTTCTTTTTTTTCATGTGGAAATGTTTGTCTGACGGCAACAGTCGGCAGCCCATTAGTTAGAAGATGGAGATTATTCATGTAACAACAGGCTTTGGTTCTGCATCCAAAGCAAAGGGACACACTACAAGATAATCAGGTGGATTTTTTGGCCTGATTCCTCCTTTCAAACAAAGTCGGCAAATGCCTGATTTTATGAGGAGAGTTAGGATCATGCTGTTCATACTGTGGTGTGAGGTGTGATTTCAAACGAGACAAACGTTATCTCAAGATGCACTCCAAAAACAGGTCTAGACCTGAGAATGTGATATCATAAACAAAGACCCAGCATCAACACAAGATATGGAGAGTGATCTCATCTTAACCCACTTTGATAAGAGCACTTGGCGACGTTTAGCAAGTTGCAGTGGCAAGGACAAACTCCCTTTAAACAGACAGAAATGTCACATTTCCTTTATTCTTCTGTCAGTTCTTTGTGGTGAGATTTTCTCATGATCTGTGCCTTGTGCCAGCATTTTTTTTTTGCCTGTGTTTCCATGTCAAGTCTTTAGTGTTTCCTGTTTTACCTTGTAGATTGCTCCCCGTGTGTTTGACCTCCTGCCCTTGTGTTTTTCTCATTTTGTTACACCCATTACTTCAACCTGTATTTTGTCTCATACCTGTTATAATTTACTCTGTCTTGTGCCTGTGTTCCTTCTCTTCTTTGTTAGTTTTTCACTTCATTCACATCACACGCCATGTTCCCTTGCTTTCCTGTGATTGTTCTTTTTTATTGTTGGGTTGTTAGTGTTTTTTGAAAAAATTTTAGATGTCTGCACTGGTTCCTCCCAGATCAAATCCCCCATTTTTCATGAGACAACAAACAAGAGGGAGGACCCAAGGGGAGAGAATATAGCATGACATGAACAAAATGACAAACTAACAAAGAAGTGAAGAAACAGAGGCTGTCTCAAATCATGTAGTTTCTGTACTTACTCTTACTGCTCCACTTTTCCACTCATGAAAGCTGAACACTCCCCCCCTCGATGGTCGCTAACTTGGCTATGTACAGAAGGGGCAGAACCAGAGCAAACAATGATTGATGGTTGCACTTAATGAATAAGAGAAGAACACCTATGAACGCTTGTTAAGTGTAAAGTTGCGGTATTTAAATTTACCACATCAGTACCCTGTAAGATTTTGTGCACTGTTATATGAATACAGAGAGTATGCAGTGTACTTAATGTAAGTGTGCGTGATATAAGACACTGGTCATTCCAACTCAAGCATGATTGCTCCCCCACAGCTCTGTTCCCCCACTGGCCAATAAAACCCACGGTCACACTGCTCCAATATGATCCAGACTTAAGCATGATTGAAGTGAGAAGTGTAGTGTGCCTGAACATGGCTTTCCTTGCGGTCAAAATGGCTAAATGAGTTGGACTTAGGGGTTGAAGCATGTTTAATCACGGAACCAGGTCCACGTCCTTCAAAGATACAGGATATTTCAACACAGGTGTGAGATACAGCATGGGTTGAACATCTGAGCAAACTCAAACAGGACGGGAACGCAAGGACAGGACGTTACACAAAACTATACTAAACAACCTCAGAAAGAAACAGATAGACAACCATCCATCTTGACCATTGAGGGTTGCAGAGAAGGACAGAGGGAGATGTAGAGACCACAACTGACAGAGTTCTGAAATCATCATTGGCATTGCAACAGTAATGACAATAGTGAGACTGTTAATAGCTGTAGCAACTGGATTTTGGCTGGTCCACATCAGTAGGCTGTCTATGGGCAACGATCCAGGGAAACGCACAAGCCAAGAGAGCTCAGGAACTTCTATAGAAGACAATTGGTCAGCTAGATTTTAAGCTATTGACTGACAGAAGAGAGAGAGGGAAACAGAAGTCTAAGTCTGTATTAGCATAACCATGAGCTCGTTCAGGCCTTGGCCAGCTTTACCATTTTACCACTACAAGCTTTACCAATCTGCACTCGAGAGGATAAGGGTAGCACAGATTTGAATTATTAATATTAACATGATTAAGTTTTGACCTCCTTATCTTTTGTGTAGGAGGATCCCTGTAGGCACAGGAGTCTTTGACACTTCTACCCCTGGTACCATGGCCTCACAGAACATTTCACAAAGTACAGAACAACTGTTCTGACAAAAAGAACAGTTGTTCTGTACTTTGGTTGTCCCTCACCCTGTCAGGTGAGGGACAACCTTTGCAATCATGCAACAATAAGCACCAGTAAGGAGGGCTGTAAAATTGAGCTTGTGGGCGCTACCAGTGCAAAAACAGCACGGTTAGACAAAAGCCCTTTAAGTCTATAGTCAGCTGCAGAGTTTTGGTGAGATGTTATTACAATGCTGAAGTGTCTGAACTGACGTGCTGGTGCCAGGATAAAGAGCTACTTGTGGCTCTTACTGTCTGAAACCCATTACACTGCAGCTGGCAAATTTAATGACTGACTTTTGGAGTAAATGGATGCTATACTGGGAAGATTTTGTGCCCAGTGTGGAAAAATATGAGGTGTCTACATACTAGTGGTCATGCAGTCCAAGAACCTGGCACAAATGAGATGTTTGGTACAAGTGCTGTTAGCTTATCAACATGCTACCATCTCACAGTCCAAGATTTGACAGAGAAGTGAAAAACCTTTCGATCTTATGCATCATTTGTGGATTGTTTTGGGTACTATAAAAACTGTAGTATGCCAGTGCTACAAGGCAGGGAAACAACAAGGTAGATCTTCAGATTTTCCAAGCAAACCATGGGCAGTGAGGCCAAGTATCTATTGCCAGATACCTTGTTTGTTTTGTAAACAATAATTTTAGTTTTAAAAGCATTCATTGGAGAATGTCCCAGTTGACAATGCTCAGGGCATGTTGGCCTCTGACTGACCAGGGCTCAGCTGTACAGGGCTCGGTAATGTTATTATTCCTTTAATTGCTTTCCTGTATCTATTTTCAATAAAGTGTGGCAGGTTTTTTGGTGCACTGGTTTGCCCTAGTGGTTAAGTTTCACACCACATTTAGAGATGCCATAGTGTTAAAGTAGGTGGGAAAGTCTTGATTCAAACCTCTTTACTTCATGACACTTTCTCTTCTGGTTTTCTTCTCTATGTTTTTTTTTCCAGAATAAAGGCATAAAAGCACATACATTTAGATGTAAAACAAAAACACTGTGGCAGCATTTCATCTGCCTAACTTTCCAACTCTCCCATCATGGCAGAGTCTGTTTTTTTCCATCCCACTTGTGGTGTCACGTACAAAGCTGTGATGATGACTAAAATTAACTCCCTGCAGCATAGATTGGCTTGCATGAGACTGGTCAAGGTTTGACAAGCAGAGACAGGAAAGAGTGTTCATTTCCTTGGAGTTGCTCCAGTTATTGTCTGTTATGAAGCAATCCCCTCCACCAAACACTTTGCACTGTATATCTTCTTAAAATATCACATCCCCGAATCCTGATCAGCACAGTGGAGTGGATATTGAAGAAGCAAAAGGAAATTGTGTGGATATGCTTGGTCTATATGTCTGTTTGTTCCCACTTCGTAACGAAACGAGCCTGGTTGTAATCAACTGTCAAATTCAACAATCTATTGATTGGATAAATGTTTTTCTACTCTGCAGACATCTTTTATTCGATAATTTATTTCCCTGTCTACATGTCTACCTTTTGAAACGTCCAACAAGTTGTGGCTTGAAAACTTTCTTTTGATCTTAAAGCATTTAGGTAAAAAAAATAAAAACTAAAAACCTTTGGTGGAAAAGTAAAATAAGACTCTCTCAGCCTTCCTCTGTTGTCAATTTGTCGTGGCAGTTCAACATTTCCCCTCATGATGGTGTGAAGAAAAAGAGACAGCTGTACCTGGTGACTGCGAAAGTGAAGGTGGCCAATTGTCTCTGCCAGAGGACGTAGCTCATCTACAGGCAGAGTTTATAACCTCTGCTTTAATGATCCTGTCAGGGTCATTCAAATTAGAGACCCATAGGAAAGTAAATGAGAATGAATGGAGATATAATCCAAAACACTGCAGACTTCATCAGCAGGACGCCCGCGATATATCTCTTTTAAAGGTTCTTTATGGGGAAAGGGAGGAAGCTATCCAATGACAAACCTATTATCTGTCACTGTTCAAGGTTAAAGCTAGTAGATCCATAGAAATCAGAATTGGAAAAGAGGGCATTTCTACATGAGCCAGGGTTTTTATCATATCTGAAAGCGTTATAGATGATCAGTGTCATTATGAATGATGAGGTCCCTCTCTCGTTATTCAAAATGCTGGTAAGAGGTGAGAATGACTTTCATTTCCTCTCCAGATAGCATCTTTTCTGTAGCTGGCACATGTAGATGAGTCAGGCAGAGACTCTTAGGTAATACCTGACCTGCAACCAAGTTCAACATGTTCTGCTGGTGTCTGTGAAATCAGGACTCGAAAAACCAAAACAAAAATGACCAGGGTGAGTCTACACATTTCTGATTAGAGGTGTCCAACTTAACACCGACTGCTATAGAGGTTGCATTGAGTATGTCTGCGCACACAAAAGCACACGTCTTTGCCAAACATTTTGTCACCACCACAACATTATATTATACAGTCATCTTATCACACAGCTCCAATAGTATATTATCTGTTAGTCACTGTTACACATTTAGTTTTCATTGAAGGGATTGATGCTGATCTGTACCTTCCACCCGTTTTGGATTGGTTGATCTACATTTTTAAAGCTCTTTTTAACGTTGACCCCTCAAGACGGCAGAAAGATATCTATTTCGTCCCAACCATTTTTTCCTGTTCCTGTTTGTTTGCAGGTTGTTGTGTATTTAGAGAAAAAAAAATAACCTCATCGAGCAATCTAAACACACAAATATATCCGTGGCTGTGGATATTTGCTTTGGCAAAAGGAAAAAGGGGGCTGTTTCCTCAGCGCACCACTTACCTTCTCTCAGATGTAACCAGCAATTATTAAAAAAAAAAAAAAAAAAAAAAAAAAAAAAAGTTAATCTTGTTGTAGATGGTCTACTTTGCTTTTAATGGTCACAGAGATGCCTCACTGTTGATTTGTTGTCTCCCAGACTTGACTCAAAAACTCCCCACAGGAGCTTTGAGCAGGTGAAAGTGAAAAAGGCAGTATACCAAATTTGACTTGTTTAGTCTTCATAAAAGTAAAATTTCACTGAGGCAGTCTTTCCATTTGCATCCAGAATCATACACACAGTGAACCAAAGGCATTTCAGATGCTGGCACCACTGTGCGCCTGCACATATTGTGTTTGCAGATTGCATATTAAATAAGCTTTCGACTCATTATGTTGCAAGTTTTGAGCAGATGCAATGTGTGTCAAATATTTCTCTACTCTGTGCTTTCTGCACTCAACTATGGGTTTTAGAAATTTATTTCAGCAGGGGCTGACTAAGCAAAGATTTATTAAAAGATTCTGTCAACACACATCAGTAAGTTCTATGTACATTCTGCACTATAGATTAGAGATGTCGTTTATTAAGTGTGCTGATTTCCTCCTGCACTGTTTATGAGATGTGGGGAACAAATATTGGACATGCTACTCTGTCTATGTGGAGAGATTTTCTCCTTATGGACAATATGTTCCAGATAACAGAGTAAATATTACACCAGATATATATCAAGCAGTAAGAAGCCACACATGAGACCAAGACAGTTTATTGTAAACTGATAAGTAAATATTGGATTATGCATCAGTGATTGAATGACTCAAAAGTAATTGCTGTCTTACAAAAAAGGGAGATTATATGAATTCAGGGATAACCATCAAAGACAAATGAACCATTCCCACCCTACAGGGGATTCAAAGTAGCAATGAAACCAACCTTGTATGTTATTAGATTCGGGTACAAAGCCTTTGTAATACCCATGCAGGTCAAGGCAACATGTGTAAACTTCCCTCAATGAGTCCCCCATCGGCCTGAAACCTGAAACGTTCTCCTGGAAGCATCACTCTGAATTCACTCAACTGAGACTGTAACTCCTTGCCAAATCTCTCAAGACCATGATTTACCAGCCTTCAAATTATTCCCCCAATCAATTAACCCATGTTTTTAGCGCACTTGTTTTCTAACACCAAAAGTCGTCTCTGGCTCAGAGAGTTGGAGGCGAGGGGAACTCAGACTGACACCTAATTGGATGCCTTTTTCGAGTCAGCACAGAGGGAGAAAATTAAATCAAGACTAATGAGCTCTGAACAACAAAAAGGAAGATAAATGGTTTGATGGCAGCAAGACAGGCAAGGTTAGGAATCTACCGATAACTTCCTGCCTTCCTTATTTTCACTATTTAATGGAGCACCCACAGTCGTATAGGAGGGCAGACTTCAATGTCATCTCATGTTATTCTCTCACACTGCGTGGGGATAAAGTACTTTGTGAGATAAAGAAAACTAAACACATATAAGATTTCAGTTTAGATAGGCAGTATGTCACGCACTCAATCTATACCGCATTAAGTAGATTTTGTTTGGCATACATAAAGTATTTACTTTAAGTGACTCAAAACATCTTTAATCTTGCAAGACAAATTCATTCATGGATACATTTCTTTATTTTGAAAAGACAAGGAAGAACAGCTTTCCGTCACCAATAAAAGCTGAACTTATTAAGATAAATTTAGCTCTTATTCAGAACCCAAAGGGGTTTGTAAGCTCTGTCCTTCATGGTCCGGTTTGGACCATTGCTCATATTGGTAAATGTTGGAATAATTGAGATAAAGAGCACTTCAGAACTTTAATGAATGAAGGAGATTATCAATTTATGAAAGTATCAAAGTGTCTTGAAAAATGTAACTTTTAAACTTTAAAAATACTAATAGTGACTAAAACTGCATTCCCACCAAGCTTTTTGGTTCAGTACCATGTGGCGTGCAGTTTTATGTTTCCACTGTGAAGTGTTTGAAAACTTACCAAAATAACCAATCTGTCCTGTATCTCATATACAGAACCAATCGTAAATGATTGAAGTGGAACACACTGCAATCCACTGATAAAGCAAAAGAGAGACAGGGAGAGATGGAGAGGTCATGTTGGATAAGTTTTACATTATTTTTTATTTTACTAAGAATATTCCCATTGATCTGCAAAATCCCTGTCACAAAGGAATTCTGTCATAGAAGTTACCACTTAACCAAATGTTATTAAATTATGACAGAACCATCTAGTTTAGTTTCTAGTCTAGTTTTTTGCTTGATTGTTATATATTTACAATTTCTGTCAAGCTCACAAACTCAAGTAATTCTTGTAACATCTCTGCACATTTTGCAGAAATTCAACAAGTCTTACAGTTGTTTAAAAGAATGTTTTCATCGTGATGTGAAAATGTGCTTCATGAACATTAAGAGTTCAAAAAAACACATTAGAGGACACAAGGCAAGATTGAAGTTATGAAATTTTGCAGAGATGAAAAATACTGATGAATAAAAATCGTTCAGAATGCAAGATAAGAAATATTTGGGACTGAACACATTATTTGCAGGTAGAAAGTCAGGTGGAAAAACATCAGAAAACTGACAACTTATCATCTAGTATCAAGAGGCGATTGTGGGATAGGGGGTTTAGATTTCACAAGTTTGTTTGATGACACCTGGTGACTGATTTTTTTTGAGAAATGAAAAGAAATAGTAAACAAATAGAATTTTCATATTTTCCTTTGAAAAGAGTCTGGCCCATGATCATTTTCACAAAATCAAACATGGCCCTCTTTCAAAGAAGTTTGGACATCTCTGGTGTAATCTGACATTCGACCATGACATTTATGTTATCACAAAGTAAAAGACAAGCCTTAGACTCCCACCACAGGAGATAAGATCAGAGAGCTAGAAAAAACAAAAGTTACATCCTTTTTTTTTGTTTGCCCTGTCTGACCTCCCCCCTCCATATTGCATTGTGGACTCTCCCTCTCTATGCCATCTTTTATTCACCTTAGATCTTAAATACAACACTTATGAAACATTATTGCCTTATTCAACTAAACCCATAGATATCTACTTACCAAGCCGACGAGAAGGTTGTGTTATTGTGTACAAACACATTTTAACACCTTCAATGAACTCTGAGAAAAGCTATTTAGTGGGCTGACACAATCATAAATACAGGAAACTTATTAACTCAACTCATGCATTGACCAGCATTCATTATACAATGCAAGACAGTTTTTCTTTTGCTCTTAGAACAGCTTAAGTGAGGAAATGGCTGCTCCTCATATCTGATCATTAGTCTAACATACTGTGAAATATAATATCTGTGATTTATTTCCTCACCAGAATATTCAATTACATCTGCAGTTTTCTTGGAAATAAAGGTTTTAAAATATATGACTCAAAGCTGTGAGACACAAGATTGATGAGACATATGCACAGAGCAACTTTTACCCACCATTTATTAGAATACTAATGACAGCAAACACATTCAGCATATAGACATTCCTGGTGACTGGAGACAGATCAGATGTTTTTCACTCTCTACTTTGGCAGTGTCTTGTTTGTTCTGACAACAAATGAATCATACACTAAAGAATGGGCTTTGTTTCATGTCGGTGGATGATAATCATCAATTACTCCAATCAGAATCCAATTGTCCAAGCTCAAAACGTGTATTATTAAATCTACATCCAATGTTCTCACCAAAGCTTGCAGGCATATTATGAAATGACATTGTCTGAAGCTACACTTCCTGTCTACAGCAGAAAACAACTGTTACATAATTAAGACATTTCATTAATGAGATAACAGGAAAAAGGCTGATGGGAAGTTAACAGTTTAAGCTGTGACACAGTTGATCCTGTGTGATCAGCGAGCATTTTCACAGAGGTCAACGGGGGCTGCTCAGTAAACACTTTTCAGAGATGCATGGCCACGCTTGTGAGCATTCTGTCCCAATGAAAACATTTCTTTTATTCACACTTGGTATAAGCTTGCCAAAAGGAATGACTTTGATGTTATTGGCAATGTCAAAGGCTGGAACGAAATGATATCCACAAACATCTTTATTTATATACAAGACGTTCAGCAGTCAGAAGCTGACAGGACACTGGGGCCAGCGGGCTGTGGCCTAATCAGTGAAGCAGAAAAGTCATTCTTCTCCATTGCCTCCATCGCCTGCAGATTAAGCTGCCACCCAGGAGTCATGTTTAAAGATTTACCCAACTGCATGCAGAGTGTGAAGAGGGTTGATACCTCTGGACAGCACATCATAGCTCAGACTCTATCAAACGTGAAGTCCTCAAGTGGACTCCATTGACTGCTGTGGGTCTGCTCTACAGAAACATCGTTTTCAAATGTCATTTGTTTTCCTTTTTCGAATGAGCTCTCAACACTCAGGACTATTTGTGTCAGGTTGAGGAGGAGTGAGAAGCAATGCTGACCAAGGGTGTTTTAAGGAGCTTTCAGAACTGGATCATTTGGTAAATTTATTCTGCGACTTGGATTGTTCTCCTCCTTGACTCAGATTGTTGAAAAATACCAGTAAGCTGAGAAACATTGTCTCAGCTAGCTCCAAATCAAACTTTAGGGGTGGGTGTTTGAGTGAGAACTCAATCAACCCAGCAACTGGGAGAAACAGCATCCTACAGTGTAACTGGTTTTTCATATTTTTAACACTATTTTACCATAATATTTAGAGTAACTTACAAGGAAAGATATTTTTGATATCTCAGTAGACAGTAGAGGCTTTTTGTAATTATACTGTGAGTTTAAGTACCATGAAGACATTGTGAATAAGTTGCCTTACTGTGCCAGTGAGTTCCCATACAATTTACCGCAACCTTTCTACAGTGTACACCTGCAGGGAAATTACAACTACAGCTGGAACTTGGCATGAAAAATGAAGAAGAGACTAAAACTACCAAATGTCTCCATTATATTCAGTATCTGCAAAGCAATACAAGGACTTCACCTTTCTGTTTTTGTGACTGCTGTCCAGAAAAATATACTCTCGATGAAGCGTTTTGCCTCATTGCTGATTAAATAACAAAACCTTGTTTTGTAGGATTTTTCCGGTGGGTTAACTTTACCTGTCAATTAGCATTCTGCGCAGCCAATACCCTTGGTGTTTGTTTACCATTCAGCATGTCATTTGGGAAAGAAGGATGTGACATGAGAACAACCCTGGCATGTTACAAGACTGTCATTTAGCATCAAACTGAGCAACAGGTATGAAAGCATCTCTTAAGTAATCCCAAAGGATAACCTGAAATATCACTTGCAGTTGGAAAAGGGAAGGGGAAAAAAAAATCCCATAAGTCAAAACAAACAGGCTCCCTTCAGTAAATATCACTCGGATACAAAGTAAACTTTTGCAGCTGACGAGACTGAACTTTCATAGAGACCAAAAACATTTTGCTAGAACCTGAAAAAGTTTTTTTTTTCCTGTGCAGTTTTACGTCACGTCTACAAAAACGTCTAAACCATACATACAGTTGTTCTAGGTTTTTCACATCATACACATTACTCTTGACTTGTACAGTTTATTCAGTCCTCTGCAGCCCATTATTTACACACACCCCACGTTTACTCAAAGCACACCTCTGTCGATGGATCACAGACCAGTTTATTGGCATGACAGGATGAAGATACAGCTGTGTACCAAGGCCATCCGAAAGTCACACTAAAAAGAGTAACCACAAAATAACAAGTGATGAGATGATAAAAGGAACAACTAAAAGATTGAAGAGCTAAAAGCGATCAAGCTCTCTTCATTGAATGACACTTCAGTGTGAGGGAAACTAAAGTGGCGTTGTTGAGAAGCTGAATAGAAAGTTTTCAGATTTTCAGGGAAACCAAGAAAACCCTGAAACACGGCAGACTCAGTATGCCTTTAAAAACAAGCAAAAGAGACCCACCTAGTATCAGTTCACTACACTCTCAAGCTGGCCATACACTACCTCTGATTTACAAATTGGGCCGATCACATGGTGTTTGGCGTGCAGTGCACAGGACGGGCAATCAGTGCCTTGATCAGCTGCATCTGACTTGTTGGATGGATTTCTTCCCTGTCAGATGATTTTTCATGTTGAAAGTGGAGCCACAAGCTGATTTCTCAACTTTCTCTCGCACTCTCTTCCCTGATTGTGCCTCCACAGAATGGCAAACAGCATCTCAAGGTACTTAAGTGACACGTCATGTGGTGCGAACAATGAAACAATCATTGATATACACACAGATCAGCCATAGAATTATGACCACCCGTAATGCAATACGCCTCGACAGCTCTACCATCAATTCTCCTTCTATGAAGCTTTTATATTTCTCAGGTTTTGCTGACAAAGTAGTAGGCTGATAATTGCACATATGTGTTTGTTTTGGAGTCTTGTTCTCTGACTACAACTTCTATCTTTAGGATTTTTCAATGGCAACCTTACTGATGATTGTGTTCTAAAATGAACAGTCTGAACACTCCACCTGAGCTTGACAATCAGACCATTCTCTGTGAGCACATCAATCACAAGCTGTTGCTCAGTTGTGATTTCACCACAATGTTTACATTGAATTGTATCGTGTGTGCTTGAAAACCAAATGTAGCATGGACCACAGAGGCTTTCAAGATGTTTTTTGTTCGCTTCATGAGAAAAAGAAACTGATGCGCGAACCCCAAGGACATGAGATGAGTCAGTGCAGAGTACAGGAGCACAGGTTGATAGAAGTTTCTCAATAAGACACAAGCACCTGAACATGCACTGCTCTGATTCCAGGGAGTGTCCTCACATTTTGGCAGTTGAAATGTAAAACATTAATCTTCCACAATAATGCACAAACCTAAGCAGCAAAAGCAAAAAAAACCAAGTCAGTGTATGTTGAAAAATTGTCTTGTGTCCATAAGATTTATATATCTCGTCTTCTAAAACAGGAGACGGGGCTGTGCTTCCACCAGGGTACTGTTTAACATTTGGTTATCCCTTCATATGTGATGTACACTTAAAACATTGTCACATTTCATGCCCATTTGAAATGCAGGGAATTTGCAGGTTTAGTTGATATAAAAAAAGCAAAGCAATAATTGAGATAAAACAAGTCAATTAGAAAAATCCCCAAAACTTACCTGGAATATTACAAGAGCCAGGCCATCAACAAATGCACTCTAGTGAAAGATTCGTGGAAAAAGATGTAAGAAAAGGTACCATGACCTGACACCCCAGAGAATGTATTCAACATTGCCTGCTACATATTACCTTCAAAAGAAGTACACAGTATACACTGCATTTTCAGTAGTATTATTGTCTTGTTTGATGGTATGTTTCTGAACCATCTGGCCAGGCTTTGCTGATTTCTGCTGAACAGTCGTGAGATACAAAAGTAGTGATAAAGAAGAAATAAAAAGACAACAGAGGAGCAGAAAAACAAGGTATAATAAACATTGTAATTAAGAGTTAAAACTAGAAGGACAAACATGACTTTTTTTTCCAACTAGTGTGGGAGGAATTTAGTAGACACTGATCTTTCTGACCACTGTCCATAGCCCCACTGCCCCTGAGGCTTGGATCATGAAATGGACACTCTTTTATCCTTTCATCAGAGATTTCCTCAATTATATCAGCCAGACCTCTTCTATCAAATATCAATTTAACATTGCCTCATCTGGGAGTAGACTTGGCATGTCTTATTTGTAGTCCCCTGAAAGTCACGATATGAACTTAAATAAAAATAAACAGCTTTCGTCAAATTGACCGTTCTTCTGTATATAGTTTTTCAAATAAAAAATTAAAATAATAAATGGCTCCAAATGTCAATCTGGTATTTAATGATGCTTCTTTGAGTAATTTTTCACCCACTCTCAAAGAGGAAGAGAATTTGTTGTCAGTGCAAAGTGAAAGTGGAAAGGCTTACCTTATTCAGTTTTCCATGCCTAGTAAATGTGCCCTTTGAAAACCCTTTACTTCAAAAGTGTGTGTGTGTGTGTGTGTGTGTGTGTGCTGCCTTTGAAGCTATTTTCTAAGACGAGAGAAAATAATTTAATAGGCCTTCAGATTCTGTGTTGTAAGTGTGTAGGCAGGTATTATTTTGCCAATGAGGACAGTCTGTTTGACTTGATCATTGTCTCAAACTCTCCAGACATTAACATGCCAGATACATGAGTAACTATCATAACAAACACAGAGAAAGGCTAATCGTGAAGGACCCAGAACCAATGCTCCACAGTGACAAAAGTGATAGATCTGAAGGGCATGCTTGTTAACAAGGAAGACGGCAGAGCAGCGGAATGACAACGATCACGGGAACATTTTTAACAACATGTATGTTAGCTTGCCAAGCAGGAGGTAAAGGGGTGAATCCAATCGACACTCACTAGCAAGAGAAATGTGAAGGATAGAGACAGTGGTTCAAACACATACCTTACCTCAACCAATCATATATTGCCACCTGCAAACAAAGGCCTGTAGGTCATGAACAGCAATAGCTTAGTTCTCTGATCGTTATAGCCCATGTCTGTAAGTTCAAACATGTGGAGACTTCTAGAAGAGAAGGACGGAAATATCAAAATCCCCACAGCGGAGGAAGACCACAGCAGAATGTCTCAGAAAGCCTGCCACTCCTTTTACTTTCAGGAAGTGGAAATACTGGGTAATACTTGAAGGGCTCTAACAATTCTGCCCAAGTTCTTTCGTTATTTTGATGTCAGGACTTGTCAGAATCAGTTTGCTACATTGCTTCAACTTGACAAAAAAAAAAAAAAAGTGATGCTACCATTTTTTACTTGAAGTGTGCAGCTTGCAGCTAGTATCAGTAAATCAGTGGTGTTACACTCTTAATTCATACTGTTAATAAAAGATAGCAAGAGGAAAATTGTATTTGCACAACATATATTCACTGAAAAAAGAAAAAAACAATGGACTATGGATAAGATATTTGTCATGTTATTCTCTGTTCATGTAGAGCATTTTGAACTGGTTGGAGCTAGGTTTTTCAGGAAGTCTCTGGGACATATGACATTCTGCTCCTGCCCTGCTCTCTTGTTACATTTTATTATGGTCAAATGGGCCGTCCTATAACAACACATTTTGACTAATGAACCTGTTAAGGTATTGCTGGACATGAATACTGGCCTTGGTTCATGATATATCATATTGTACTACGCCAAATTTGAGATGAAGTTGAGTTGAGTTTGAAGTACAGATACAAAATCTGCTGTCACATCAGTTTCCCCTTTATTAAGCACCAATGCCTTTTAATAGAGATATAAACAAGACATAACATGGCAAAGGTAAGGAAATGATGCAATTGGGCAGGTTGTGGGTAGTTAATTATAGGATGCCTACTCCTTCATGGTTGGCCCAAATATTTCCTTGGTTTATCATCCCAAACATATGGGTTTACATCACATTATTTTCTCTAATGTGAATATGGCTCAATGGCCATGAAAGGTCCGTGTCATGAACCTTAGTTTTGCAAAAAAGTCCTTAAGCAAGATGGTGAACCATGGAAACATGCCTCTTGGCAGCAACAAGTGATCCTGTGAGAATGTCTTAAGTTAGCGCTGATGATGAGCAGTTTGTATAGCTGCTCCTGTCACCTGCCATTTATGTGTGAACATGCATTTAGCGATATCTAGACGAGAATAGTGCCACTTAAGTGCAGCCCTTTGCCAAGCCAAGTCCTCACATTGAGGCTGATCTCAGTGAGGTTAGAAGCATGCTGTGACACATCTCGTAACGGTGAGGTTGGTGTTGCACAGTGAAGGCAATCAACATGCTCTGATTTCTGTTTCTGTTTGTGAAGTATGATGTAATGATGATTAAGTATTAGTAAATTGAATTTTCGAACACTGTGATAAGTCTGAGCTCTTTAAAATACATTTTCTAATGCACAGGTAATGTTTTTATATAGAATAAACATAAATGATCCACATCACAACAACGCCTACAATGGTAATTATTTATGACTACACAAACAGTGTTGGTTATAATTTTATGTCCTGAAAAATTTCCTAGACTGACATATTTCTTCAAAGACAGTAACTGCTCCTAGCATCTGCTGCTACAATGTGCCAACTGAGAATGTGTACAGTGAGATGAATATATCATTTGTTAATTTGGTGAGACAGCCAGAACATGCAAATTTGGTTGTATTGTTTCTAAGAACCAGTGGAAAATCCTGTAGAGCCTGTAAGAGAAGTGTGAAACCACATAGCACAATTTGATACAGCTTATCTGATCTGTGCTGTACGGAGCTCAACACAGATAACTCTGTCTCTGATTACTTCACCTTAGTTTGCGTTTGGTTATCCTTGGTGTGTCAGTTTAAGGTACAGTAATTGGATAAAGTGGATTAAAATTAATGTACTTCAGCAAAACAATCTGCAGGCATGCAGGTGGCTTCCTCTAGGATTAATAGTGTTATTACGTAGGGGACATAGCACAATCAACAACAGCCAAATAACTCTCCGTCTCACTCTGCCTGCTATATCACAGCTGATATCCAAAGCATGCAGGCAAGTGGGAATATACCAATAAATGTATTTTTCTCCTTTAATATCCTGTGTTGTCTATGATTGGAGGCGTCATGCACAATTGTTTGGGGGGGATATGTGGAGCTGTTTTGAATAAAAGCTTTTTTATCTTCAGTCGACGGATCCTCTTGAGTTGGAGTGTAATGAAAATACTAGAGTAAACCTCTAAATATGACTGAACAGAAGACTTTTTTGTGACAGTTTCCTGTTCTTTCACTGAGAGGGACTCACCACTCCTTTTACTAGGTGCAGCTCCATTATTTTATGTACTGCCTATTTTATGTTTACACTGCTGATATTGTCATAGTAGCTTAGGTCAGCAGAGCTCATTCATCTGCCAGACTTTGAGCCAGCTTTTTGGATACACAAATTGTCTCCCACTTTAAAATGCTGAAAACACTATATTTTACAGAGTATTTTATTGCATATTGAAAGAGTAAAAGCATGATTGTGCCATGTCAGCCTATTGTTGATAAAAGGCAGGCAGCACCAGCAGTAGAGAAAATGACAAAAGGCTGAAATGCTGATATCTGGCAGTTATAGAAAGTTGTTCAGGAGGTAAAACTGAAGCAAAGAATCCCTGACAGCTTAGTTTGTGGTGATCATTGATAAAAACAGGAGAATGCTAACAGGGACTAAGAGAGACATGGAATAGTTTGAATTAATGAATATGAATTTTTACTCGGTATTACTGACAAAATTTGTTCGGTACCTACAAAAGTACTGAATTCAATCAGCAAAACCATACCATGGACCCCCTTAGTTTTGCCCCCAAACCTCCGAAAGACCCCATAGGTGGTTTCACAAAGCCTATATCCATATTTTGAATACTTTGTTTGAACCCTGTAATGCTTCCCTTGATAAAATTAATGTCATTGACTGCAGAGAATGAGTGTCCGAGTAATCAGTAAATATGTTTCTCTTGAATGTAATTGGATTTATAATTGGTACACCATGTGATGAGCATGCACAATATCAGAATGAACCATTAATACTTGTTACCTATAGATACTGTAATCTTTTTATTCTTACGGCAGTGTTGGGTGTTTTGATACGTGACTGCACTGTAGTAAACCCAGGACTTCTTTATCTTGCAAAATTCCTTGAGCCATAGCTGCTCTCACTCTCTCTCTTTCTTTGAACATCTTTGTGCAAACATCAACTGCAGCCATTGCTCCCTACACAGCTGGAGAGGAGGGGAACATTATAATTTGCCATTTAAATACAGTGGGGAGAGAGAGGAAGTCCTAATTGCTTTGTGAGATTACCCCTCTGAAGCAGATCGGGAGAAGACAGATCGCTGGGCTGATAGGGTCCAAAGGTGTAATGACAGGTGCTGTTGACTGAGCTAGGCAAGTCCCCCATCCCATTCACATTATCAGACCATCAAGATAGGAAAGCAATTTCTCAGCCTTTCATCTCATAAGCTATGCATATCAATGCTCCATTAATCAAACAATAAAGTTCCCAAAATGTTCCCTGTAACACATCCCTAGGTTTTCCATTCAGGTGCCGTACACTATCAGGATAATTGCAAACAACTTGCCTTTTTCGGCCTGAACTGATGCTGCATATGTTAAATACTTAACCCTAATTGATACTGTCAAAACAGCTTTTTTTCCCCAGACGGCTGACTTTGTAAATTCAGTCAGAGATATTATAACCACACATTTTTAGCATCTTTCAGAGAGAAAAATCTACATACATGATCATTTAGCAAAAAGTCACTGATTGAGTATTCCGTAATTGTCCATTCACTGATGATCAATCCAGAGTGAACAGTGAGAGAGCGCAGAGATAAAGACTGACAGATTCACCACGTTATGAAAAATCCTCACATTCTCCACTGACTGTTAAAAAAAATGGTGGAGGCAGGGGAAAAGTGCTTCGTTTGGAAGAAAAGATGGAATAGTGTCCCTCATCTATTTCACGGCTGGATAGTGTGACAGGTAGCTAGTGAATAGTATGATTGATTGCCACTTTGTTAAACAAAGCAATTAAGTAGGGGTGTAGGGGAGTTGTTGCCATGGAACGCAGACCAGCTTAAATAACAGCAACCACTGGAAAATCTTTAAGTGGGCGCTAATTAAAATGGATGATGGAAGAAAGTGTCGTAAAGATTTTTACACCACAAAATACGTGTAAGCATTTCATAAAAACAGTATGTCAAAGCTTCTCTGTAAAGTGTAAATACCAATGAACTGTACAGATAGAAAGCCACTTTATATAGTGCTTTACATCTAATACTTGAGTATTATTCGTCATGACTTCCGGGCTGTGTGAAATAACTGATTCTGATTGGCCAAAATAATAGTTGTGATTAATTCTCAACAATCAAAGCACAGCTGGGTAACCTGGTAAGTCCTGGTTAGCTTGACAAAACTTGCCTCAGTGGAAATGTTCATAGAGAATTACAACATTTAAGTGACCTCATATTTAACTTTACTGTGAAATGAAATATGAAGTTAAGCATAAATTCTGTTAAAAAGGAGGCTTAGAAGGACCAATAAACATGGAACAAAGTAACTGGCAGGCTTCATCTTTGACTCCAGCTCACTCTGTTGGGTTTCTTATTTGCACAGCCACCCCTTTGCTTTTCATTATCCTCTACACAAGCTCAACATTATTGTAAATCTACAGAATACATATAGGTAATGCAATAGCCCAGGAGAGGGCAAGAGTGTACGTTAATGGACAAACACAGAGCCTGCTGTGTTGCTGATTGAATGTCATTATGCCTATAATTTTCTGCAAAGTACAAACTTTTTAATTTATGGTCAGATAGTAGTGCTTCAGATATCACTCATATTTCATTGAATAGTCAATGAAACATTCTGTGGACATATGCAAATCTTAAGTGCATGAGAAAGTCAGAAGAGAATATTTTATTGTGATGCTATAATTCCAATGTTTTGTTTTTTGGAAGACAGTTTGCTACATTTTTCAAAGTGTCCTTCTTCCTTTTATAGATTTGGTTTGAGTTGCATTCAGGCTTGCTTCAGGGACTCAGGGGCAATTTAACTGCTGGGTCAAACCAGTTTCCTGCCTTTGGTTGTCATAAGAAAGGATGAGATAAGATAGGACAAGATAAGATGTCTTTTTGATTTTGAACACAGGAGATCCTGAAAGCAGAAATGGAAGAAACAGCATAAGACTCTTGGATCATACACCATTTCTGTGTCATCATTTTAATTTGGCCTTTCAATATGTAAAGATGGTAAAACTGTGTTACAAATTTGATAAAATACCAGCACCAGCATAAATGGGACCCTATATACAATCAATAAGAGACATTTAAAACACTTAACTATAAATGTGCCAAAATGTTCACACCACAGCGAACAATGTGTGATAAAAAAAACCTAAGTATCATCTTCTCAGAGTTTCAAAGCCATCTATTTAAAACTTTTTTGACCAAAAGTATTCTGTGCTCCGAGACTCTCTCTTTTTCTCCTTTTATAAACTGGCGCAAAGTTATGTATTTGGGCCAGGGCACTGAGGGGCAGCCTACCTCCCTTTAGTGAACAAACAACACCTTCTCAGCTATGTCAACAATGACAAAACAAAACCCACAGCTATTAATCAACACAAACAATCACCACCCCCATCAGTCAGGACATGCTAACCAAGCTAACAAGAGTTTGATTTGGTAGCAAATTGACTCACACACTGACAGAATCTCAACATCGTGTTTGTGGGTCGACACTCTTGATGGGTTTCCATTGAACCTGATCAGAGGATAATATGAAGTTGGGGACACTTTTCTGTTTTCTTTTTTTGGTTTCATCTTGTCTTCAAAGCTTGAAGAAACCCCACAAAGGAGGGAAAGAAGCAAAAACAATACAAAAACTTGAAAGAAATATATATTTTTTAAAAATAGAAACCTTGTTGCAGAAAATTACAGATGAAACAATTTCTGGGAATTTTGTTAAAAGCATGTGGCACTGGGACAGTGTTTTGGAAATAATAGTTTCTTCTTCTTTTTGTCGCAGCTCTTTAAAATAGGGTGTTGTCATGGTTTCTTTCACACAGAAATACAAATGTTACAAAAGAACAGGTGCAAACGTAAAAGTCTGAAGCTGAAGGGAGACAATGACAAAAAAAGAGAAAAAATGTGAACATTTTGATAAATCAGTTAACATTCTTGAAATCAAAGAGCCCATAACATCATTTTCCAGTCATGACAGACATCTCAGCTTTGTCTTTGATGGTCAAACTTGAAAGTGAAGCAAAGAGAAGGCTGCACTCATGGAGTCTATATGTTGTGGGAAATTTGAAAAGCACACATATTCACACATGCACACACACACACACACACAAAGAAAGAGAGAGAGAGAATACAGCTCCATTAAATGTGTGATGGGCTCACAGTGAGAACCTGCACGCTTGCCTCCTGACGATACTCAGGAGTAGAACACAACACTAGATAGACCTTGTTAGCTCTCGCCTGAAGGTATTGATTTGATTTTACCTCAGAGGGTTCCAGTCCCCCCCTTCACCCCCTTTTCGGTCTGCACACATCCTTGTAGGAAACAACTGGCTTGCTAAGTGCTGAAGGAGCACTTAAGTGATGTAGAAACTGCATAATGGAGAGAGTTAAATGAATGCACCGAGTCAGGTTCTGAGGGGAACATCACTTAATTAAACAGACAATATAAGGGTGCCTGTTGAGACAAAAGGAAATTCAGGCAGATAAAAAAGAAAATGACAAACTGTACGCAGCTCACAGGGAGATGAACAGATAAGAGAAAGTGTCCAAGATAAGTTTCCATCACAGAAATAAAGTGTATCTTATCTTATCTAAGATTTGAGTCTCTCAAGTTCAGGAACAATGAAAACTAATGCAGCTATTAAGACAGCAAGATAAGTGTGTACCCACTCTGACTTACATTCAGGTGAGAAAAAGGAACAGGTTATCTTAGCCTGCACAGAGGGCAGACGTATGAAGGCATCTAAGTTGACAGATCCGTCAAATTATTTTGAAATACCCTCCTCAATCCTATTCACACTTAACAGTTTTATTTTTTTATTCATAGTATCTCCAAGATAGGAAATGTGCTGTATTTATACTGGTAATTGGTCTTTCATATTGACTTTTGTGGAGTTGTGGGAGGCAGAGATTACAAGCTTAGCAAGGTCTCAAACCTTTCCAGGAACACCGGGGATTATAAAGCACAGATTCTGTCTTGTCTGGGATATAAGAAAAAAAATCACCTCCCTTCCTCCTATTTTTACATCTGCAGGGTAAAATTGGCTGACTTTTCAGTGCAGCTTTGCTGGGTTTAATGAATGACATGCACTACAGAGAGGATGAAATGTGAAAATGTCTCTTGCAAGCCTCGACTCAGTGTTGAAATAATTTCGCCCTGGTTGTACAGCTGAATAAAATCTTCAGCCAAACAGCTAATAAAATGTCAAGTAGTCTAGGAGGGCAGTTATTTTTGCTTTCTGTTTTACTGCACATGATATGCATGAAGCCTCAAATCAATGAACATTTGATGGACATTGAGAAGAGAGAGCACAATCGACTTGCACAGGTTTTTTATTTATTTATTTAGTTTTTGTCATGTGAGCAGAGTACAGTGTTTCTGGAATAAAAAATCTCAATTTCACCTCTTGAAATTTGTTCTTTCTACTAAATTTTCTTCAACTAAATCAAAAACAAAGCACGAAGCAAGTTAAAACAAACTTAACAGTCATTTACAAGGAAGGCCTGAGAGCCAAAAACAAGCAACAGTACACTTTACAAAGGTTTCTGCAAATTACTGGGAGCAGGTGCTAGTCAGTTATTTTAATAGTATTATCAGTAGCATGGCTGTATCTTTATGTATGGTATCAGTGCTGTATTTTTCCCACGATTCCATTATTGTTTACATTGATAAACCTTAACAGATCTTTTCTAGTAAGTTACTGCTGATATAATAGTAAAAGACTGTAACTCTGGAAAAAAGTCGTGACATTGTCAGTTATGGCAGTCTGAAATTGATGATGTGGATGCTTACAGTTGGCAATGTGCTGTCAGTGGACACAGGCCCACAGGCTTCAGAAATTCAATTTGCAGCAATGTTTGTAACCATCTGTTAAACTTTGTAATTGTCAGTGTAATCAGTCACAAGGCAATTGGTTCTCATTTTAGTGATTCCACCAAAGAAATGAACTCATATTTGCTATAAAGCCTATTAAATTCAGCTCCTGATGGAAAATAAAGTGCCGTATGAGGACCTCAAATGTCACCACAAGACGCATAATCAGAGGGTTTTTTTTAATCTTGTTATGCCTGTGACATGGTAACCTTCGACAACTCACCACCCACAGCCTGGAGCCTAAAGCCAGTGATTCAGACTTGGCTGTTTCATCACTCACCATGTCCAAAAGCTACATTGTAAAGGGGGGCGCACGCTGTCACAGAAAATACTGTATGAAAGATGAAGAGGATGAGAGGGCAGGAAAACCATGTGCCCTTAATGCATTTCTTTGATAAGACAAGGAAAAAAAAAGATAAAAGAAAAACTCCACAAAAGCATTCATGTCCCCTTTAGGAACCGCTTCAAATACAGAGCCCGAGCAGGAAAACGAGATGAGAAGGGGTGACGAAGGAGAAAATGCATAACCCAGGGTCGGCGGCAGAAGACAGAGGTTTGTCCTCAAAGTCATTAATTGCCTGTGTGGATTGCAGTAGCCTTCATCACACACCTCCCCTCCTTCCTCCACTCATCTCTTTCATTCTCACCCCTCCTTCTCTGAGCGCAGTTAGCCAAAGGTTTCGCTGGAATCCAAAACTATTACAGCTGCGCGGCCTCGGTGAGTAGCCACGCTAAAGAGAAGTGACAACACAGTCTCGAGGGAAGGTTGACAACAGAGGACAAAGGGAGTAGCAGAGGGAGTAAAGAGTGAAGAAAGAGGGAGCGAGTGAGACAGAGGAGGATGCCAGAATCTCAAGAAAGCAGATGGAATATTGCAAAAGAAAGAGCAGCTTAGAGCAACATGAGATATTGTAGTAGACAAGTAAAACGAAAAAACAGATACTTCGGAAGGAGAGCTGGCCAAATAAAGATACCTTGAGCAGGTGAGAGAAATGCCACAAGGATGGAGACTTGTTGTTCTCCTGCACTGTGATCATACAAAATATTTAGGCTACTGAAATCCTGACAAATTTTGGCAGTTTTCCAGGCCAACAGTCTATGATCCCCACCATTAACCAAGGTTAATACTCCAAACTCAAATCCCAAAATGATGGCTAGCCCTGCCTCGGGCATATCGACCTTAAAAATTATCATGCGTCTCAAAGCAGTTAGGACATCAGGTCTGTAGATTATACAATGAATACATCAATTTGACTGGAAGTGTCTCGTATTTAACTCTGATTAATAGATTTAACTTGTATATTACAAACATGCAAGCAGTGGTGCGACAGAAACAGGAATGAAAATGAAGAAAAAAATTTTGAAAAAAGGATTTCAACACTGAAAAAAAGGAAATGGCAAAATGGCAGAGATAAGGTCAAAGGCAGAAGAAGAAAAAAAAAACCCAAAACATAACATCGATCTATCCGCTGAGCCATCCATTTGTTTATGAGTCCCTCTATGTGAAGCTGAATTTTTTGGGGAGAAACCAGCCTTTTAAGGTCTGTATCAATTTGTTTTAAATATATTAACAATGCCTGGTGGATCCATAAATATAGATACATCTATGCTACTGTGAATTTACCCATTTCCTTTATTTATCCTCCCTTTTGGTAAAGAAGCATCAGTGGCTTATATATTTTCTGGAATCTACCTCTGGCTGCTATGAATAAAAACATTGAATACTCACAAGCAGAGATCCATTAACAAGAATAGCTCTTTATATTTGCATGGATACACTAAGTACATTATTGGTGATGCTCAGTATCAGGTTATGATCCAGTTCACCAAGCATTTGGGCAGCTATGTTCGGATCTGCATTAGTGATATTTTATTCCTCCTTTTTACTGCTATAATGATGCATATTAAACTATCAGTCAATGGCACCTGTGTGCGTTTAAGCAGCCCAGCCATTCACAGACAAACATGCACTCACACCCTCACACTCTCACAATTTACTGGCCTGCACAGTAGCAGAGGGCTGATTACCATTGTCAGAAGAGTGCAGACTCACCACTTTGTCACTTTCACAGTTAGTGCAGCTCTGTTGGGCATTATGGATAGTGCTCATACTGAACTTTTCCTACCTGCCAAATGATATGGAGTCAACCTGAAAGATACCAGAGGCTATCTTTGTTTTGCCCTAGAACTCAATTGTTATATCTGCCAGTCCAATTCTCTGTTCGCCTGTCTCACAGAGCAGCCGTTTACTCCACCATCCAGGTAGGGTGACAGACTGTTGGTTTTACAATGAATGAACACGAAATCTAAGATTAATATTGGTTGTTTATAGTTAAAAAACATCCAAGCCTAGATTACTGTTGGCTATACACAGGCTAAATGCAAGCAAGCTTTTGATTGTGTTGTGTCATTTATCACAAAAATGGTACTACATAGCAAACAGCATGATAGCATACACCAAGGATTGCTGGCGTTAGCTGCTCTCTGATATTGATTATGGGTCAACAGATGTGTTTGTTTGGCACAGTTGAGCCTGATTATCTTTCTTATCTTATCGCAAAACACTTTCATGATATATTGTTAGCACTACACTCGTTTGGGGCTCACATTACACAACACACCTGACCCAAGTTTTATCCTAGTGGTAGCTAATTGCCTACAACAGGTGACATTCGACCATAGTCAGTCGAATGGGTAATCAGAAATGTGATTTTAGCATTAAATATGACCTTAAATGAGCATACTCTTTGAGATAACTAGTACTCTCTGTCATTCCAGTCTCGGACCAGAAAGATAGTAATTTGATCAAATCTTCTACATCCACAGATTATTTCTTTCACATGCTTTTAAAGATGGTCTTGTCATATTTGTGTTTGGAAAGAAGATCATGGGCTCTCTGATTTGAAATGTTATACTTTAAACACGTCCATTATTTACCATTATATATCCTGTTGTATGGAAGGAATCCCCAGGAAAGCCAGGATGGCACTAAACAGATCGTTGGATGATATACAATTTTAGCCAATTGTGAAGCAAGCTAACTGAATAAAGATAATAAAAAAAACAAGCTCAACAAACAAAGCAATGGCTGTAAATACTTGGCACTTAAAGAAAAAAGCAGTTAAATCCGTGGGTTCTCAATGGTATGATATCGCAATAGCACTTGAGCCCCCAACTTTGTGAGTGATGTTAGAAGAAGAAAATACCTCGTGAACTTTGTCATTGCTCCCTGCATGTGCAACTGTTCCTGAAAAATACTTGTGAGTACAAATACATCTTAGGAAAACTGTTGTTCATAGAAAACAAATGAAGTTCTAGTGTCAAAATACAAATACAGAATGAAATTTACATGACCTTGCCTTGTACACAATAATTTCAGCATGATTAATGTAACCCACAGAGGGGACATGCAACGTCCCAGGATGGATGACTTGAGTCCTATCAATCACTCTTGAAAGCTGCATGAAGGAGGAAGAGGTGTGAGATTGGCAGACAGTTAACCATGAAATTCACTTTCGCTGACGTTTAGAGGGTTGCAATTTTCCAGAGGGATTGAGTTGAATCCTTTACACTCAAATGTCACATATAGTATATATGAGAGTATGTGTATTGAGGGATGAGAGGACGTGGGTGGAATTTTCTTTTGTTATCCTTTTATCAGGTACTGGCTTTAGGTTGATAGTTTTTACTCTAACCATCATGGGAAATATGGGCTTGATCACATTAAATTTGTTTTCACACACTTGGTTGACCATGTTAATGCTTTGTGAAGTTAAAAAAAATACCCATAAATATATATATAAAATCTTGCCCAAAGCACATTATACCTCCTTGCTATTTGACTTGGCAAATGGAAAGATACAGCACTACTAACAGCACTAATGAGTAAAATGTCTTTTTGGCTGATGGCACAGCTAAAGGCAGAAAATACACACTACACTTTGGTGATAACGAGCCTCACAAAAGTCCATATCTGTATTCTTTTTGCCCTTTTATTCCCAATTAGGACAAGTTATCCACTGCATGTTAATCATTTGTGACAGCCCCAGCCTGAGTCTCAAGGCCTCTCTGCCCTGCCAAGATGTTGGGCCATTTGCGGGTGTTATATATGGATATGTTCAGTAAATTATATGGATTTTCTGTGGATGCAGACCGGGGGAGCCTGGGGGGGTTCCGGTTCATCAGCCTGGCCAGAAGTCAAAGAGAGAAGTAGGGGAAGTAGATCGGGTCAGTGGCAGCAGGCGAGTAAACAGGGAATGTGTCAGACAGGGAGAATGAACACAAACTAGCATGATAGCAGAGCATGCAGTCAGTTATGGGGTTGGGAAAGGACAAGGAGCCGAAGAAAGAGCAAGAGAGGATGGCAATACTACTGCTCTCTCACCCAATTCTGGATTCCCTGCAGCATGAATTAACATTTTATATTCAGAGCAGAATGTGAGTCGCTCTGGCTCTGCTCTGAGCTCAGTGAACTCTTATAAACTTGGCAAGCTCTGCAGGCTTCTACCCTGGCATTTGTAATAAGACATCCAAATCCACATACAGCCTGCAGGAGGCAGACGGTATGTATTTTATTATATTCATTTACATTATTATTAACACCAAGACAATAGAATGTGTCACTGCCACTGCCAACCAAATTACGTGATTCTTATTCTTCATAAGGGAAAAAAAGCTGCAATGTCCACTTACGAGAGGGGCTGTCAATCAGGAGCAGTGCAGCGGTCTGAATTCTGTGAAATGACACAATGTAATTATTCATAACCCTTAAAAGCTTTCATAATCCCATTTAAACTGACATGTACTTCTTTTATTCTTACGGCCAAACACCAATTCAGCATAAGTCACACCATATTAGACTTTATTATATGAAGCACAATGCAAACGTGAAGTATTTTTAAATAACAAATTAGATTTGCAGTCATTGCTATTATGATTTTTTTTTCTTTTATTATGTTATGATTACATAGACACCATTTCTTTTCTTTCTCTGAATTTGCTACATTACTTGCCTTCGATACCATTTCCACTCTGCAGGCTCATTATCCTCAGATTTTCATGTCTGGAGGGTTACACCTTTGATGAAACAAAACAGAAGCAGTATGTGCTTCTGAATACATGCATTTAAAGCACACATACAAACATGAATAGATGCTCTCCCCATGTGTGATGAAGTATCTGTGGTCGTTTTTGCTGGGACTTTGTTCTGTTGAGCACTCTGTGTAGGTTAGGAGGGTGCAGAGGTGATGAAAAGCTGCTCACCCTGACAGTATCCTCGCGGGGAAGAACCTAATGAAACGATCGATACAGCAAACAATGTCGTTAGGAACAAACAAGACCTGCCTCCTCCATCATTGATGGGAGAGATAATTGTTGCCCAATTTGCATAAGAAATGTTGTCGAACCGATTGGGGTCTTGGGCAAATAAGCATGTACATAATGCCAGTGAAGCGTAATTAAAGGTGAAGAGTTACTGATAATTAACCAATGACCTTCTTAAATGTCAATCAAAATGTTATCGTCTGATCAGAGGGCAGAAGGGAATAGGAGTGAGTGCAGCAGACTAAAACATCCCTGTACTTTCTGACTATGTTTAACTCTACTCCTATATTTAATGAGTCATTATCATTACACAGCTACTGAAAAGATCCAGGTCTCTTCAGGGTCTGGCTACTTGCAGTAATGGACTGGAAATCTATAATGAGCCAGAATGTGAACCCTCAGAGGGCGTATTTTTGTGTCACCAAACTGTAACACGAATGCATCCATTATTGGCCATTAGGTCCCAGGGTTTGAAGGTGAACATGGGTTTGATCAAATTACCGATAAAAAAAGACAGACAGCTTTTTACCCTGTTCAATTTCATGAACTTGCCTTAATTGATTCAGGTCTGCCTCCCTCCAGCTGGCATCAATCCATCACCAGTGCTGCCTCTGTGGAATGTAATACAGCCGACCAGTTAGGCCGCCTGCATACCTGCTCCCACTCGCTCTCCTCCGCTTCTCGTGTCAACCCCTGTTGCAAAGACGGATTATATTGGCCTCCTCTCAACACACAAAATCCACATCCCCTCCCCCTGTACCATAACAAGTTGTAAATGAACTCAATGCTGCCGTCAACTGAAGAGCAAACTGGCAGCAGACATGAGCATGTTCCCTTTCTCTCTTTTCGCTTTCCTTATTTTTCGACCGAGTTGTTGGATTTACAGTTTTAATAAAACCACCATCATTCTTCCTCCTCTGTATCCACCAGTCACATCTTTATGGTAGCATGAATTATCCCACCAAACGTCGTGCCAGTAAAGACAGAGTTATGGGGACATCATTGCACATCACCATGGATGTATCAGAGGAATGAAAAATGAGCACTTCGGACGCTGTAGATGGCTCTGATCCTCAGATAAACTGAGAGAGGATCTCTTTCTCTGGGGAGGACGCACTTCCAGCTTATTGCTGAACATAGCCTCAGACATCAGTCATCACAGCTTTATTCCTCTCTTCACCTTTTTTTGTAAGACACAGCAACAGGTCCCTGATTGCTATGCATGCATACAGCAGGTGTTTTCATTGTGCTGCTTTTAAAAGTCAAACGTAAGAAACGGATCAACCAAACCAAGTTCCAAGTCCTGTGGTCAGTGAACCATGTTCTACCCAAAAAGCAAAATTATGACAGGTATTTATTTTTCCATAACTTGCAGCAGAGACATCTCTTGTGCCTTCTGAAAACTGTTAAATAAATATAAGTTTTTTTACGGAGAGCGAATTGGCTGCATTAGCCTTTTTTCAGGATGACTTATGAATGTAGGATCAATATTCTGTGAAAGAAAGATAATTTAATTTGTGTGAGTTGCTCATGGGGGACACCCAGAGCATTTTTCGAGCTTGTAGCAGAATTTAATTTTCCCCCAGACTTTTAAGAGTTTAGGGAAAGAATGTCTGCTGTAAATTGTTACTAAAAGCAAACAATACAAGGAGACATGAGGGAGGGAACCAGCATCTTCTGCTGTTCTGTTCTTCTTTTACCCCCTTGCGCTCTTCATTTTTGTGAAGATCTCATTAAGAAAATGAAGATGTGTGGTTTTAAGCACTTAAAGAGGGGGTATTGCCATTTTTTAGATTTTACACTGTCCCCATTGAAGCCTTATGGTAGCTACATCATTTACAGCGCAAAAAGAAAAATTTCTATTTTTCTTACACTGATGTTTCATAAACCTATTTTTCTCTCTGTCTGATATGTTTTATTTGCTGTCTCTTTAAGGTGCCACACTTCAAAAAACCCACTTTCCTCTGACTTGCCAGCCCTCTCAAAGCTAGTGTAAGGCTAAGCTCTGGGCAGACCTTGGTGTTTGCGGCCAAACCTCTGACTGTATCATACAACAGTTCTAGAAATCCTCATGTGATGACTTCATGACTTCAGAAAGTCTCATTAAGGTCTCACGAAGATCCCACGCTAGTTTTAGAACGGACCGATTCAAGCAGTCTACAAACAGGTTTAGGGATTTCTACAACATGTGAATGTGTAGCTGGGTGAAAATCTACATACATTTATTTTGGACATCCAACATTGTTACTGTATCCTTGTATGAAATATAGAAGTGCATAATACCCCATCTTTAAGTTAAAACATGTATATGTACACCCAAGAATATAATACCCTGGGTAACCTTTCCTTTTTTGGTGCCCCCAGCTGACAAAGTTTGGACATGCTCCAACAGTTAGTATGTGCTTGCAATGCCCCAATTTGTCCTTAGTGGTATATGAATGCTAAATGTAAAATATTGGCGCTGTAGAACAGTGCACTTTCAGTATATCAAAGAGTGGGTCAACTAATTGTGAATGCTGGTAAAAGTGTGGTTTAGTCGTTGTCTTGCTTCTCAACTTGCCTTTGCAGCATCACTTTGAAGAACTTTTCTGAGCTAAACAACCTGAAGACAAAATACCCTCATTGTCCATATAACTACATTAAACCTTTAATTAAGCAGTGAGTTCACAACATGACACACAAATCTTCCTGAGGAGACATTCCTCATGTGCTTTTCACCGGTCGACCTCTCCATCAGGTCCTGAATCTTCCTTTAAGCTGTCTGACATGCTGATGATCTGCAGCTACAGGGTCAACAGAATGACCAGACATCGGAAGGATCACCGCTCAGCCCTCATCTCTCCTGGCTGCAGCATTTCTCACAGATTTTCCTCTACTGACTTGCTCTGTCATAATGCTAGACATGTCAATCAGCAGTCAGAGACAGAACACTCATCTCCCGAGGAGATTATATGTCATCAGGGGATGGAGGAACTTGCAAATCCCCCTTTCCTCTCACTGCTCCCGTCAAGTGCTCGAGGAGTAGCCCATCTCCTCCTCTGTGATTAAAGTGGGAGATTGAGTGTGTTTGCGCAGCACACAGAGAGGCTCATTACAATGCACTAGCATGTTGTTGGAAATAGCCCTGGCCAGGAGCTGTAATCCAGAATGTGCTTAATGAGGGGCCACCCAGCCTCTCCATGGGCCTGAGGAGTCAGTCGGAGCAGGAGGGGAAAAGAGGAGAGACAGAGAAATATCCTTCTCCATCAATGTATCAATCCCCACAGCAATTGAGAAATTACAATAAGAGAGCTCACTGCTCATATTTAGCTTTTTTGTCCTGTTCTGCCTTCACTTTCACGAGAGGCTCATCAGGCAGCTTTTCAGGAGGGAAAATGAGATAGCATTAAGTGTAACCAGAGAGTGCAATTAATTTATAGGAAAAAAAAGACATTTCAGAGGAGAACCTGATGAGATGTTGAGGTGATTTAATGAATATTAAGGGGACAAATGAACTCATTATTCCGGAGCCAAGCAATATATTTGTTCTCTGTCATGTGTCCTAAGAGCGTTGCAAAATACATCGATGGGAGTGCACTTATGTTGAAAGTACACTTATTTTTCAACATAAAAAAGCATCATTGTTACAGTACCATAAAATGCAAGGCACTCTAGTCTAGAGCTACAAACCAAATTCCATCATTCCATCAAGAAGTGTCAGAAACAGTCGTGCAACAGCTGAAAACAAATAGCAACAGATGAAGACTGACATCCACAGAGAGATGTTTTTTTATACCTGTGAATTCAGACCCAGTCAAAGTTAAAGAGACAGTTTTCTACAGTTGCATGTCGGACAAAATATCTACCACAGAAAAATTTCTAGCCAAAATATGTATTGGAAAATGATTAGGGAATCTTCCTTTTCATTGTATTTACAGGCTAACAGCCAGGGGTGCTTGCGAACTTTTTTGACTGGAATTATAAGCTCACATATGCTAATTGACTCATATTATTGACCCTATCTTTTACCCTGCTCTTACTAGGAAGTAGTATAAAAGTGTCATACTGTTGTTCTACACATCTGGAGTATTTTTCTTTTTACTGAAAGAAAATAAATAAATAAATAAAAAATAAAACATCAGGGGCACCAGTATGGCCCAGTAGTTTAGGTTGCATGCCTCATGTGACTAGCCCTCATTAAATCCAGTCCGTGGAAACTTTCACACATCATTCCACACTCTCACTTTATTTTCTGCCCTGAAACTTGAGAAAAAAAGAAAGAAATATCTGTTCAAAATCCCATTTGAAGGCACTGAGAAAATGAAAGCTCAAATTGCTTCTTACAACACAAATCCCACTTCTGACAAGGCAAGTAGCCAATCATAATTTATGATTCTGGATTGCCATCTAAGGTGGCCAATCAGATTTGGAAAAGGAACCAATCTCAACTTTTTACCCCTCACCTTTCATATATTCAAACATGCAGCCCAAAGCGTTTCACAAAAGAACAGAGAGATAAATCCTCTAAGAATAACAGCAATAATGTCATTCCTCTTTCTCAACTAAAAAGAGCTGTATTATTGATACATTTCCAACACTTGTGACAGATTTTCCTTCAGGTCTTTGTGGATCCTGCAAGAGACTCTTGGCTGTCATAACTAATTTGCATTTTGAGATTTTAAAACTAATTACCAAAGGCCATAGAAGTGTCTCTCACATTTTGCTGCTACTGCTTCCTTATTCCACAGCAGATAACTCTGATTAGGTACGACCTGACTCGCTATGGTTGGGCCCTTTGGACATTTGCCCAAAGCCAATACTCCGGTGTGCCACAAATCATTCTCTTAATTATTGATAAGCCAATTTCAAGTAAATAGGGAACTGAGGAATGCGAAGGTCTGCAGGGAGGTACAGCCTGACAATACATCTAATGCAATTATTCTTGTTTTAATGTCAAAGAAGTAGTGCTGCTCTTTTACAGCTTCATGTAGCAGCAAATTCTGGAAACAATAAAAAGCTAATGGACCAGTAAGGCAGTCATCCAAATTTCTAAGTCTTACTTGTTTCAAAATGCACCATTATGTAATTAGCTGCAGCAGTAAAACCTGGTTTGATAATTGGGTTTGTTGACGTGCTACTCACGTGACATGCCGGCTGGAATCAATAGGGATCAGCCAAGTGAGGTGACTTTCTTTCAGATCACTGTCCCTGTCTTTACTTCAAACAATGTTTGGCTGCATAACTTTTGTAGATGAGTGTGATGATGTTATCAGAAAACAAAACAGGTCCAATTTGAAGAGATTCCACGTACGAGTGATTCCCAAGCTTCCACTGTTCTGTGAATCAGATCATAGAACAAAAGCTTGAAACATAATTGAAAGAAAATTAGTTTTTCTCTTTCTTGTTTTCTCAATGCATCTCCCAACAGGGGTGCTGCATAGATATCTCTCAATCCCTTGTTTTTGGGGGTCTTTTCAATTAATTTACTTAATATGTTTTCATCCCCTGGCTTCTATCTAGTCAAAAGGAACTGCCTCCTTGTTGCCATGGGACCGCTTGTATTATCACACTCATTCATCCTTGCTGCCACTCTCTTGGGTCAGTATGTGACTGGAGTACTGTGCACGCAGCTTGTTGTGAAGTGACATACTGCTTGTCCTTTTCAAGTCACAAATTAGACGAACAATTACTCACACAACAAGGAGAGTTCTGTGTTTCTAAATGGGAAAAGTTAGAGTTTGGAAGAGTTTGCAGCTTACTTGGGGAGAGGACCATGTAGAAACAAAGAATCATCCGAAACACCAACGCTCTTAAAATACCTTGAAAATGTAACATTTCAGTCAGAGCTTTGCAGTATTTGAAGGTCCTCCATTAAGATTTTAGCCGACTGGATTCCATGCCGGTTTTATTTAGCTTGGAAATAAATAAAGAGGACCCCTGTCTGCGCCTCCTGTTCTTCCCGTTACTCTCAAAGCCTCTATGTTTCCTATCCAAGGCAGATGGTGTAATGAGCAAAAAGGCTTTGAGAAAATCATTCTCAACATGTGTATCCTCCCTCTGTTAAACAAGGGAGAAAACTATCACACCTGGAGCAAAGCTGGGAGGAAGTGACACACTGTTTTTCATCTCCTTTTTAGATAAGCTATCATAATCTAAAGCTGTAAGTACATAATTTTCCACTTGTGAAATTTCCCTCTGCTGTTAAGATTCTGTTTCCTTTTGCATATAGGTAAAATGGATCAGTAAATACTCTCTCTAGTAAGGATGGACTTGGAGTAAACAATGGCTCTGAGTTCTGACCCAACCTCAAACCCCAAACCCCAGCCCTCAATAGCCAGTGCCATGAAACACTATGCTATACCCATAACTGATATAATCCATATATTACAGTAACACTGGTGTTGACTAGGGGGCTAAAACACATAGTATATCCCAAAGATACTCAAAGACAACCAAGTAGCTTTATGAACCATGTCTTTATTTCAAACATCCCTTTTCTGTTTGTGGTAAACTTTCTAGTCTTTCTAGTCAAAATTTCCCTGTACATGGAAATGCTAATGTTTGTTTACTTGCTTTGTTCAGGTTAATCAAGTCAAACAGTTTGTCCTTCTGACAACAACTCACATCTGCTCAAGTGTTTACATTCAGGTATATCTCACTCTTGTGTGCAATTTGCTCTTAGTATGAACCCAACAAGGCGTCGCCACTTTCTTACCTTAGTTCCACTCTTGCTGGTCTCCCTCTCACTGTGTCCTCGTTGTTCTCTCCTTTTTTCACTGACAAGCACACAAACATACTGTATTCAATCAGAAAATGTCATATAGCAAGACAGATACGAAACTGAGCATTTTTGTAGCAATTAAAGCAAAGAATTTTCAAGTGAACCCTGGTTTTTACCCTACCAAGTCGTTCTTGTTATTTCTTCTAGGTTCTGTTTGGCAATGCAATTAGTTCACAGCACACTGGTGGACTTTCTTACCCCAGACTCATCTCCATTTCCAACTGTGTAAAATAAGCACACTTATAAATGATTATAAATCACATATTGATTATATATTGTGTGCACTTGTAATGGAATTAACATCCATATTGCGATTGCATACTGTGACGTGATCATATCACTTTATGTGCCAATTTGCATACAGATGTGATTGCAGCTTGCATGATAATTAACATATGGTTCGGCTAAGCTAGTTAACACATACATCTACAGCATACTTACTGTAGAATAGCTTTAATTTATGAGTTATATTCTGCACGTCACTGGAGAGTTGCTAATTCCTCAACACCCTTCTTTCTTAATGTATACCTGACTTGTGTCTCTTTTTATATGCATGTTTAATGATGTTATAATTAAGCTGATCAGCCTGGGTACTTTGATCCATATCAGTGATGTCAACAGGTATAGAAACCAGAATAGAAAATAATGAGAGTGATGAGAGGCAGCCACCAGCCATCCTGAAGTACCAGCCTTCTGTGATTCTCCAGAAGGTCCAAATGGCCGGTCTGCCCCTGACTAAAGGGAGATTGGACACCTACACATGTAGATCCTGTAGAGCAATGTGTTTTGACAATCTGCTGTATGTTACAGAAAAAAAGAAAAGGACAAATACACACACATTCTTGCAGACAAAAGCTGTTGTGAAATCTTGGCATTCTGCTTAGTTTCTCCCATTGTCTCCTTTGGTTCAGAAAAAAAAAATAGAGGTTTGTAGGATAGCATGGATTGAATGTTGCTCATACTGACGTCAGTTGCTTTCTATCAGCTGTGTGTGCAGTTGGCATAAACACAAACAGCCATGTTTTTAATTCTGAGAGACACTCACTAGGCCAACAAACATGCTTTAATTACAGCACTCTGAACATGCTGAATGCTGCTCTCGATCTGATGCCAACAGCTGTAAGAGGCACACCGAGGGTTTGAGCCGCATATCTGTCTGTCTGTCTGTCTGTCTATCTGTCTGTCTGTCTGTCTGTCTGTCTCTGTATTGCCTTTTTCATACTGTTTGCCTTGAAGTAAAAATTCTGACTATTTGGAGGCAAATCACTGGAATCGTCCCTGAAAGGATCTCGTTTTTAAGCTCTGTACTTATCTCTTTTCACTTCCACCCATTGGAATGTTCCTGTTCTCTTGAAGTATTTCATCTTATTTAAAATCACCTCTCAAGACATTTTTTCATCAAAAGGGTTTTTGTGATTTTCATCTTTCATCCAGGCTCTTGTGATGAAGAACTAAGCTATTGTGGAAGTGCAAAAACATTTTTTTTTTTGAGGGTCTATTTATCACTGGCTCTAAAAGTTAAGGAATCGCTGTAAAATCTCATGTTAACAGAGCCTGGTATAAAAACTAAATAAAAAAAATTACGTCACTAATACTTTCTTTTTTCAAAAAACACATTTACTTTAGTAATAAAAGCACTGACTCATTCAGACATTTGTGTTATGAGGGCCACAGTAAGCTGACGGAAAGATATGAACTGGAGCTTTCTCCCAGGATATTAAAGGCCCACCTCATCCAGACCTGTTTACATTAGCACCCAGATCCAAAAGCAGCATATAGCAGTATGTCAGTTGTGGCTCACTAACTTATACTGGTCTTAGCAGTTAATACTGGTTCCTGCAGCAACTGCATTGAAAAGTCTCAGGCTTCTTCAGCTCAGTCAACTCTCTGCACCATGGTTGATTGAGCTTGATATTAAAGTTTTTGTTGTACATAGTATCATGATTCAAATGCATGACAGATGACAGATTTTTAAAACTAATTTAAGCCTAAAAATAAAAGCCTTTGTCATGACCTGTACTCTTACTGATCATTCCAGGAACATGCTTGCAGAATGTCTAGATTTTCGGGAAGCAGATCATGTGAATGTTTGTTGCTTGACTTTATAAAAGGAAAAGGAAGGTTAGACTATTTGTTGCCAAACACAGTAAATCTCAAAAATGCTGTAACATAGAATAACATCCCATCAACCAGAAACCCCCTCCCTTATGACCTCTTCGGAGACCCATTTCAGAGTGTAACAGAGTGCTTTTCAGAAATTGACGGAAATTAGCTCTGCGCCACAGAACCATAAAAACAGAGGGAGAGGGAGCGGATGAGAGAGGGAGGGAGGGCGGAGATGGAGTAGCTGGTGGCTGGGTGCCAGGTGAAGCTCTCCTGAGAGCACCGCGGGCACTGTGGCAGAGCGATCCAGCCAAAGAGCTTTGTTGTGATAAATCAGATTCACAACCCTATTTTTACTCATCTATAAATCTCATCGGGGAAGAAGCACGGGAGCCAGAAGAGAGCCATTGGAGGATTTGCGTACGCAGGAAATGAGGGAGTTACTTCCCGTTGCTGCGTCAGTTGAACACGCTCTAATGACCATTATTTATTTCTGCTATCGTCCTGGTCCTGGATTCTAATCTGCAGCAGATCTGTCTACCAAAACGAGCAGATCATTAGGGATGCGAGAGAGAGATAGAAAGAAAAACAGAGAGGAGAAGAGAGATGAGAGGCAATTACCATGCTTTGTTAATTGCACTTATTTGCACTTATCATGGCAATTACAGGCCGCTGTGGGTACAAATACAACAATGAGGATACTGAACTGTGGAGGTGCATTTCCGGATGCTGCTGTAGGGAAATGGATGGATCTGGCTGTTTTTCATACACCAGCACTTTGATGCAATTATTCAAAAGGATTTAATCTTGGCTGTACAGGACCTTGGATGTCATAGTGCAATGAATTCCTGCTCTTCAGCAGATGATCCATCAGCAGGCCATAAAGAAATCCATTTACATTATAAAGTAACAGCTTCTCTTAGAGTTTATGGGAACAGTAGTAAACTAGTGATGTATTGTCATTGTGCAAATGGCCAGGCACCTACACAGGCTGTAATTAGAGAGAATATTTACAGAGCGAAAGGATTTTTAAAATTTATTTATTTAATGAAAATTACATTCTGCGGTCCGACTTTATATCATTCACACCGTGACTGCAGACTGTGGTCATACAATTTTCCAGCATGATGTATGAGGTCATGCATGCTTGATACATGTACTAATAGGGGTATTTTAAGCTAATGAAATGACATGGAGGCTACTGGCTAATGAACCACAGAGTTTATGGTAATGATTGCTACTTGTCCATAATTTAACCAACCCTTCCGCTTTGACAAGGATATTATTGATCGTCTGGGCTGCTTTAGAGAGACCCACTTTGTCTGAGTCTGCTACACTTCCAGATATCATGTTTCAATACAGATTTATTCTAGGGATGACTTTACATATTAGAGCTTTAATGGCAGTTCTTTCTTACCTTTCTGCCAGCATCCATTTCTTTTCATCTGGACATGGAAATGCCTAATGATCTGTTTATCTGTTTTATTAGTGCACACTCACACCCGCAGCTGGCTTTAATAAAAATTAATGATGTACAAACACTGATAATTAATTGTGTGGCATATCTGCTTTCTGGCACTACTTGCTTACTCAGCAAAGGGCAAATTCAGTGTGTGCTGGTTGTGTAATGAAAATCCTTTGTTGGATTTATCCTGGATAGAGCAGGACATTTAAAACGGTGATTTAAATCCAGCATAAAAACAGATAGTAACCAAAGGTGAACTGACTTTCAGGACAAGTAGGAAAAAGAAACTCCTTTACCAAAAACTCATATTTCACTGCACTCTTAGGCAGTGAAGTTTGTTCCATAAAAGTTTATTTTTTTTCATTATCTTTTCCCCAACCTGGGCCATTTGGGTAAGAAAGGTAATGTTTTAATGAATCCAAGGAAGGCTGTGATCATCATTTGTTCTTTTGAAATCTGCTCAGAGTTTTAGTTGGTTAGTAAACAACACAATCAATTGTGTCTCTTTCTCTTTCATTCCCCTGGCACTACAGTTGTGAGTCACAACAGGTACTCTCGCTTTCCAAACTATGAGTACTGGCTCAAAATTCTAGACCTAGAAAGATGAAAACCCCACATTTTCTGTTATCTCCACAAAAGAAATAACAGGTTCTCGTAATTTCGTATATGTGACAGCCACAGCTGAGTTTCAGTCACCTGATTATGATGACTCACATAGAAGGCGTGAATTTAGATGAAAGGCAGGAAGTAAAAATGGAGAATATATTAATAAGGGAAATTGTTACAGAGAGTATGTATTGTACTAATTTAAATCTAGTTTTAGGTAAAGATAAAAGCAATGAGTTACCAAAAATGTTGGGCATGCCTGTATCACAAGAAAATGGGTGCATTTTCAACAGAACCGAAAGATTTGCAGACAATTGAGGCTGTTGATATCACAGACTCTTTTCTTGGTTGCCAACAGCTATTTTGCCTCAAATGGTTTTGGAATAGTTGGATGAAAGCGTAGTGTGACCCATACAAACACTGAAGGGTACCCTGTGTCCAAATCAGACATGAGGGCTGTGACAAGGCATCTGTTATTAAAACTTTCAGAACAAGATTTTTCTGTTCAGTGAAGCACAAAGTGACAGAAACAGCAGAAAACCAGTCATTGTTAACTTTGAAAATGGTACCAGCCAGTCTGGCTCGAGCAAAAAGCTTTGTCTGGATAGCAGGAAATGTTGCTTAGAAACCATCTACCACCCAGCATTGATAGTGGTTGCAGATGTGAAATATAACCATGCCATACGTACCAATGGGCAAGCCTTTTGGAAGCGATTTTGAGCCCATGCAGTGATTTCCACTGCAGAGTCATATCTGCATAATGCAGTGCTACTAGAGAACAGGGATTTTTGGGGTTTGATTTGGGCTTTGTCCATATATTCTAGGATTTTTCCATATATTCTGAATGTTTAGCAATATCAGGTAGTGTCAATCCCCAAATTAACACAGTGCAACACTTTTTCTAGAATCACAAAAATGTTTCCTCACTGAGCCCTTCATCAAATGGGGTTTTCCCCTATAATCAAAGACTCAGCCTCTTCATACCTTTCATAGAGTTCTCTCTTCATGCCCAGTCACAAATCTGTATCAAACTATCCTCAATCGTTGAGAAATGTTTCTTCTTTAGTACACAACTTAATCAGCGTTTTGTTTGTTTGTTTTTTGTCTGTTCTTACCCTAGCCGTTTCTGAGTTGCTGGCATCAAATTAGAAATTAGCATTTTCATTTTTCAACTTTTGATATCTTATGAAATGGCGTAATATTGTAGATGTCTTTTTTTTTTTTTTTTTTTTTTTTTTTTTTTTTTTTTTTTTTTTTTTTTTTTTTTTTTTTTTTTTTTTTTTTTTTTTTTTTTTTTTTTTTTTTTTTTTTTTTTTTTTTTTTTTTTTTTTTTTTTTTTTTTTTTTTTTTTTAATTTTGACTTTTAATGATTTGAAAAAAATAGTACCATGTTGTTATCAATTTTTCAGACATTTTCCTGTTTCTAATGGAGTAGTTTAAAATACCCTAAAAATTAACTGGAAGCACCTCAGAATTTAAATTTCTCATGGTGCAACCCTTAATAAAACATGCCAAACTCCAGCTAATCACATAAATTGTAGACTGGTGAAGAATAAACAAAACTCCTGCCATACTCAGACGCTCTTTCATAGCTGAAAATAATGAGAGGTCTCTAAGACCCTGCATACCTCCAACCAAAGCTGAAGTACTGAGTGCAGCCAGCTGGACTGGACCCATCACCACTGCTGTTGACACTGGGATGAGGGCGAAGCATCAAGTTGTTCAAGAGCTTCGAGTAAAACGCCTCTGCCATTTTCAGACAGCCAACATAGGCATAGGGCTTTTACCCTTTCACTGAAATACATTTTTATAGGGCTGCCAGCACTGTCATCTCTTTTTACAAGACAGTCATATGAGCAGCATGAAGTAAGGGCTCACAAGGTTGGAGTGGTGAAGCCCACCTGGGTGCCTGAAAAAAAAACAAAAAAAAAACTGAATGAGGGACTGAAGGACACTCTCAGTCTCATGAACCATAGCATGTTTTTGAATAATTTTACTTTGGACATTTTGAGACACATGTGTACACTGAGGCTTTATTTGATTTTCTTTTAAGTTTCCTTGGCAGTCTCACTAACACTTTTCCCGGAATAAAACTCTTGTTCTTTAAATTGTTTAGACCCAGACTTTTGGGAGCTTTGACACATTATCTTAACCAATGGTTAATATCAAGCTACTTTTAGAGCCTTTTGTTTTCTTTTTGCATGGTGAATTGATTCAAAGTGCTTGGTGCTGTATTTCTGGTTCAAAAGCGGCATTTTCCATAAATTGGCTTCTATTGTTCCTGCATCGTTGGAAAATTTATTTAGAATATTTAAATCAAATGCAGTACAGCTCTTATAACTGAGTACTCATGTGATTATTTTCCTCTCACAAATGGTTGTCACTTTTACCCTCTTGTATATTCAGATCATTCTGTTGCATCAGATAGCACGCACAGTCCATAAAGTCTATGTATGCCATCAATAGTATTCCATTAAGTGCACACTGCATTTTCTAAGACTCGATTTGTCATAGCAGTCAACAGTTCCAGGCAGGTATCCACCCATCAAGCTGAAAAGAGACCAAGGCTCTTGGGTCTACCTGTTAGCTCAACTCTGATCTGTGCAAGAAAATGTTGGCTGTTGAAGGTGTCCTTTTCTTTCCACTTGGACAGTTTGTATCTGAGAGTCATACTGAGACATTAAAGCAGAATAAAGTAAAGTCAAAGTCACTCTCCACGTTCTATAGGGGCAACTTTGTTTACTTTGACATTGAATGGAACATCATGAATGGACTACTTCGAAGTGGAAAGTAAATGATCTGTGTATCAGCAATTAACATAAACCTGTTTGTCAGCAAAGCAGAGCAAGTTAAGCTCCAAAAGAAATATATTATCTCATATATTATACATCCCACGCTCAATACGGCCTTGAAGTTTCTTTTTAAAGGCCTGTTTACATGCCCAACAGATGTGCTTTCCTTGCTGAGAGTGCTTTGCTCGCAATTCAAATCATTTCAACCTTGACCTTGATTGACACTGACCTTTCGCAGAGTAACCTATGAAATAAAAGCAGTATGTGACATAGCCAGGAGCAACAAGTTCAAGCAGGGAGGGAGACAGTGCTGCAAGAAAATTGTATCCTGTGTTCCCTGAGCCATGCACCCTACTTCTTGGTGAATAAACACGTAATTTCCCATGACCTGAGGTCAACTTTAAAACTGCAGTTGATGTTTCACATTCAGAAAAGGGTAAAGGTCTCCTTAGTATGGACATGGTGCATTTAAAGGCCCTGCCAGGAATGTAAATTTGAAATAATTACACTTCCATATTTTCTTGTTAACAATCCATAATCTAAAATAAGATAAGTTGTTCCAAAATTGGTTATATCCAAATTAGGGGTGTCCCAATTTGATATTGATATCAAATATCGGTTTAATATCGGCAAAACAATGAATTCCAGATTATATCGGCCTGCATCTAAATTCTCCATTATAAGCACTCCAATACAAGCAGTCAACTCCAGACTCTGCTCCAGCACTTTTATTCAGCAGCGCCCAGATTCAGCATGCAGAGGCCATGTGATCACAGTGTGCTAAGGTGCTAACAAAGTCGCAAGTAGTAGGAGTAATGTCAGCCATGTGGCAGTATTTTCCTTTTTGTTTGTTTGTTTTGGGTTTTTTTTAAGCACAAGTTTTGCACAAGTCATGCACAAGGTTTCCATGGTGGCACAGAACTGGGGAAGTTCAACACATTAAAACTTTAAACATTCCCCTGAAGCTTATTGAAGCCTTGAAGACCCACAAATAAAGCTGAAAGTCACTTCAGTCACCCTGATATTGCATTGTCTCAATATCTGTATCAGTGAATACTCAAGGCTGCAATATTGATATTGTATTGAAAGTGATAAGGTTGTATCAGGATGCCCATTTCCTAACTCCTGTTCCTCAGAGTCTGTTGTCAGGTCAGATTTTCTTAGGGAAACATGAACTGATTTGTGGCACACAGTCTAAAAGTCCTTATAAAGACATTACCCGGGGTGGCAAAGTTCAACAGTGAGAAACAAAATCTCTATATTTTCTTGAAGAAACTTAATTCCTCTATTTATTTTGTAGTGATGGGAGGAACTGGAGCTGCACTGGTAAAAAAGTAAAGGACAGAAGTGCTGAAGAGTGACAGAGCAACAGTTATACTGTAGTGGTCTGTTCAAACTTGAGGATCCATAAATAAAATGAGCAGCCAGGTTTTTTTATGCTCTGATTGGTGAGGTTGCAGTTTGTAGATGGGCACTGGTAGGACATTATAATTCTGTAACATTACATTGCACACATATCTTTCTTTACCAGGCTGTGAGCAAAGTTAAACATTGGTATTTACAACAAATTATAACATTTATTAAGTATACCATGGTTTGAGCTGGTTGCTACAACTAGCACCCTGGGACTTTGTTTTCTTTGCATACAAATTAATAAATGTAGTCCTATCTTACCAGGAATTAAATACGGTGACTGAAATTTTCACGATCCTGCTTATAATTAAGAGTTTCCTTTGCATCATTAACTGACCAATTTAAGATGTGAATAATGAATATTTCTGTAGCTGTAGTCTCAGAGCTCCTCTTCTCCCTTTTAAGCAGGACTAGTACTTATTAGCAGCACAATCACTGAACCTGTAGAGAGTGCTTACTCTTCCAGCACCCCTGATATAGGAAAAAAAGAGTTATTAAATGTAGAGACAGTTAACACTGCATCACAATAGACGTATACACTGTTGAGTATGTTTTCAAAACAGATTTAAAAATATGATCCCATGTGGTATAAAGCTCCCTGCATGAACAACCACTGTTTTCTCCTTGTTTTCTAATCTCAGACTGCAGCTGACCCTGAAGCTGTGTCAGGCTGTATATACTGCAAAGAAGTCAAAGAAGGTCACAACAGCATTGGAACAAGATTTACAAGACACATTTGATCCGCAGAACCAGTCACCTCTATGAGGAAGTGCAACATTCTACCTCTGAAAATAGGACTTAAAATCCCTCAGCGGAGAAGCTTGTCAAGTCAAAGCCAAGAAACAGGAATTGGCAGCATCTGCTCTTGGCTGAAACTGAGGCCACAAATACCATAAACGCACTTCATGTACTATATGTCCTGGCTGGAAAAGCACTTGGTATTTCACAGGTAAAAAAATAAAAAGCTATTTTAATCAGCATTAGGGGACTCTGGGGGGAAAAAAAAGAGTATGAAGACACCAGACGCGTTTTTGCCTTAATGCAGTTTTTGCACGATCTTCTTTTTTCCAGTGAATTTAATTGTTTGTTTTTTGGAAGCGTATTTTATGAAAAGGTCAGGGTGTGTGTTGGTGTTGTGCTTGACGGAGAAGCCTGAGATGCACACACGTGAAAAATAAATACCCTCCACTTAAATGTCAGATAAGTGCGTGCTTGTGCCATGTGCGTTTTTTTTTTCAGCAGCGCTCTTCAACACGAGACAAAGTTTGACCTCTTTGATGTGGCTGCAATGACGTCCTCATTATTTTTCATACAAAAAGAGAATAGATCAAAAAGTAGAGGAGAAGGGGGGATTGTAAAGACACATGAGACTGAGTAATAACCTTGCCAATGGCATTCATTGTCTGGATGTGTGTGTGTGTGTGTGTGTGTGTGTGTGTGTGTGTGTGTGTGTGTGTGTGTGTGAGAGAGAGAGAGAGTATGTGTTTGTGTGTATCAGGGTCGGCACATTGATGTTGTGGGCAGGGACTGGCCAACTGAGAGGCCTTGTACGCTTTAGAGTCTGTGTGGCCCCATGCAGACACACAAGCGCACACACAAACACACACACACACAGGCATCAAAGCATGTACACACTCGACGGACAGCTCCATGTGGAGAGGAGCTGCAACCCTCTCAGCAGGGGGTCTGGCCTGTTGCCTTCACATCACTTAGCAAACTGCTTGATTGTGAACTCGTTGGTAATAGTAATTAAATTTGTCAAGGGTGTGGGAGGAAAAAGAGCAGCAATTTAGAGGAAATTCCAGCCGTAAATATGCCAGAGTGAGTGAGCATGTGCGGCCTGCATTAAAAAAACATCAAAGTGAAGTAAAAAGAAAAAAAAAATAAAATAAAAGGAGAGTCTCTTTGAGGAAATCCTCATTGTGGAAAAAAGGGGAAATAAACTCGGAGAAAGAAATCATTTAAAATATAATATGAAGGGAGGAAAATCATGCTTCATTTTTAGAGCTGCTGCTACTGCTGCTGTTTAAATATTCCTCGTCACACAGCAGCCAATACTGAAAATGTAAGATAATAATTTCATTATTTCCACATCACAATTTCATAGACTTGAAGTAAGTAGAAGCCACTATATGGCTGTAAATATTACATGAGCCAGGTCATTGAGAAAGTAATTGGCTTTTAGAGTTGGCTGATACTGCTCCACTGTCTGGGCTGAGATTTATAATGTTGACTTACAGTACAAGACAGAGAGGGTAATCACTGAGACAGTTTATCCTAAAGCTCCATCTGTCTCTCACCCTCGACACTGGGTAAGGAGTACAATTGTTTTAGGGCAAAACAGGTGTCACCCTAAATCAACTTGGACTGCCTCAAGGAACAAAAAACAGACAGATGATGGTGATTTTTTTTTTGGAAAAAAGGAAAAAAAGATGAAGTGTTAATCTATTAAAATTGGATCCAGGGAGGATCTCATGCTTCATTCCAAATGCATGTTGCTGCACTTCCTTCTCATCCTTTTCGAATACATCTTCCTCTCTCCAGGTTTTAGCCGGAATTAAATTGATTTGCATAATGAAAGGAGATCAAATTTACTGTCCAGAAGTAAAATGGGAATAAAAGAAGGACTTTCCCTCCTAGGGGCGGACAGGGTATGAGCCACAAGAGAAAGGGAGAGGTAGAACCGGCAGAAACAATAAAATGCAATTATAAAAGCTTCAATACAGTCATAATTCCAGCATGTACAAAAATACCCAGATAGGCGGTTCAAAGTGTTTTTTCCACAAAGCTATAAAGACTCATTCAAAGCCGCAGCGAGCCTTACAACACCACAAATTGGCTAATCGCTGATGTTTAAAGGAGAAGGGAAAATTAGAATGTCCCCAACCCGAATGACAGCCTCCTCTTCCTTTGTGTTATTACATTTCTAATATGCTGGTAAAGCCTGGCAACCTGCAACAAAGAATCACATCCAATTAGTCAGTAATTTCTTACATCTCTGTTCTGGGTACAATTCCTTGGTTTAGGATCCCTTTGATTGTCATACATCAAGGGAACAGTATCCCAAATATTGACAGAAATATGACGAATATGGGAAATAAAACACAAATGAAGGACTGTTAATATTTTTCAATAAGTTAAATTAGTTTTCAAGTTTCTTGTTGTTTTGATATTTTATAACTATAGCCTATTGTCTTTGTCAAGGCTGCAGATAAGGACCGTCTTGTTTGCCGTGGAAATCACCACACCTTGGTTGGCCTTGCTGCAGGGATCAAACTCTACATAAACATACAGACCACTGTTCACATTTAGACAATGAGAAGAGACACGGAAGTGTCTCGGAGGATTGGTGTCTTGAGACCTGCTGCAGTTTTTCACGGGCAGAGTTTCTCCTCTTCCGCTGCCGTGCAGTTAATAATATATGAAGGCTAAGTCTTTATGTCGGCTTCCTCTCTTCATCGCTGAAATGTCAAGAAGAAGGTGTGAGGAGGAAAAATTGCTTAAAGCATAGCATTCTATTTCAAACAGCTATAGGTGCTTTATACCTGCATACAGGTATGAACGCATGCATGCAAATGATCCTTTGGGACGATTATATATTTGTCTCTTTCATGTCTCAACTGATAAGAAGGTGAAAAGGTTTTGGAAGAGGAAAGATGGAAAATGCCATGCTGTAAAAGAGTCAGGCTGGGAGTTGTGTGAAACTTTCAAGACATACAGCGCACTGTAACTTTTTTGGAAATCTTGGCAGTATTCTCCCATAACATCTACAGTCACTTACAAGGAAAGGTCTTTTTGGTGTGTCATCGCAAATAGCCAAGGGTTAGGGGTCAGTAATGTTTATGTTTTTGAAGATACAGCCATGAAACTGCAAATACTTTTACAATAAATAACTAGCAATATCCATTAATTCACTGTTAAAAAAAAAAAAAAAACTTTTTACAGAGTACAATTCAGCTTCTTCTCTGTCTGATTTAAGGTTTTGCAAACTAACATGCTATATGTTAATTCCTGGTTTAGCGATGAAAAATGTAGCCATGATTGACGTCAGCCTCCTAAAAAGCCGCTCTCACAAGCATGTCATACAAATTAAAAGTCTGGAAAGTGACAATATATGCTCAGCAGAGTTCAGTCTCCATCCTTATTACTCCCTCTGCTAACTTGGAACCTTGGCCGAGGTGAGAACCAGGTACTACTCACAGCCTTTGCCAGCAAAAAACCAAGCAATCAAGTTGAGCTGACTGACCATGGTATGGGGAATGGGGAGTCATAAGAAGCTGGTCGAGAAAATGGGTTTTTAAATAAACCTTGACCACTATATTTCCATTTTTTCTTCTTTCTAATTTCCAAATACCACAGGAGGAAATGATTTTAACATCTCAAAGAGTGCAGGGCCTCCTCTATGTGTTTGGTACTCAGTCTATGTCCTCTGTAGATTATGGGAGTTTAGGCAGGTGATGAACCACATCACACATGGTGGTGATTTCATAGGCCAATCTTGATTTTTTTCACACCCATGTGAATTGTGTAAGGCAAAAATAAATTGAAACCTAATACAGTATTTGATATTTTATTCCTCCCTTATGGTTTAAGACACGCAGAATGGGAAGGGTGTTGAAACAGGATTTAGATTAACTATCACAGATCATAAGAGAACACACTATTTGAATGTGTTTTAGGAATCCAAGTGTCTTGAGCAGTGTCTAAATGTTTGACATTTGAGGAGATAAGCTTCCTTACTCCCTGGCCATGACTTAGACAAGTGTTAAAATCTAAAAGGCAAACACAAGAATCACTTTTTTGAGCATTTAGCTCGTACGACTTCAACTGTCTGCCTGATAACATCACTGAAATAGCAAGACTCCAAGAGGTTAGTCTGCTATCTACAAAAATCAACACATTTTACCCATTGATCCAACACAATATGTTCTATGAATTGGCAAGATTAAGTGGTTGACAGCAGTCACCGTATTGCAACCAAAATTGCAAGAAAACTAGCTGCTATGGACTGTAGCCTCATGACAAACAGCTCAAATGCTCCAGGTGATGGGTCATGTTTAACAAATCTACTCGACTGTTAGCTTCAATGGAATCAAAGGAGATGAGTAGGCCAGGAGTTTACTGGTGTGCAGTGTGAACAAAGAAAACAACAAATTCCTCTGACCAAGGGTGCTTCTTTCATCAGGTTGTAACTATATTTATTTATAGGGAAATAAAAAAAATATGGGGTGATGTCCAGTTTGGAAAAATGAAGCCGATGCTGAAGTGCTAAAAGTGGCTGTTCATCAAGAATCCGCTTAAGGCTGGCAGGAAGACCAGAAACCACATACGCACCAAGCCCCAAAAACAAACTTTTGTGGCATAAAAAACATATACAGTCTGGTTCATAAAAACATCTTGCATCTGAGTCACTCATTTTGCCATCAGCACACACTGCACAGGGGTGAATTTTTTTTTCTAACTCAGTGGTGTAGAAGCTAGTAAAACCATGAGTTTGTCCAATCAGAGGCTCAGCTCAGCTCATGTGACTGATGGGCACCCTATAGCAGTTAAAAAGAAGCTCAAAGCCTGTGTCATTTCCAATATGCCCTCTGACGATAATCAGCTTCATTTCGCTGCACCAAGAACAGACAGGTATCAAAGCAGAGAGTACATCCATGTTTCATCCAGTCTATGATTAAAACAGTCACTTTAAAATGGATATGAGTGGGGAACCAATTTCTAAACAACCCCAAGTGGACACTCAAGGAACTGCAGTTTTGTTGCACTTCTCTTTTAATGTCACTCACTACATATTTAGATTAACGCTTTCATATTGAATGGGGTTTCTGAGTGTTGCAAGACTTGGACATTTGACCTAGTTTTACCACTCTGAAATGCCTCAGTGTCTTTTGTGTAAAGGTACAATGCCACACAGCCTTTTGCTTGGACAGTCTAGCACTGAGCTAACACATACGGAGTGGACAGATAACCACTTTCACACTCCTCCTTACTCCTATAGCCAACAGGGATTCTAATTTACCTGACCTGCAGGAGTTTGGAGTGTGTGAGAAAACCCTGCAACAACACACAGAGAACATACAGACTCCACACAGAAATACTCCTTCACTCTGCCTTAACTGTATTACTATTTATTTTCATGACACAGGATCACTCCCTTTTCTAATTAAAGGACAGAGCCTATAACTAGATTAGGGTTTCTCTTATTAATGCAGGCACATGTGATTTCTAATGAAAGAGTGAGGCTGAGGCAGAGGCTGGATGGTTCTCCGGAGTCCATTGTTGAAGCACCCTCTTCAGAGACTCAAGCCCCTTTTATTGAGATGACCTTATAACATCTTGTGCTCATGAATAGCAATGAATCGTAACAGGGCTGATGAAATTTCTATTAACAAAGTCATGGCAAGTTTTCAGACAACACAATGCTTATTCATGTGAGACACAAAACACCCCTTACATAACTTTTCCCTTTATCTCCACAGCATCTGTCGAGCCAAACGCTGTTTTATGACCAATTTTTGCATGAGTGTGAAAACAAAGTGCTGGCGAGGGTGTCAGACTGGCAGGACAAGCTTGTTTATCAGTGTTTTGCAAGCATTTTATAGAGTTTTTCTACCATTGTGATTGTGCATTGAACACCAGTTCAAGCGACTGGTCATTGTTGTTTTCTGGAGGGCCACAGTGAGTGTTTGCATAGTCAATCAAGAGGAAGGATGCAGAAAAGAGAAAAGAAGAGCGACAAACATAACAACTTATCATGGCCCAGAAAATACATCTAAAACAAGAACAGCAAGAAGAGGATGATTTAAAGCAGTGATGGGAGCAAAAACACAGACTCTCCTGACAAATTTCAAGAAACACAACAAGACTGCTCTACTTTTAACCTTGACTAGTTCTGTACTTTGTCAACCCTGAGCTGAATTACGATCTCCATTTAGAGGGCGATTGATCCAGCAGGGGCAAGAAATTGTGGAGTATAGCAGGAGAACCCCCTGCATCCAGTGATATATGCTCCACCTACGTCCTCCTACCATTACATAGAGGAGGATAGAGTATGACTGGAGGCATGAGTGAGTCGGTGTGTCTCCCTGAGGGAGAAGAGACTCATGACAGAAACACCTCCCTAGGGGGCAATCATGTACCCAGACACCCATTAATTAATCCATAAATCTGGAGTGTGAACATTTCTGATGAAGTGCTGAATGTTCAATAAGACAACTTTTGACATGCAGGTAAAGGTTTGAAGGTCTCCTATGTGAGATGCTGCTATGATAGTTGGATTATTAGTATGCATGTTGTGTTGCAGACCTGGGATCAGGATCTGCTGCACTGGGCTTGAAGGGCAAACAGAAGTAGCCTTTTGTTGTGGGGGCGTATGACGACATCGGAACATGATTGTCTCTTGCTTTTTGACTGTGACATTTTCTTTTTATGTAAAGGTTGATGCCTCAAGGGGGGCTCTTCGTAAGTGACAAAGAGATTTTCTTTTGAAAACATTTACAGAGATGTGGTGATGCTTGATGCCAGCTCAGTGGTGATGTTCAGATGGAGGAAGGCATGGCTGTGCATCTCTAGAGGATGGGAAATGAGAGTAAAACAAATACCTTTCAACAATCAAACTGGAAAGTTCCTACCCTGACAATAAGCTTTTAGGTTTAAGGCTACTTTAGGGAGTTTAGCAGGTGTCCGCTTCATGGAATCTGTTTGGTAGCTGGTTTAAAAGGGGCGTCTGATAACTGAAGGCTGTGTAGAGAAAAGATGAGTCTTGAATGTAAGTATAAGTGGCAAAATTGATATTTTCCCTGAGTAGAACAATTTAAATTTACACTTAAAAGTTAATAATATATCAGATTTTGATTTAATGGATTCCAATTAAAGCCTTAGTGCAGCATAGTTAAAAAAAATCTCTGTTAAATTTGCTTCAAAATTGTATTGCATTATTAAATTTCATTTTCATAAAACCAAAGCAACAGGGATTTTCCAGGTTATTTTTTGGCACCTGCACAGAGAATGCAAAAGAGAAGCTTCAAATTAAAATCATTCAAAGGAATGTCTCACTTTAAGCACATTAAAACTTTCCAAAGCTTCCCACACCAAATTTTATAAATAAAACGAGGATTTAAAAAATTAAGGCAATCTTCCTACTGTCAAAGAAAATCAATGTTTGCTGATTAAACCTTTAATACATACTTCTATTCATGAGTGTCAAAAGGGGCAAGCTTAAAAATTTTTGTCTTGTGTTTTTGTGTGCCACTTTCGTGCTAGTTTTTTTTCTCCTTATGCATGTGAAATTGTGAAAGAATGAGATCACAGCACCCACGCAAGCCATGTGTTAAGAGACTCCAGAGCACTCTGAGGCTCTACACACTGTACATGTCATGACTCTGGGTCACAGGTTTAGTGAATTGTTCCTGTTCCACTCTTTCTCTGTGTCTGTGTGGGTATGTGCCAGCGAACCAGCTGCTGATGCAGGTGAGGCCACTGATTGGCCAGTTTGAACAGGATTGCTGCTTCCTGATTGGATTCTTGTTCAGTTTTCTCTTCTCTTTTCTTATTGTAGTGAATGAAACATTTGTTTAAGCACTTGTGATGTTGGAATATCCATGACTCTGCAGTCAACCCAAGCTCAAAAACGACGGGGTTGGTCACCCAAGAAGCACAATCTTCAGAGCTTTGGTCATCACCTGATCCCTCGGGCCAAGAACAGTCATGCAAACAACGAAAGAAGAATAAAATATGAGAATTGAAGTTACCTCACTGTTGATGAAGCAGCAACAAAGAGACAACCTTTTGGGAACTTAAATTTAGCAGAGAAAGGGTCAAAGAAGCTTCACGGTGATATAAATTTGTGTCATTATGTGTCAATCAAATTACAGTTAATAACATGTGAACACCCCAGTCCCCTCAACATTGATTTTAAACTTACCCATTGCACATACACACGCTTCATGCTGTCTTGTCAATAAGTGTGGAGCAGGGTGGCTGTAAGTGCCATGGATGATACGGTTAAAGCACAGTGCTGAGTATTTTGATGGTGGCAAGAAACCCTCCTGAACTAGACATCAAGTAAAAATACAAAAAGAAGGGTTAGAAATTCTCTAAGTGCTGGTGTGACTCACAAATATAGTGCTATTATCCGTTACGTGACCTGTGGCGGCTGAAAATGTTGGTTTCAGACACACTTGTTCAAAATGGAGCACTTGTTAACTTGCTGAAGCCAAAGAAAATATGAGCAAACATTTCAGTATGAAAGAATTTTGATTCAATATTTGGAGTTAACTTTAAAACATTTGAAAACTGTTGTTTCACATTTGTGTCACCATGCTAAATCAGGTTTCACACAGTCCAAACCTTAAAAAAAAGACAATATCTATGCCAATCTAAAACCATCCCTTATGCACTTTCAGTCTGCACTCACATGGAGGGTATGACACATTGAGTGGAGCCCAACTTTTAAGTGTGAAGTGACAGCGGGGCATTAAAACACTCCTAGAGTGAGACTGCCAGGATGCTGGCTTCGTGAACAGGTCTGGCACTTTAAATGTTCCTCATTATAGATGCTCTGTACATGTGGGGTACATGTAATTACTCTCACAGATGCACAAAATGCCATAAACAAATATACATGAGATAGAAGTCCTTAAAGAAGGGGTGTGTTTTCAAGATGAACATAGCATAAAGTAAAATTACTGGCTGTTCATACTAAATGTGTGCAGTTTCTCAAACTGTGATATATTCACGCTGTAGGAATCCCTAAATCTGCCTGTAAACTGCTCAAAATGGTCCTTTCTAAAAACAGTGGGAGATTTTGCTAGACTAGCCAAAATGATGATATCAATGAAAACAAAGCATTTCAAATGAGGCAGAATTGAGGTGAGAAAGGTAGAGCTTTTTTGTGCTTGATATCATGTAAAGCTGCTAGGGCTGTTTCAAAATGACAGTATAAAAACATGGAAAAACACCACATACCCCTTTTTTAAGCCAAACTATAAACAGCTTATTCTTCCAGCAGGTAGCTGTTCATTTTTAAAAAAATCTGTTTCAAAATATGTTTTAGTCTTAACAGCTACATTTTATATGCACTTTTTTTTTCAAATAAACCATCAATTTTCATGGTATAAAATCATTAGCTTATCATGGCTACATGCATGGCATCCTTATAATTTAATAACCCATATAATTGTTGTGTAGTGTGCCTCTATTTGGAGATTATCTAATCATGTGTTGAGGAAACAGTTAGGAGTGACATGGAAAAGTGGTTTCCAGATGGATTTGAACCAGGGCCAAATAGCACAGCCTCTTAAATGGGGCTTGGGAGTTAACCACAAGGCCTAACCAGTGCCCGTGACAGACATGCTTGAAAGCATTTCTTCTTATCCATGTTTATTATACCACAGCTCTTTTATGGGAGTTTGGACCAAATATATCCACTGTGTCACAAGACAGCAGAAAGCAAGAAAGTTCAAGCCAACGTAATTTTCACGGATCACCTTCTAAGACTGGTCAGGCCTAGCCTCTGGCTATACTCCACAAATTTATCCCTCCTTTAGCCACTGCACAGCATCTGATCCTCCAGCTGGGACCGCCTGCCTGATTCAACATTTAGAATTAAAAGAAGGGATAACTTAGCTTTTTCCATCAGGGCCTCTGTGATTTGGAACAACATGCCTGAGGAGCTTGGCCAATAACAGAATCAATAGCACCTTTACTGCTTTAAAACATATTTCTTGATGCTGTGTTTTTATTTGATGGGGGTATTGTTGCCTCAAAGCAAAAAGGTCTTGGTACTTTTTTCTTTGAAGTCTGTGCGGTATCAAAGTTTCTTTTGTGACAGTTCTCTGGATCTCTCCTTCTTTTCCATCCAAATTAAAAAAAAAAAAAAAAAAAAAAAAGAAAGATAGACAAAGATGACACTCTAAACTGCCATTTGTGCTCAACCAGTGAAATGTTCAGGATGTTGGCTGCCTCTTTGACCACTCAGCAACCTCAAACAAGCTAATAGGCTTGGAAAAGGGACACAGGTTTTAATTTGATACTATTATTCTTCTTTCATAACCTTTCTTTGTTTTTATTATGCCACTTTCATTTCACAACAATGTTTGATTGTTGAGCTCTTAAGGTCCTGCCTCTTTATTCACAGAAGCAGCAGCACTGTTTGTGATTTAATTTCCATGAAATGAATTGAATGATCTTCGTGGGCTTAAGTAATCTGCAGTATCAAAAACAACAGAAACAAAAGAGTCACGGCTATTTTCCATGCTTTCAATGAAATACTTCACAAGACCTAGAGATGTGGAAATGTGTTGTTGTTTTTTTGTGAACACGCTCACGCAGTCCTTTACCTGAGAGCTGCTTTTGTGTGTAGTCAGTACCATCTAACTGTGATAATCCTCTCACTTTATTAATTCATCCTGTCAGAGCGCTGCATTTGCATTTGCTGTGTCAAAGTCAGGTTTGCTTATGCACTGCATTTTTAGCTAAATGGATTTGCTGTTGCGCTGTTGAAGGTGAAAGCTTTGTTTTGAGTGTGTCTGAAAAGTAAATAACGTATGCTATTCAGCTATTAGGCTATATATGATTGATATTTCCACTGTGCACATTCATATTTGCCCCCATGTTTAATCAATTGTCATTACCCGGCCAAGAAAAGAGAGAAAAGGGGAGGAAATTTAATGTGCATGCAGCTTTCCCCCAGGAGATCTGTCAATCACCAAATATCTATCTACATAACTAATGACGAGCCTCATGTTGCCCTTGGAGTTTGGGGAAAATGTCTAATACATGGAAATGCATTCTTGTATATTTTCATAAGCAGGCAATAGCTAAGGTATGACATTTCACTGACAATGATGGAAAATGAGCAAAAGCCTCATTTGTAGGCAAGACAAGTGACAAAGGGAGCTTTCTACCCTTGAATATGTCCTTATTTCTCTTTATTGACTTTAGTCACATGACCTTTGGCCATCCTGACAGCGTCATCCTGTGCAGTTTCTTTTAAGAGACTTGTGAATATTCGTCATGAAGCTCATGCTGACCTACATTTGTGTATATCTTTTCAGATGATGACATTTGCTTCTCAGTTAGCAAACCCTGTTGGGTTAAAAGCAATGATTAATAATGGATGACTCAATCTCTCCCTTAAAAAGAGATTCATATAAAGCACATCGGCTGTTCAACTCAGATCCTCACTATACAACAATAATTGTCTGTCAGAAGAACACATCAGAATTTAAAACATAAATCAAATTGTTGTTAAGAAAAAATACTTTAAAATCAGTTTCATTTTTATTTTCTCGTATTCATAAGAGATCTTTGGTTTTGGTATATAATATCAAATTGTCAAATGGTGTCTGTTTTTGGACTGAACAGAAAATATTGAGTCATAATTGGAGGAAAGTCAATTCAGATGCAACAATTTTTTTTCTTGTATAAAATTTGAGAAAAACATTAAGATTCATGAGAAAAAAGTGCAAACTATTCAAAGTGGTAAATAAACCAGACTGAAGTCAATAATCTTTTGATTAAAAGCCTAAAAAATTCGAGAAAAAACATCTCATATTTAAAAGACAATCTCTGGTTTTGGTATGTTAACACACTGAACATGGAATAAGTAAGATAGAAATCTTAAATTCATAGGAAAAAAAGTAGAAGGTATTCAAAGCTGCAAATGAACCACTTTGAAGACAATAATATTCTGAAGAAAAGCCAAGAAATTTCAAGGAGAAACTCTTAAGGAATTATCTTATAGATTATATGAAGTGGCTGAGGACAAACAGTGGTTGCAGAAACACTCACAGGTTGTTTATCAGCATGCCCTTTTGATTCACACATCAGTTTTAGTGCTGAAGTGCAGAAGATTGATCATTTAGATTTGGCTTAAGTATCTCTTTGCAAGCTGCTCTATGTTCCACTTTTGCAGACAGATGGCTGCTTTACTGATCTTCCCTTTTTCATCAGACTTACCTAAAACTTAAACTGACCTTATTTAAGAAGTTTGTAGCCTTATTGCCAAGAATATATGTATTTGGTTCTCTTCAGTTCACACCTTTTTTCTGGTAGGTTTATGACTTTGTTCCTATAAATGTATGACTTTACTCTCAAGATCTTGTTTATTTCTTCTGTAACATCGTCTTTAAGCTCTGTCATCTCTTATCTTTAAATCAATGCCCTTCAAGAAAATCAAGGAGTAGATTATCATTTTATAGCTCTGAAACAAGAAAATCTCCTGAAATTGCTAATATTTGGATCACTCCCATGTACAGGATAAAAAAAGCATGCATGCTGAAACATTTTTTGTTTTTCTAAAATGTTGCATCTTCAGCTCAACAATAATTTAAAAAATAACCTTTTGGGAGGAAAAGCTTATTTTTATCATCAGTGATGGATAATTTATGCTTAGAATACAGTCCAATGTCAGCTCCCTGCAATCAGTGCATACAGCAAACCTACTAATGACCAAAAAAGAGCTGACATACTCTTTGAAACCCAGTTATGAAAGCAACTAGATCTGAATCCTAGCTTTCTGTCTGACTGGCCGTTTTTTTAGCACCAGCTCATAAAGATGAAAGCAACTTCTTCTGCCTCAGCATCCTCTGGTGACTGCGACAATTACTGTAGTTTGGCAGGAGGCATCCAGGAGGGAGCAGCGCAGAGAGAAGAGTCTTTGTTTGGTTCTGGCCTGTCATATGGTGCTTTTTGTTTCCATCTAGGACTCTTCTCTGAATCTAGCCCGAGTGTAAACATAGCCAGCTCCAAGATGATTCATAATTCACGAGACAGCTTCAGCAAACAAGTGGCAAAGGATAATTAGGAACAGGGACGCTCTATTTACTTTATCACCATGTTCTCAAACACTGAGTGAATCCTAGAGTAATTCAGTTTGTTGCACACAGTGAAATGTAGGTTTTACCAAAAAAATTAAATATTTATTAGATCTTTTTTTTTTTTTAAATGTTCCATACAATTGCAAGTTAAGGTCAACATTGAAGAGGTTGTGGATATCAGGTGGATGTGACCAGTCCATTCAACATGAGTTTAACCCTAACCTCCTCCCTCTTAAAAGGACACAACCAAACCCCCTTTTGATCAAAAAACATAAAATATCAAAAAGCAAAATCAAACATCTCAGGATATAAAATGAGTTGAACATATCGTACACATTCACACACAAATCTGGAATGAAAATTTGCTCCCTGCGGGGAAATGTTGGCCACCAGCCAATTCCATGAAACAGTCATTTTGTTAAGTCTTAAATCACTGTTGCGGTTTGTGCCTTATTGCCTTACAATTGGCTGTGGGGAGGATAAGAAAAGAAAATGTTCACACAACAATTGTCCTCAGTTTGTGACCTCCAAAAACCTCTTTTATAAATCAGCAAAATACAGCAAAAGTATGTCAGTGTGAAGCGTTCAGACTGACCTGGCAGCTCTTTTCTTCTGCTGCTCTGCTCCCCCTTTCCATTTTCCTCTGCCTTTCATCTCTCCGTCTAAACTTGATTATTTTACAAAAGTGGTCATAGAAAATAAATACAAATATTTTCCAGAGTGTAGTTTTTATATGACCTAGATGTCACCTCTGCACCAGTAGAGTCCTCTACTTTCTGTCTCTTTCAGTGCCCTTTCTCATTCCTTTTGTAAAGTCCTTTTTTTCTGTAACACTTGAGCAGAGTCCTCGAGACAGTTGCCATGATTATAATCCAAATAAATAAATAAATACGTAAAAACAAATAAATACATAAATATTTCCTCCTTTTTAAATAAATATGTTTGTCAGTCAGTTTGCCTTGGCATGGTTGAACCTTACCTACATACTGCTTAGACTCAGGACTATGAAAAAGGTTCCAAAGCCTCAAATAAAGGTTTCATTTATGGTCCTTTTTGGCAACTGCATATCTTCCCTCTGAGTGCTTTCATGGCATTGTCCAAAAACTCTCCCAAGAACCAAACACTGTAAAAAAAAAAACCTTGAGTTCAAAGTTCCATCACTTTGATTTCTCTCTGAAGAGGTGTTGCTCTGTCTGTGTTTAAGGAGTACACAGTGCCTGCTCTGATGTGCAAGAGGGGGAGAAAAGGAGGCAGAGAAAAACAAGGAGGACAGTAAGGGGGTTTAAAATGTTTTGAATGTCTCCTTGCAGAGCAGGAGCTGTGCTAGGATCCTTCCTCCTCAGGCTTTCCTGGAGCATAGTAGCCTGCCAGTTGCCTGAAACGCGGCCCCCAGTCGTTGAGGTAGGAGAAATCCTGCTCTGAGGTGGTGGACAGCGTGTGGATGGAGCTGAGTGACAGCGCTGGTGAACTGTTGCCTTCAAAAGCGTACGTTTGGAAGGAGTCATATGGTGGCACAGACAGGTCAGCATCAGCCTGCTCCACCTTTTTCCGGATGTAGCCTTTAAAAAGGGAGAAGTCTGCAGCTGCAGCCGCCGCCGCTGCAGCCCCCTCTGTTCCACCACTGCCACCCACCCGATTAGCCTGTATCCACTGTGGCAGGGAGCGGATGTCCGGGCCAGAGTCACAGCTCTTGGCCTCTGGGAAGTCATAGAGGTTCCTCAGTGCGCTCATGTCATAAGCCTGAGTGTCCTGCTCTCCTCCACCCTCGTCGTTGTACTTGATGACGTTATCCCTCATGTCCTCCTCGTCCTCCGCCATCCTCTGGCCCTTCCTGTGGCGTTTCAGGGTCAGGATGAGTAAGACGAGGACTGATGGTGAAGAAAACACAAAAGGACAGAGGCAGAGAGAAGACCATGGTTATAACTCCACATGGTAGATTAAGTATGCACATGCTATTTAAATAAGTTCAGATTTAAGACATGGATTTAAAGTTGTCAGGCACAGTTTAAAGTGCTTGCATGCAGAAATAGAGTTCTCCTTCATCTAACAATGAATAATGACTAAACAAACCCAGATTCAGGGCATACAGCACAAAAGAAACCAGCTAAAGAGAACAAATGTCCTAAATGTACTGTGTGGTGTGACACATTAAACATGCATGGTGCATGATGCATTTATAGGTTCTTTTTAAGGGAAAGTTTCTCACTACTCCCACTGTAACTTTGATTTCACCTCTCAGGACAAAGGCACAGCAGGGGATGATAATATATTATCAGGTTTTACATTTCAAATGCATGAGCATTGATTTTTTACAATCCTGATTGCCTCGCCTAGAAATATGATTCAAAAGGCCTAATGGAGACCAATCTGAATATCAATACTCATCCAAGTCAAGAGAAAAAAAATACACACACACACTTTGTGATTTCATCACTGTTTTAAACCAGAGGCAACAAACTGAAAAGAAAAGAAAGCCTGGAAAATGAATGCTGGATTAAAGAGAGGGAAAACAATAGATGGGTCACATTACAAACTAATGGGAAATTGTGAAAACAAAGACTTTATGTACAGATAAATCAAACAGGCTTTAATTTCAGCTTAGTTATTTTAATTACTGCCAGCAATAGTGATTAGACAAGTCTCATTTCACTCAGACAGCCACCCCCCTGACTCATTCATTTCCTTTCCCTGGAAACCTCCACTAGACATGCAGCAACGTGAAATGTCATGTTTAGTGAAGATAAAAACATATCACATGCAGTTGTGATGAATGATGCAGTTGCAGGCATCAGGTAAATATAATGAACAATCGTCCAACAGGAAGTAATCAAACCCATGTTTGACTGATTGATGAACATTTTAGGTCTGAGAGTGTGTGTGTATGCAGTGATTGTGATGAACACATCTTAACATAAACACAAAATAGACAAAAACAACAATCAAATACAGTCTTCCCGCATTTTATCTGAACACCTTGTTTTTGCTTCATTTTAGTTAAAGCAATGCTGGAGCAACAGTTTTCTACAGTGGGGGATAAACTCTACAAACCAGACTCTTGATGGCTCCTCTTTTTTCTCAAGAGTTCTTAATACTAAAGTATCCACAGCAGGCTCATCTTAAAAAACAAAACAAAACAAAAACAAAAAGAAAAATACAGACCAAGCGGTTTAACCATTTAAAATCACTTAACAACACTTCAATTCTATACCAGTGCTGTTTCCTTGTTCTCAGATGCGAACAACTGTTGGCTTGTTTCATGCTTTGGAACACATCAAGATTTGTTCTGAGGTCTTTGTTCAAAATGTTTTAACAAGAGTGAGATAATCTTTCTCTTTGTAAGAAACACTAGCTGAGCAGTTTCATTTTTTTAAAAGGATTGTCACAAAGCCCTTTAACCAGGTTTAAAAGATGAAGGCTGACCACAAACCAGGCTAACTAGCTGAATAATGCCCCATCAATAAAACAAGAGAAAAAACAAAACAAAACTGTGCCAACACATGGGTCTAAGTGTGAGCAATCAAGCAAGTAGGTAATGATATTAGGAGGCTAGCTAGTAAGTTAGCAAGGAAGTAAGGGAAAAAGTAAGTTAGCAAGTGAGCAAGTAACTAAGTTAACAGGAAAGTATTGATGTAAGCAAGCTAGCATGTAAGTTGGCAAATAAGTAATAGTGAAAGTAACTAGGCAAGGTGGCAAGTGAACAATAAAGTGTAATGTATATGTCAGCTAGCTGGTCAGTTATAGCAAGTACGTTGAAAGGCAACCAAGCAAATAGGCTATGTACGTCTTTAGATAGGAAGTTAGTTGTGGGCCAGTCAACATGATTTATTTAGACATTGAAAACTACAATAAGCAGACAAAGAAAGGCAAAACTAACGTATCTTCAGTTGCTTGTTAAAAAACACATCCACAGAACTAACACTCCCTAGCTTCAGAGAAGAACAATTACTGTTTGAGAACAACAGCCTCGTATATACCTCTGTCACACTAAAACCCTGCTGGAGCTATACGGCTTGAGCAGGTCTTCAATATGCACGATGCGAGAGATGCACACAATCACAAGAGTTCCAAGTGTGATTCTGAATTTAATTGGAGGGCCATGGAAAGACGTGGGGTTATATGTAACATTAGACCTTCTTATGATTTCGTGAGCAGCTCATTGGTAGCATTGTGTAGGTGTTTCAAAGAAGTGTTGCTGTGACAGGTGAATAGAGAACAGCAGACTTAAAACACTGAGACTGGAGCTGACGGTTGGTCCTGACACAAGTGTGTCTTCCAGGTAAAATAATGAGTTGGGCAAAGTCGTTGAAGCTGAGTATATGAGTTGCATCCATCAAATAACTGTCAGATCTTCTGCCAATGCCAAAGAGATATTCTATAGTTATTCTACAATTTACATGCTTGAGCTGATCCCAATGTTTTACAAGTCAGTAAGCTTTTACAACTTTACTTAAATTTGAATAGCTTTTCCTCTTGTATTGTAATATGAATATGATAATTTGCACAAGCTGTTAATGGATAAGTTCTTTTAGCCTCCTCTCAAAATCACAAGTGATCAAAATAAATCAGAGTCCAAAATACATTTAGTCATGCTTCCTCACTTGAGATCAACATCCGAAAGTGACCAATTAGTTTGCATGTGTGTTTTTAAAAACCTGTTTTGAGTGGCCTTTTAGTATTCCCAATAAATGCTGAGAACAATTTAAAATTGGTGCTAAAACAGGTTTAAATAATTAATGAGCCTCTGACATGAAGCGAGTAGTCCTCTGCTGAGTATATGCCATGTTTTTGCTTTTAGTAAATGAGTTTTATTGGCAGGGGATGTGTTCACTGAAACCTGGCTCCCACTAAAAGAATTTTAAGTGACCTCACAGATTATGACAAATAAGGACAAATTTGAAAGTTTAGTTTTCAAAGTGTGCAAAAAGGAACAACACACAACCCACCACACACTTGTGGACTCATTCTAAACCCGACTCTACAAATTGAAAATGTAAATAAACATGGTGGACGGCAAGACGATTATTGAGCTAAATATTTAGCAACCTACTCACTGCAGTAACTCTTGTCTCTGTCAATTTTATTGTAGTTCATTTTATAATACAAGTTTGTGTTGTTGCCACATATTATCCTTCATTCTGGTTTCCACCTAATTTTGTGTCTCCATTGCAGCGTTTGTTGTGATTCCATTTTCAGTCAGCTTGCCTCCAGATGGGCTATTGTTCTGTTCCACGTGTCGATCCACAGAGTTCATGCTTTGCTGTTTGGCTTCCCCTAAACAACAGAATCTCTGATCGTAAATATTGAGCATGTTCAGTCTTAACAATTTCAAATCAGTGCAGCGTGAATGTTTTCCAAACAATAAGGACGTCAAATCCCTCTAAGCATATGACTCTCACCACTAGAAAATCTAGTAACATAACCCAAGAACTTTCACAAATTCACACCTTGCTGACTCTTTAGTGCCCCGTTTAAGGCGAGTCAGTTTGGGCTGTGAAACATTTGATAGAAACCTGTCCTTTTCTCTCTTTCTGCAGGGACAATGAGCGACTACTTTAAAGCGATGCCAGTGGAGGGACATTTAGATGGATCATTACCAGTAGGCACCATGCATCTTGTGGAACAGATAGCCTGTTCTCTAAAACAAATGCCTACAAGTCTGCTGAGATAAAAAGACCATCAATTACAAAAAGGCATGTGCTGTCTGGGACAGCACACAGTGTTTGATGTCCTGAACCCACCAAAACACCCGTTCACATGTTGTAAAACTGAAACAACCCCCCTATCATGCTCCAGTCTAACTAGATCAATGTCACCACTTTAGGTGCCGTAAATTCACATATATGTTAAAGCACATAAATCAGTATGCATGAAGATCCCTCAGGGAAGAACAGACTCTCTCAAAGTGACCTTGTTAGTCAGGGTGTATCTTTAACACACCGGGTCTCACCCTTGCTTCGATCACATTTCAAAACTCTTTACTCGTCCTTTGGCTAGTACAAATAAATGAAACACCATAAAACATTAATTCCATGCATAATATGAATAAATGACTTGTTGCTGCTCCTTGTAATTGCCTTCATTTGGTGCAAACAGCCTAAAAAACACCTCGTTGAGTGAAAACGCCTGTGTGTTCCTTGCCTAAGGAGCTGTGCCAGCCCCTAAAGAGCCTCGCTGATCTTGAATGAGGTTTTTATGCAGTATCTCTGACTGATAATGTACATTAGTTCTCCTCTTACATTGTTTGCCAGGCTCCAGTGGGGAAGCGGTGTCTGTAACCATTGTGTTTATTCTTCTTCTCCATGAATGAGGCGAATTAATTGCCACGGGGTTGAGGAAACAGTCATGGTTTGTGGTAAATTGCGACGCGAGCTGCCGTGCATACTAAACAAGCGCTAAGACAATTACTCTAAAATCACACTAATGAGGAAAGAAGGAGGAGGCAGAAAAGTTGATGTTGTGAACTCCGTCATACGTGAAGATCATAAAAAACAAAGTGAAGGAGTGTGACAGTTGATTCTGAAGCAGTCGACCAGATAGCCTCCCTTCTAAACGCTTTCTTACTGATAACATTTGAGTGTCACCGCCTATTAGCTGCACAGATGCTTCAACCGCAAGATATTGAAAACCTATTTAACTTGGAGATTAGATCACCTTGGGCCACATTAATACAACACCATGTACAGATTTTACCTTTTGTAGGAAGCATATGTACCTGTGTTGAGCTGCCTCCCATACATACAAAGCAGGTTTCCCCATGTGTGCAGATGTTGCGATAAGCGCTCCTGACAAGACGGTTAATTTACCCTTGGGCTGCGCCGCTTGCCCCCACCCAGGAGTTCATCACAAGCAGATGGGAGGTAATTGGAATAGATGCATGCAGATGCTTCGACGCAGTGGAATGGATTCATCACATCAGGCCCATAAATGAGCTGATGGAGGGACTGTTTGTTTGTAAGGTAATTAGACGGAAATTTGTTTTCATTTTTCTCATCATCCAACAATTGATGTAATGGAGGTGGTCCAGCCTCTGGAGAGGGGGAGTGTTGGCTGGCAGGCTGCTTCAGTTGATGCTGTGCATGCAGAGGGGAAGTGAGTAAGGGGGAAAAAAAAGGTAGACATAGTAATTGTGCATGGAGAGATAGCAGTAATAGGTGAGGAGTGAATTGTCTGAGCTTGTAAAAGTGCGCTTAGCATGCACAAGCAGATGCACACTGAACCTGTGTGTGTGTGAGAGAGTTTGTGTGTTTTGAGATTGAAGCAGGAACATGAAAGTGTCAGACGATATGCAGCTGATCCGATGGCTGCCACATGCCTTGCTTTCGTCTGTTATTCACACCACATGATAGCTGTGAAAACACTGCTCATCTCCCTGATCCCAGACCCTGCAGCCCTTTAGATTCCCCTGTCCACACAATGACTGGCAGAAGACAGCTGCTCCGATTTATTCTGCCCTTCACTGCTTTGATGAGCCGTGTTCGGTCCATTTTCTACCAATCAGTTTCAGTCGCTCAAAGTGGCAATGACTTGACGCTGTAACTGACACTGTTGGAATCTACATTGCCTCGTTTATCAGTTAAATCAAAGTGACACTCAACAAAAAATAACACAAAGTAGATCTTCATCTTAGGGACCCCTGCATAATTTGGGTTTCATCCAGATCACCGCTGCTTTCCTGCAGAGTCTGACTTTTTACAAGTTAAAAGGCAACAGATTTGTTTGAAACTCAGGCCTGCGGGTGGGTGTCATCTAGCCCTGAACACCAAAACCAAGAAAAAAAACACAACAAACAGTTTTTATAGCTGGTAGAGGTTGTCTCAGATTTGTGTATAACATTTTTTGTTGAGGCTTTTAAAACCCAGATGAATAAATGATATGATGCTTTTGCAGTTCACTCTAGTCGAAGGTTACGTTAATGGAGGCACAGCTTTAACAACTCTCATTATAAAAGCTCTTTAAAAGAAATAAATAGTGATGTGAGTTACAGTCAAAGCTGTCTGTGTGGTGTCATTATCATCCATCATTCACTGCGTGAGCGATGCAGAAGGTGGATAGGTGTGAGCGGGGGAGACTAAACACCGTGACAGGGTTGCTGTGTGTCACCAAGGAGTGGGATGCAAAGATGTTTGATGCTTGCTCATAAAAATTTCAGACATGACAATGTGAAGCATCTTCAGTCTCTAAGAGGGTGAGCATGCAGGTTAGCGTGTGTACATATGTGTTTTAAATCAGAAAATGTCTGGAAAGCCTTGTCTATTTAGAGCCTGCTGCTCCAGAGGTTTACAAGTGCTGAGACAGCTTTCCTGCCCGTTTGCTCTCTCTCTCCCCATCAACTTCACTCCCATTCACTCCATCTGTGTCTGTGCTCTAAGGATCAAAGTGACTCGATATCATTCATAAACCCAGATTTCATCTGTGCAACTCTTCAAACAAAAGTACTCTCCTCATAAAGCACAGCAACAAAATGTACAAGAGGAAAGCAAGCTCATGAAAGGGAGATGAAGAATGGATCTCGCTTTTGTGTCATTCGTCTTCTTTTCTGCCATTGCACGTGCTATTTCTTTCCTGAAATATAGATGACTTCTAAAAGTGGTCAATCCATTAAAGACGCATACTGGGTTGCGTGAAGTGGTGGCCACATTTTTACAAGTATACTCAACTATAGGAGCTAATGCTTGCAGCAGTGGTTGAACTTAACAATGACCTCAAAAAATCAGTGCACAAGTCTAACATGACTATCCATCGCTGGTACATCCATTCATCTCTCATCTCTTAGTCCATCAGCTTACCTATGAGGATGAGCATGCAGACCAGAAGTGCTATAAGGGCTCCAGGGCTGAGAGCTGCACTCATTACATAGGCTGTGGCATTGCAGGACTGGATGGCTCCCTCTGTGTTGCAAAAGAAAAATGAGCATTAACTGCACAGATGAAACACTGTTAATGAGTCAGCTGTGTGGACAAAGATTAAGCACTGTTTTATCTAGAGAAAAAAAAGCTGTAATACAATGCATAAATTATTTTTTCACCTAATGTTCACCCAGAGATTTTTGTTGTTTCCACAAATAAGCTCTGATAAGAACTGTTAGTCAACCAAACATTGGCTATGTAGGTGACCTTTTCCCACCACGGCAGCTAATGCAGAAGATGACAGTGATGTTAATGTTCGTAATGGCAGCAGCAGCTCCTACAGTAGTTCTCACCTGTGTCGCAGCCGCAGACATGAATGGTCAAGGTGCCTGTAGAGCTGAGGGGGGGAGGCCCACTGTCAACCACCAGGATGGGCAGGAAGTACACATTCTGCTCGTGGCGGTTGAAGCCTGACCTCTGGGTCCGGATGCCAGCTGTGTTGTCTGTGTGGGAGGTGTGAGTGTGTGAAGAAGGTAGGGGTAGGGGCAGGGCCATGGGGTCAGAGAGACAAGGGGAAAGTGCAGAATTACACATGAGCAACTTAGTGTTTGAGGAAGAAAAAACAGGGAACAACCTCTGTGCTCACAGATGTCTGCTTTTTACCAGGCTGTTGTAGAAATGATGAAAGTCCATCCTGTGTGTGACTTTATTACCTCTGCAGAGGAGGTTATGGTTTTGATGCTGGTGTTTGAGCGCAGGATATCTGAAAAACTACCCACCTGGTTTTTATGAAACTTGGGGGAACAGTGTCGGATGGGCCAAGGAAAAACTCATTACATTTTGAAACCCATGCAGATTTGTATTCATTGATATGTCTAAGGCAATGTGAATAAGTATGCTGTGTGAGACTTAATAAGAAAAGATAAACCTTTGCGCAGTCCTCCGTGGGGAAATCTTCTGTGTTAACAGAAGCAAAGAAATAACAAAATAACACAACGTGCACACAACTGCAAAATAATAAAACAGTTTAAAAAACTAATGTCCACTTATTATATAACCTTTAACTGTAGACATTAATGTCCCTGTATATGTATTTAACTTTAAAACAAGTGAGTGGATATTAAATATCACAACAAAGTAGAGCTGTGAAAATCTTTATGGCCTTACAACTAAGATATTTCAAGTAATCACAAATTTGAAACATCAGTAAAGCTCCGAACTGCCCCGACCAGTCATTTAAAACAAAAAAATAATCATTCTTCAGGATTTGGGGGGAGGCTAACAACAGTTTCAAGCCACTCTAGGCTGCATAAAATGAGCATATGATGAACTGCAGTTGCCATACCTTGCCACCCCCTGGACCCACCCCTGCTCAATGAAACACTGAAGAAGTAAATTTAGAGCCAAAGTGATGGGGATTAAACTTGGCACAACCATAGTCAAACAGCGACACAGGAGAAAGAAACCATGACAAGTTAATCGAGCTCTCTCTTTTAGACCTGATGGGGTAAAAGTAGTAAACTCTGTAGCCTTCCTGAAATAAGTCTTCTGAGCTGTTAAAACTCACATTAAACTGAAAATTGACTTGAATTATCATGACAACACCTGGCTGAGGTTCAGTTTGTTGATATTTGTGTTTTAATTAAGCGCACTTTAAAACTGCCATAGCCTGTGGCATGTTTTCTGTGAGGTTTTATTTCCTTGTTTCTTCAGTTTTGCTGATTTCCCTCATGTCTAGCTCTCTAGCTGTCTGTAAAATGATTGAGGGTTTCTTTTGCAGGACTGTTATTCTTTCCTTTTGTTGTGTCTTTCTTTTTATTGTCACTGTAAACTACAACACAAGGGCCCACGGTCTATGGTTTAAAGAAGTAGTGTTTGAAATATGTAACTTCCTCATTCTACTTTTGGACCACTTAAAGCTCCTGTAGGAAACTTTAGGATAGTATTGTTTTTGGTACCAACTGTGGAATAATAAGAGAATCCCAGTTGCTTTCTTCTAGGTTTTGGGACAGATTTAGTTTCAATCTATTTCATAACTTCAGAAATCCTCCTCACAGCTGCCTTTTATGAACAGTGTGAAGGTATTGGGATATTCAGGGAGGTATCATTGATTTACTGCAGTGACAATGGACTTCAGGGACAGGTAAGTACTAAGTGTATACGAGGCATGACCCTTTAGTTATCTCATTTTAGGGGAGTTTTTGAGAGCTTACCACTTGATACTAAAAGCAAAATGTTACTTGTTGGTTCATTCTGTGCTATTGTAGAAACTTGCAAAATGTTGCCCTCATGATTTGAAAAGTGAATTCTGAGTGAACCAAAAAAAAAAAAAAAGGACTTTACATTCTGTGATTAAACGCTAATACCAACACACTTTCGAATACTGTGTCTTGCTTCTACCAAGTCTACTCTGCTAAATGCCTCACTTAAAACAAACAGCAATATTAAAAATTCGGCTTTGCTTGGTCTAAATAAAACATGTGCCTTAATGCATAGTTTAAGGATTCAAAGCAAAGAGCTGACTTAAACCCTGTCTTAAATGATTTCAACAAGGGAGTGAGTTACTTCGGCTCCTTTCACATTTAACATGTTTCTTTAAAATAAAAACAAAAACAGGTGAGAAAATGAGCAAGAGAGCTGCTGTTTAAAATTAAACTTCACTGGTGTGTATATGTGCCCTCTGCAGGAGACAGAGACAAATGTAACTCAGAATACAGGAGGGGGCTTTGACAAATAGAGTCAGAGAAGCTTTGTGGGTAGACTTACGCAGAGGATGCCGAGCAATCCATCTCTCAGAGCATATATCACTGTTATCCATGTCGCCCTCCAGCTCCTCTGGCACATGTAGAACAATCTTCATATTACTGTTTATGTGCGGGAACGATACGCCCCTGAGTTTGTCCTTTTGACTCTTACACAGCATTCTCCTCAACGGCTGTCTGCTTCAGACAAAAGCCTCTGTCAGAAGGATATGAACACACTTTCACTAAGGTTTCTGTGTAGCTTTTATGAAGACCACTTTGACTACTATTGTATACATACAACTTATAAGACAAAACCCACCCTTATTTACGAGCAATAAATAGATTGCACAAACAAACTGCTAATACACAACTGAAAAAAGTCCTCTTCAGCTATCCGAAAACAACATAAAATGTGTTCGGGCTCTGTCATTAGCTTCAAGAGGCTGTTGTCAGGCTTGCCATTGTAAAAATGTTAATGTAAGCATTCTTGGCAGGCCTTTATTAAGTTAAATATGTTGGGAGTTTCTTGTTGGAACTTGCTAATGAGCTAATTGGAATGTCATTAAAAAAAGTATTAATTAAAAGGCCTATGTTTTTTGGCCCATTTTTTTGGGTAGGATTGAAATTTTGACATGCAAGTGCAGCCTGTCCTCGTGGTTGTATACAACGTGGACCTGAACAAATTTTTAAGGCCCACCACTTTTTTCACTTCAATTTGTAAAAGGGTAGTGAGGAACAAGGAATTAGTTGTTCAGTCCTGTTTTTTGGTCTAAAACAAACCCTGTCTTGCTGAAAGTATCTCTGACCTAAGAGAGTTAGGACAAAGTGCAGCAGAGGAAGCAGGTGGAGGGTTGCTGCAGGAACAGGTGGACGAGCAGGTGCGCACCGGAAACAGGGTGGTAAGTCAGGGTTTGCAAGTCATACCCACTGCAAGGTCTATAAAACCCTAGATACTACAGAACCAAGCAGGAGAGCAGGCATTGAAGAGAAGAGAGAGGAAACTCAAAGAGCAGCCAGATGAATCTGGTTAGTGAAGGGTGACTGGGGGGTCAGCTACTTAGACAGAGGCTTGATATACCTTTGTCTGGTTGTTTTAATAAATGGGTATGATGTGAGACAAGAAACAGACAACTTCTCTTCATATCCATTATGTTCTCCACACTTATTGTAATTTACATAAACAACTGTATAAACTGTAACTATAAAACCTCTTCTTTTTACTCTGTGAACACATAGACTATTTTTTTAAATATAGCATATTTTTGCATCTTCTTCATTGCACATTCTATTGCCCGAATACAGAATATCCAGCAAAGTTTTTTTTAAAAGAAATGGTCAGGGTCGGAGAGAATTGTTAAAGTATCTTAAAACAAATGATGTCTCATTTTGAGGAAATCCTGAACTACAACTTGAACTCGGACTTTGGTCACAATGATTAACTCTGGACTCTGTATTCATTACAAGAACTAAAGCCTATGAAGCAAAGACAGCCACTTAAGCTATAAATGGTCTCTCTATTGAGTGTTTTCTTGTCCTTTTTCAGGAAGAAGTCCTGTTTATTATCTTCTGAAAAATTGGTAAAATTTGGCAATTCGGTAAACTTTTAATGGCCTGTTTTGATAAAGATTTGAGGAGAAGAAAGGTTTGCATGTAAACATGCCCTATATACATACAGACTTTAGAAAAACAAGGATGACCTTTTCTCCATAACTAGACAATGTAATTGACTTTTTGTGGCCTGAAGTATGACCCATTTTGAGTGGTGAATCATGTATAATGAAAACAGTAACATGCATTTGTGTAAGTATGAACCGGGGCATTTCCAGGCGTAATCTTTTCAGTTTGATATTTAACAACAAAGATGAATCAGTAATGTCAGGTTTTACTTTACAAACTGCTGGCAACCACTTAAAAGAGTTTAGCAACATGGGGAGGAAAAATGCCTTTTCATCATTGTGCGTCAAGGCTTTGAGACAGAACGCAATGTGAGGCCATGATGGGGGAAAGAAGAAGTGACAGATTGAAAGTGACAGGTTGACAAATGTGTCCATGAAAAGAGACACCAGAGTGGAAAAAAATGAGAGTGGGTGGATAAAAAGACTATGTAAGGTTGTGTTTGTCTTTCACCAAAGTACATACGGGGTCTGGGAAGGTTTGTGTGCTAATCAATACATCTGTACCCTAACAGGATACCCATGATGTACTGGAGTAATGGGATATCTATAGTAACATTTACATTGAGGTATGATAATCATGTGTTTTAATACTGCCCCCTAATCATTAACAAAGGCACCATTTAATGTGTAACCCAGCATGCACACATTTCATTACAATGAAAGCAATAAATAGCACTGTAAGTGGATCCCCATAATCTGCACAATGCTGCGGTGTGTGTCTGTATTCCTCTCTTTCGATTTTTCTTGAGCCTCTGTCATACCTTTTCTCCCTAATCCATATGTGCATCATGAGTGTGTATGTTACAAAAGACCTGTGTTATTTATGTGCCTGTCTATATGCGTATGTGTATAGACTGCAGCAGACCTTCACATCGTGACATTTCCCTTGCCTGGACTGCTACTCTGACATTTTCCTGGTGTCAGATCAATCTTGATTTAGCCAGATGTCACATTCACTTAAGTACACATCCTTAAACGAGGAATCTGCAAGCACGGTTTCAAAAAAAAACACGCAGGCAAGCATGAAAAAACTCATCTTGTAGTGCAGCAAAGTCATCACTATGAAAGGGGCAGAGTGATTTTAACGTTCTCTTACATTGTGGAGGTTTGTATAGATGTTTTTTTTCAAGGAGTGTAGTTTTTATGATGACACTCAAGGCTATAATGGTAGCTGATGACTCTCAGAGGAGTGAAAAATGATTCTTTGTTCCATTGAGAGTTCAAGTGGGCAATGTTTCAAAGAAAAGAGTGTGGGAAAAATCTGCAGATTAGCCTTGCAGTTTGTATCGTGAAACTTACCAAAAAAAAGTGTTTTGCAAATACAGGGGAGTCAAACTTCAGTGGACTGTAACAGATTCTGATAATATCACTTTGCTTGGAGGGGCAGAACAGGTGGTGTTTATCCAAAGTAATGAAAACTCTTATCAGGTGACTGCTTAGTCACACAATAATAAAGTACTTTGCATTCACTTTTCAAAAGTACCTTGGGACTGTCAAAAATGTCTGTAAGTGCACTCTACAAGTTTTTGTTCAAAATCAAATAAAACTAAACACCGTCAACCATCTGCCAGCTCAATGCGGTGAAATGATTGGTGAATATTTCAGCCAGGCTTCTAAGGGTGCTGTTTTTTAAACTATCTCAGTGGGCCTCAAGGTCTACACTTGCAGAGTGCCCTCAAGCTTTTAACCAGTGTCTCACATCCAATTATTCTGGGAAGTGGTGCGATTGCCTTTCATTTTTATGAGCTTCATTGTGATCCTGACAAGTCATCAAGTCAGGTGTAGTTTTTCAGCACTTGTGCAGGATTAAAAAGAAAAAAAATAAGGAGAAAATGCATCCAATTATGAAACCCCCTCCCAAAACATTCTTGTAGACCAGTTTCTGATGACGTTACATAAGATGAATAAAAAGTGTGAGCAGAACAAAGATTGTTGCATGGTTGGCGATGGTCAGAATTTTTATTGTTAAATTCTACAGAATAAATATAAGTACAGGATTCTTACTGGACCCATGCAACTAAAACCAGGGTTTTAATTTGAAGAATTACCCTGTTAACTACCCTGTTTTCAGCCAAACGTGACTCTTCCAACCATGGCTACAACAGCTGTCGAACATTAGAACAAACTCTTTTCATCATTATACCAGAGACACTCATCAAATATGTCTTTGCTGAAGATCTAAAGTTATTAGGGTCACATTTTACACCGAAACACTTAAATTAACTGTCAGCTGCATCAAGATGCCAGATATGTGATTGGTGGTCAGATCAATATCATTGAATCGTACAGAATTAGGATAAGCTCCCTTTTTAATTGGATACCTTCAGCTAAATGTGTCAGTGCCATTTATGCATACCACAGCTATTGAAATATAAATGGAATCACAGAATGCCAGAAATACACTCATCAGATATGTATGTGCTGATGGTCTCAAATTAACAGGGTCACACTTTGCACCAAAACACTAGCAATATTCATGGCTGCAAACTTTAATTCACTGTATTTATTTGAGACAGGTTTAGATGGTGTGCTCCAAAAAATACCAAAAATATCGAGTTAGGATGTGCACTTAATGAAATGGTTGATTTCAGTCCCTGATTATGACTCACCACAATCTTCCGCTGAGTCTCTTTGCTAAAAACATCCGGCCTATTGATGTTTGTCCACTTAAATTGTATTGTACCTTCTTACCAAATGTGGACCCTTTCTACATCATTGATTTTAAGCAGTAAATGGATCTATAGATAGCATCATACCTTAAAAAATCCAATTATGCTTATGATGCACACACGCACAAACTCTGCCCTTAACCCTGTTAGTAAATTTTTGCTCTCCTACCTTTGACATCCCAGAGGGTGAAGTGCCGATTGCTGGGAGCTTCAGGGGTCAGGGTGAAGAAAAAGCGATGTCCTGTTTGCGGTTCGTCTCGATCCACCACGCTGATGGTGTGAATCAACTGTGAGGAGAGAGAAAACACCAAAACAGGGTGGCAAATTAAAACAAGAAAGACATGAAACAGAGGTTATATTTTCTACTCAGATCCACTCAATGGGAACAAGAAAATGGGAGTGAAAAGCACTTTACGTTTTACATTTCATGTGTGACTTTCAAGAGGGAGGGTGAATTGAAGGAGTGTGTTTGAAGGCAACGGAAACAGAAGGATTCCTATGAAAGTGCACTTCTAAGGGGCCGCAGTCACAAAGAGATAAAAAAAACTTCTCCCTCTAGAAAGTTGACACAGCAATGCAGGGAAAAAATGTCTTCATGTTGGAAATGCAAAACTATCATAAAGTGCCTCTGTAAAAAGCTGCTTTTGAACAGAGCAGATACTCTATATGGCTGCTGCATTTGCTCTGGTAAGAATTCAAATGTGCAGAGAGCGAACAGAGAGACACACAGACTCTGTAAAGGTTTAGTTTCTTCTGTCCAATGCAATAATAGTGATCCACATTCAGAGATAAAACTCAACTGTGATCCAATTCTGAGAACTCTGTGTGGACACAATAAGGTGAGATAGGATTCACTATGAGTCGTACACACATCAAACAGCCCCCGGAGATCATTTCACCCGAACACAGACCTCTCACTGACAATTCATCCTGCTCTCATCCCACTAATCTGCAGCTAGTGTCACACCACAAGCTGATAAATGATAGTTTTCACATCACATCCATCTGCTCCGTTTCAGCACCATGTATCGGGCCACAATTTCTTTGAATTTCACCTCCGATAACATAACAAAAGACTAAAGCTGCAGCTAGAATCCAGTGGGTGTACAGACATTCTAAGAAGATAAAATCTACATAAACCATATTCCTGGAAAATAGACCACACTGTAACTTTATCCGTCTTTTCAATCATCAGCTATCAATTGAAATTATGAAGCTTTTTCAAACCTTTCCAAAGCAACTGTTTAGCGAGATGTTAGCTGGCACAATGCTTATCACTATTTACCTTAAATATCAAGTCATTAATTCAGACACGCATCGGTATAAAACATTCTCACTGTTTTACCTGTAATTGGCTGTAATGTGTTACTCCTGCCAGATGGAGGCCATAGTTGTATATTAGACCGAAACACTGGAGGTGGGTTTTCCAAGAAGGCCAAGCTCAGCGTTCTTTTCTTGTTGCGGGCCAATCAGCTTCAAGCAGCAGTGTATCCACCTGAATAGCTTTGTACCAAGGTAGCTGAGTAAGGAGGCCATGATCAAACTTTTCTTTTCTGGTTTTCTGGTTTTAGACTTACTTTGTGTGTCACAAAAAAATAAATAAATAAATAAAAAACATTTGATTTTTACTTGTTTGTGACCGTTCTTATGGTATGGTATGTTGAAGTTTACATAAGCATGAAGGGACCCTTACATTGGCTCCTGGTTAAATGTAGGATAATTTCAAGGTTCTTGTTTTTGTGTATAGAGTTCTGCATGGTCAGACTCCTGAGTTTTTTGCTAAATTGCTCCATCCCTACCTCATCAGTAGGTCACTCAGGTCCTCTAGGACTTGCTGGTTGTCCCCAAAACCTGACTAAGGACAAAAGGTAACCATGCTTCTGAAGCAGTGGCTCCAACATTATGGACTGATCTTCCTGTGAATATTTGTTTTGCTGTCTCCGTAGTCACTTTTTAACAGTTCTTAAAGACCCATCTGTTTAAACTACTTTATGATTTTTTTTCTGTGAAAGATGCCATACCCTATAAAATTTTACTTACTTACTCTATATTTGTATTCCAAAACCATATTTATAGCTCTGTTTATTAAACAGATCCTGGACTGTAAGAAATCTTTGTTGATGCTCAGACTAAATGCCCTGCAGCATGCCAGTTTTCAAGGCATCTAATAAACCTGAGTAGCTTTTACAAATCATGAACACCATATTTATCATTTGGATTATGCACCCAATTGTGTTCTTTTCTTCATGCCTGGTGTTAAAGTTGCACACCTAAAGTGCTGCTGCTGTTGTAATGTCAGTGCTTCTGTGAGCTGTGTTTGCTATTCTGATATATTAAGCTTTAATGCTACAGAGGGAGAAAATAGGTTTTAGTTAACACTCTTTATGTATGAAGTGGATAAGACTTTTTTTAAGGCAACCACACAGCTCTAGCATACACGTTTCCAAAATAAACGTTTTAACAAGTGTGCAAATGCATCTGCTGCTGGGCTGTCTATCACAGTATCACACTCCATCAGACACTGAGCACAGATGGCATTTTGTCAATAAAACATTATTTTTTCTAACCCGGTTTACGCAGAAAGTTGAGTGCTGTCACTGACTTTATGGATGCTCACTTTTTTATTTTCTGTCTTTGCCGTTTTGATCGCTAAGGTGTTGACTAAACAACAGCTCAACCCACTCATGTCTGTCTTTGCAAGCAGTTCTTTCTCACAGCAAACGCATTCAGCTGTTCTCACATATTCTATACAATGGGCTTGTTTATCAAAAGATCCTCCTTCTGAATGTAAACATCTTTATATTATTTAGTTTCCACCGTTAGTGCCCCATGCTGTTCTGTGAGTTGCATAAGGAGGAACCAGCGGAGACATAAATGGGCTTGAAAACCACCCAAACTTTTAAAAGACTTCAGAAGTTGCAAATATGGGGAAAATTAGACAAAGAGACACTTCTGACCCCCTGCCAAGTCATTAAAGGCTAAAAAACATTACAAAATATTGCTTTTTCAACCACCACTCCATTCAAAATGTTCCTTTCCTTTGCCCTGTTTTTAAAGGAGATGAGCTTTGTCTTGCTGTATGTAACGCTCCATCTGTTCTGTTAGAAATCATCAGAGACACACATGACAAACAAGCCCCAGAACTACTATTAAGTGAAGCATTTCTCACAAAGATTAAAGCAGGATATTCTATAGCTGTAGCTCCTTCGACTGGTCTCACAGAAGCTAACGAAATCAGATAACATCCAGGGAAATACATCAAACCATTACTCAGCTGTTACAGTAGCAACAGTCTCCTCTTCAAGGGGCAAGAATGCTTTTAAAAATGCTGAATGTGGCCTTGTTTACCTGACTGAAGCTTTTCTCAGTCTATCTTTTCCTCTCCTGCTTCCTCAATCCATCACTCTGACTCCTTTTTTTCCCTCTGATTCCTCGTCCTCTGCATCTTTCTTTCTCTATCCTCTCAAAAGAATCTCCTTCTCTTGCTTGTCCTATCAAGAAAAATGTGTCCCTCATTTATCATCCACCTGTGAAATTGATTATTCAGACAATAACTCTGTAGATATTCTCCACACCTTGCACACGCACATAAAGACATCTGCCTTATTGTGTTATTTTTAAGCTCCTGTTGCCTGTCTGTGCGAGACAGCCTCTTTCGTTTACAGCGCTTGCACACAGATCTGAATTATGAGCCTGAGTGGTGGCTTTGCATCGCTGTGACTAAGCTACTGCCGAACCCACTTCCGGGGCCTCGATTGTATTTCCACAATAAACAGCTCCTCAGTATTGACGTGGCATCACAGACAGAGAAAAGGCTTAGTCATAGCAACGGCTCAGAGAGGCTGTTTGGGATAAAATGGCTTACTTTGTAATTACAAAATGCTACGGCGTGATTTCAGGGTGAATCGCATGCTTTTTCCTGGGTACGCTGCAAAATATGCACTCTAGAAACACAAAGAAATGAGCAAGGATGTAATTTTTTTTCTCATAAAAGCCAATAACTAGATAAGAAATATCCTTACATACTATCTCTAATCTTACCCTCTGTCCAGGTTGTTTTAGTTCCAATTGTGGTTTCTTTTGAGATGGGACTCTAATGTGAATAGGATCTGCCAGAGATGCTCTGAGTAGATGGTGAATCATCCACAAATGCAGAAGCGAATTATTTAATGCTTTGCAGACGTGACCCAACTTGGCCTCATACCGTACCAAATGTATCTTGAGTTACTGTCTTTATAGATTACAAAATCCATGCTGTTCAGCTCAAACATAAAGTCAGACAAGTAAAACAAAGCTGCAATCCCAATCCATGAATCAAAAAACCAACATATTTTTGTTACACTGGTACTTAAATACAAAATGAGTTTTAATTAGAACAGATAAAGTGGTAATTAAGCCTTGTCAGAAAGCCTTTAGCACTCAAACTCTACAGGGAGACACTATAATCCAAGGGTGTCTCCCCCAAGCATCAGAGAGATGTATCCCCCCTGGAGTCTGGAGACTAGAAACAGTGGCTGATGAATTCTTCAGAGACTGATGAAATGATGATGCTCATGAAGCAGATAAAACTGAAGAGACAGGAAAGTGACAAAGAGGCGGATGGGTTCACAAAGTGACAGCGTCAATGAGCTGGAAGTGACGAAAAAGTCAGATTCAAAGGACATTCTGAAAGGCTAACAATGTGCATGTGTCACAGTGTTACTAGATAGATGTGACAAGCAGATGGACGCAGCTGATATGGCTATTGATAGCCCAATACAACAACAGCAGCAGGAATAATTAGAGAAGTGAAAGCACAATGGTAATACTCATAAGCGACATGGTTAGCATGCTATATTTACCTCTCAAATGAAAATCTGGCCAATCTATCACTGTATTAAATGGCAAAAAACGGCTCTCCTTTTAAAAGTAGCACTTCTAGAGGGGAAGTGCATTTTTATTTGTGAAACGAACAAGCTATAAACATCCATCAGAGTGGAAAAACTGGTTGTATGTACTGTTAAGCATTGAAATAGTTTCCTCTTATTGCAATAAATAAATCAAGACAGGAACAGTTAGCTCTGAGGTAGACTTATACACAATGAGGAGAATATGCGGCATGCAATGAAAGTGCCTCCAGAGATTGCATTTCCTGAAAAATCAATATTCTTTTTAGTATTTCAAAGGGCATCTTGTGCTACAAAACATTAAAAAAAAAATTCTGTTCAAAATTGTCACAGAAACAAACAAGATAACTGGCATGCTTGCTCTCACAAAGACCTCAGACGGACAAGCTGTGTACAATGTACAATGTGGTACAGCTTTAACCACCCACTCTTGGAGGAATTCATTCCTCTTCTTTCTAGATGGAAGCACAGGCTGTCAAGGAACAAATAGGTGTAGTTCTATGTTTCTTCAACATGCAATGAATATGATTAACTTGCACAACTCTTAAGTGCACCATTTTTGTGGTACTTATGATTTCATAGAGACACTTCATTAAGGTCAGTTTTTCCTTTTATTGCTGTTCCTAAAGATGGTTCCTTTGATGAATGATTGAGATCATTTCTTGTGCAGATACTTTTAAATTTGTTTTAATGACATGTCTTATATATTCTCAAGCCATGTTCACTTTTGATCAACTGTTGCTTCTGTGCTGCTACCATGTCTTATGTCCCTTTACAGGAATACATATACATGTGTGTGCCTTTCAATCTTTTCTACCACCAACTGCAGGTCAAGTTCCCTTTGAGAGGGAATAAAAGCTCTGGACTAAATTATCCAGCCTTACCTTGACACAACAAAAGCAACCAGCACTTTACTACAGGGTTTACATAAAAAACTACAATTTCAAATGTGCACAAATAGGAATGTTTAACCATATCAAAGATGCGAGGGTAAAAACGAAGAAATAGAAAAGACATGTAGCAGACAGATTATCAAATGACCCCATTTGTACCCCAAACCTTGAATCACCACGGAACAGTGGCCTATGAAGACAAAACAAATATCAAAAGATGGCATCAGTTACAGCAGGAACCTCAAGTAATTCAGAAAGGATTTCTTTTCATTATTTTAATTATTCATTTTTGTAACCTTCCTTTTCACAAGTTTTTGATAAGTTGTAAGCTGAATAGTGTAAATATTTTAATGTTTTGGTAGCATACGCTAACATGAGCAAAGTAATGCTAATCAAAGGGTAACATCTGTGACATTTCAAACAATGAGCTAGAGACTTGCAAAGATGACTTCAGTGGAGTTTGTAGGATATGTATCATCCATTTACAGATTAAAGTAAAGAGGAAGAGGGCAAGATAAATGTGCAGCTGTACGGTGGGCCAGACAGATGAGTTTATGATGTCACAAGTTTGAGTTTATAGAGACATTACATTTTTATTAGGGCTGTCAAAATTAATGCATTAACACTGATTAATCCATCATCATGATCAATCTGATTGAAAAAATGTTGCAAATTTACCACAACTGCTGTGTGGGATGACTCAAAATCCCTATAAGGTCTCTGGCAATGCTTTTTGGGTAGTTTGGCCAAGTAGAATAACTATAAGGATATGAGATAATTTATGTAGTATGATAGGAAACAGAACCAATCAACTTGTTTTTGAAGATGCTAAACAACACGTAGGCCCTTTCAATGGGAAATTTGAAAACACAAAAAAACCTCAAAAAAGACAGGATACTCAACTGCCGTTTTATGTACACTATACTGGAGGGAGTTTTTGCTGCACCTAATGCTTTCAGTGTAAAATAACACATTAAACACAAAGCATATGTTAGCCAGGGACTCTACACGCACTTTGGCAAACATGTCAACCAGCTTGTGACAAACCAACCTGGAGCCTCAGTAAGTCCACCTTGGACTCAATAACAACAAACTGAAGGCCTATTGATATCATTGAGGACATGGACTTTACAAGGGTTTTGCAAGTTTCCTCACAAGACAAATTGTACAAATTCCATCAAGATGCACTTTAATTTTTTTCAACAGGACCTGTTAAATGTGTTTAATAAACATGTTTTGAGCACATATTTCCCTCTTTTTTGAGTCTGTTCCACTGTGATCTATGAAAAATACAACTGAATTCCCTTTGCAACAAAATAGGTTTGATTTTCTCACCATTCTCGGAAGCCATCTCAGGTTTATTTCCGACTATATGTGAAAGAATAACGAGCAGAGACAAGAGCTCTGTTATCAGCCGAGAAGTGAATCTACTCATTCCTTTGAAGAAATATGAACAGCATCGGGGATGTAGTAAGCGAGCCATGATCTGCGTCCTGTGACTGTGCCCTCAGCAGGGAGACTCTCAGGAGGCATCTCAGGGTGAGTGCGAACTGCCGAGATAGAGAACGAGGGTGAAGCAACGCAGGGAAATGAGGAGGAGAGCGAGAGTGTGGGAGTTTATTGAGCAGCAAGTGAGGCTCCCTCAAGCACAATCACCTAATTAGATTTCTATCTCACCGTCCCCTTTCTTGACCCCCTTAAATCTCTCGCATCTCTGGAAAGCTAGAAGGGGAGTCTTTCCCAAAAGTACAACCCTTCTCTGCTAGAGGTGTCTGAAAGGTCAAGGTTGTGAGAGGGAAGCGGCATTCTCATTCACAGCAGAAATCAAGCATTTGACGATGGCAGCTTGCAATGCAATGAATATATAAATAAATAGACAAACACAGCAGCTACTTAATACATCCTGAGGGAGGCTCATCTCTGAAGCTAAGACCTAAAAGTGTTGTTTTCACTGAAAGTCCATTAAAACCGGCAGTGAAAAGCATCCTTGCCTTGGACAGAGCAGCATAAATTATCTTGACTCGTTGCTCATGATGGCCACTTTTATATTATAGGGTGCCATAGTTCGAAAAAGTAGCTCAAGTAAGAGTTATAAGAGGTACACTTTTTCAATACTGCAGTACTCCATTTCTTGCTGGAGGTAATGTAAATTGGTATGCACAAAACTCTCCCATGATGTACATTTTGGTGGATTGATATCACAAGAATATAATAACTATTGAATTATGACTAACATTAGCATTGGTAGCTTGTCAAAATGGCAAGCAATTTAGAAGAGCTACAATAGACTCAGCACACGAACAAGTTAGAAAATCTTTATGAGAATATGCTGGGGTTGCAAAAAAACCTGTATATATATATATGTGGGCAATACAGAGAGCAATGACATAAAGTAAATGATGGCTTGAATTGCAGTGAAAAGAAAAAAATCCCCTTAAGTTGTGCATTCATCCTAAGAAGCCAGTCAGAGGAATTTTTTAAATCAAAGTCTAAATGCATGTGCCACTAAATGTTTTGCTCCATCAGATGAAACCATTAACTGTGTTAAAATGGACAGTGCACCTCAATATCCTCCCATAATCATAACAAACCCCAAAATATAACCTCAGTGGATGCGGACATAGTGCACTGGTGACATAATTTGGAGCTGAGTGATGCACAGAAGCGTACAAGCGCAGGGAATAAGCAAGACTGACAATACATCCCCGCTGCCAACCAAAGCACACATTTAACTTATTGATAAAATGTCAAAGATCCCTCAGGATGGCAGAGAACAGATTCCTAAGTTGCTCTGATGCTCAGACATGTCTTTCTAAATTTCAATAGCTTTTGTGCTCTCATGTAATAATGACAGTGCAGGTCTGTCAAACACAAGATCATTTCCTCTCATTTTACTCACAAAATGCCTATTATGACTAGCCTTAGATTAAAAACAGATAATAAAATAAATAAATAAAAATAATTAGAAAATTAAAAAAAAAACAAAAAACAGAACACTTGACCAAGTCGGCATGGTAAGACCTGCCTGCTCAGTCAGAAATCATGCTGGATAAAAATGTATTTTATATATAGTTTGATTACCTTGTTTGACTCATGTTCTATTTGTCATAATGGAGGAGGCATGCTTTTAGACCCATACCGTAGCTAATCATTAGGGGGAGTTTTACTTACAGGAAGCTTCTGTGCAGCTCAAATCCTTAGTTTATGTATGGGACTTGAACAGCAGCAGCTTTAATCAGAACATTCTCAATCAATTTGGTCACCACCACATAGTTAACTGGCACAGTGGCTCAGAGGAAAAAGACAAATGAAGAAAATCTTGAGATTGCAAAATACAAAACTTTTGCTATGTTATGTTATGTTTTGTTTTTTTGCATTTATTAGATTAAAAGCACAACAGTTTCTGTGTCACTGATGGATATTCTTCTGTTCAAGTTTATTAAAACATGTTATAGAGTACAAACAATTTGTGCCATTTAGTCTCCCATATACTACCATAAGATATCACTTTTTCAATTACTCCTATAATTCATATACGCACAATGATAATTCACTACATATTTAGCACATTAGTAGTGGTGAAACGAGCTCATGTCTGCTCTATTAAAATTGACCATTGCTTCAAATAATAACATAATGTCTGATGAACCACTCTGATTTTTCCTGACTTGATTCTTTGAAAACTCCTCCTGTGTAACCTTTTGGATTGCTCTATCAGACAGAAATTAGACCTGACAAATTTCAACCTGCAGAGAACCACTGATAATGAAAATCAATCGAGCATTGTCAAGCTTTCTATCTGTTATTCCCAGACTTTAACACCATTACCACTGACATGAAAAGGGTAACTCTTTAAAAATATTGTTTGAAACAGTAAGAATACTAGTATCTGAAGCGTGCTGGTTTGTCTGATTCAACATTAACATTTGTGAGACAAAAGGAAGAGGCATTTGGTGAGTACAATCGATGACTCAGTCTCCTACTGCTGGAGAACTGTCTGGCGAGGATGTCTGGGTTTGCCTCTCCTCTTACTTATTTAGATCCTTTGTCTTCCGTGTGTCTATGCGTGTTTGTTTTGGTATCTTCTCTGTTTGTGCATGAGGTGAGTAAGAGTTGAACTCACGTGTGTGTGATGTGATGTATCTGTGTTTTAAAAAGGCTTAACATTTACCTATTTCAAACAGACTCTTCTGGGCTTTGAGGTTGGCAGTGGAACGGCTAAACTGAGGTGATCTGTCATTGTGACCCCATGAGTTAGCAGCAAGACGGCGAGGCAGACCTGACAGGCCTCCCCTACCTCAGGCCATACTTAGAATTTGGCTTTCCAACCTACCTTTTTTCTACACACATGGCAATATATGATATCTGTCCTTCTGCATTCAGTCAGATAAATACCAAGAGGTGGGCGAGGGATGTGCTGGGAGGCAAGGATTGTGTTCAGTCGCTGAGGTGCAGCAGATTTATAGAACTGGTAAACTGAGACATCAATTCAGTGGTTCATGGAAATCAAGAGGGGGTTTGAACCAAAATTGCAGGAAGATCACTGACTTAAGACATGTTTCATATTTATTGGGTCCTATACACGACTGAACTGTCACACCGTTGAACTATAACCTTTGAACTGTGCTACAAATCCAACATTGTTGTTGTTTAACTTTCATTTTTTCTGTATATATATATATATACATATATATATATATATATATATATATATATATATATATATATATATATATATATATATATATATATATATATATATACATATATATATATATATATATATATATATATATATATATATATATATATATTGTATAAATAAATTTAAATTGCTGCTGGGTGTGAGTGAACCACTCTATTACTCTAATTCTCTGTGTTGCATATGTACTCAAATAAAGGCACAACCAAAACTCTCTGTCACAGCTGGTACACATCTGTGATCCTCTAAAAATGGTTCTGGGACCCACTGAGGGCCCTGGCCTTAAAAACAGGAAGTGAAAAAATGGACCAGCTTGAGGAAATAAAAAAAGGAAAGAAAACTACAATTGTTTTTTTCAAAGTGGTTCAAAGATGCAATAAGTTTTTGTGTGGTTTTGCAATTACGCAGAGGATAGAATCATAAAAATGCAAATCCAATTTGTTCCCCTGACATGTAGGTTTCCTACATCTCTTTTTTTTGATCTCTTACTGTAAAATGCCTGCCTTTGCTTTCCCTGTCTCTTCCTGAGCATTAACCTGCATAAGACACCCAGGGGCCCCATAAATTAAAGGTGAGGGGCCATTTAACACTTTGTGTCATGGCCCTGCCCTGAACTGTGTCCCCAAGCCAAAGCTACTTAGCCTGTGTCGCCCATTTTTTAAATTTACTTCTGAGCTAACCCTTCCCCCTCCCACCACATGAATTCTCCCTCTAAACACAAACAAAATGGGTTGTGTTGCCAACTCTCAAATGGGATCAAACCCAACCGCAGTTAAAAGGCTTAGGTTAATCTGATTTTCTCTGTGGTTCCACCGAAAGCTAGACCTGAGCCAGGGAGCTGACACTCCATGAATAAGGCTGGGTGATAACACGGCACACAACAGGAGACAATAGAATGTCGCTCATTAGCCTCGTCTACCAGGTTGATACGACATATTGAGACGGTAACAGTGAAGGCTGTATGTAAACAGCTTGTGTGTGGGTGTGTGCATGCACGTCTTGATATCATTGTGGCATGCATCTGTGCAGGAGGAGACATGCATGGTGTCCCTTGGAGATAGACTATGGTAAAATGAAAGCTGATTGAAGCAGACAAACCAGCAGACAGACAAGGAAGATGGCTGAGATGGCTGCATTGATGGTCATTTGAGTTAAACCACAACCACATTCTCAAGAAACTAATAAGAACAAAGGACTTCCATACCTGCATTTGGTAGTGGTATAATATCAACAAGAATGAACATATTTAAAGAAAAGCTACAAGCAGACATAGGAAATTGTGAAAATGGCTCCATTGCTGGTCATTCAGAGAAAGGACCCTTAGACCCTTAGTTCTTTTTCAGTGAGAAGACATTTCTCTGACTGGTAGTTTCTCATACTTTCATTTTGTGCTGTCTGGTTTCAATTTACTTGACTGTTTAATTGCACTTTTATCATTCAAGTATGATAAAGACCACCCATACTTTTCCTTCCCAGAAAGCTCACCACTTCTTCTTTTAGGAACCACTTTAATTTCTTTCTCTAGCCCAAATGGTTGCAGAGTTACAGTTGTGACAACAACTTGCGCCAATTATTGCCTGTGATAGGAACATTGCAGCATGAGGATTCCCTTACAGTGCCACAATACACAATACTAAAGGTATTACTGTAAAGTTTGTATTATCATCTCAAAGGATCTCTGTGAATTTTACCTCTAGCCCAAATGTTAGAGGAGTAACAGTTGTTTAAAGAGCACTTGTAAAATGGGGTTGCTCTACTGAGTTTTTAAAGATTAAGGTTTACACCTAAAAATAGTAAATATCTATTTAACTAATGTACCTGACATATTTTAAGGCTCACAGAGTACACCAATGTTAATCAGTAACTTATTATCCAATATGTCTAAGTTACTCTAATATAAAGGCATATCAAAAACCCTATTTGAGCAAAATTTGATGCGTAACATAAACTAGATTAATTTTTCTAATACCAACAAATCAATATCCTCCCACCATTTTGTTTGTGGATATGATTTTGAGTTTGCAAAGTTGGGTACCAAATTCTTGCCTGAGTTTCTCTTAAATCTTCCAACGTGGAAAGTTGTCTCTGGTTAGTTCTGAAAGCCTCCCAATTTTACAATATGCTTGGTAAATCAGCATTTATCATTAATGCTACTAACCCATAGAACATCATTCAATAACCGTTAAATGTAGTGGATTATTTTTGTGGTGTACATCATTATTTTTTTGCAAAAAATTCAAATTTCTCCACAGCATAAATTCAACACAAATCAAATAAAACACACCAAAAATGGTAGAACTAGTTGTCCTGTGTTTTAGTAGTAGAAACATATGCAATGTCAGTATATAGCACTAGAATTCTCTCAAAAACTCCTGGCTTGAGATTTTATAAGTCCTATGCATTCACTGACATCTTGTTTGAGTAATTGAAGTGATGAAAAATGAGCATTTACTTATATACAGTCATCAAATTTTCGTACACTCACAACGCCTCAGGAGTACTTCTGGCAGTGGCAACATGACACACAATAGACCTGTCTTTGTGAAAATTGTTAATTTCTGAGCCAAGCAATTTGACAGCAGATTCATCGGATATCTTAACTGAGCAAAGTAGCAATAACCCTTCCTTTCTTTAGATCTGCCTTCCGCAAAGGCTCCACAAAGTGAGCAAAGAGCATTCTCTATTTGTCCTGAGGCAAATGCAGAAGAAAAAGGAGGGCAGCTCGCTTGCCTTGATGTCTATTCCAGGTGAAAGAAGATTGGACCTAGTTATGCTTATTTCCAAGAGCAGTTGCTCTGTCCAAGTTTTCAAATTGATTAACAACGTTCTAGAGAGCTGAGACAAACTGGTAGCTCACTTTATGCTGAAGCATTTGCTGGCTGGTGCTTATATCTCCAGGCTCCTCCATTGGCAGCTTATTTTACTGAATAAATAAGTGCATCCAGAGAGGAAGCAGACATCAAAGTGCTCTAACATATCAAGCAACAGCATTTCCCCCAACAGGCCCCTCTGTCTGACCTCTATTTGGATTGAAAGGTGCAAAACCACCAAAGAGAATCTTACAAATGTGAGTAACCTCTGTGTCAGGACAAGTAAACACAATTATTCATGTTTCTATAGCATACATTTTATGTCAGTCTGACTTTAAATTGATCTGTATCCAGCAGTTAAGGGCCCAAAAATACTTAAATTTAACTCTAGTATCTTTTTTTAGCTTGTCACTTTAACTTTAGCTCAGACCTGCTCTGCAACAAGAATACTCTTAACAGGTCAATGAGGCTTTCTCAGCTATTGTCTGCTGCTTTTCAGGGTGTGGGATTCTGTACAAGGCTGGGCTCATTCACCGTGTCTGGGTGAATCAATATTTACAAAATACTCCATGAAGCATTTTCCTCAATATTTTAGGGCCCCAGCTTTATTCTCCTCTTTACCCTGAATCTTTAAACGAACACTTAACTCTGGCTTAACCCCAGGCCTGCATTTAAGTTTGGTAATTGCACACTAATGTTGCTGGTAATTAAATAAGTTGTCCTGAGACTGTTTAACTCTGTTTTATGAATAAATAAAGAAGGAACGTTGAACAATTGAAAACTAATTGGGCTTTGAAAGCACAGCATTGTTCACTTGCAGCATTGCAACCAACCTGAAAGGGTAGCCTGTCCCCTGCTCCTACATATTCTCCTCCTGATATTTGGCTACTTATCTGGGTCTTACTGCTTAATTAAACACTTGTTAGAATCAATACAATCGTTCATGCTATCAGCTGTTTGTTGTTGTGTCTCAGGGATCATGTTTTGACAGCTATTTTGGATTTAGTCAACATCTTGCTCATGGTTTTCAGTCACATTTTAGTCTCTTTTTGTGTCTTCAGTCAACAACTCAAACCTTGCAATCTATTTTCATGCAATAAGAAGTCATTACATTTCACACATATTTTCCAGTCAAACATTTTTTTCTCTATATGCTGATTAAATCAGCCATTCAGACACTGGCAGGCCATTACTCTTATATATTCATGTGCTCATAATTCCACAAATTCAAATGAGGTATCAGTACCAATATAGGTTATTTCTAAATGCTATTTCTTGGTATTTGTGTCGGGGTGGGAATTTTCTGTGAGAATACAAATCCATTTATGGCTCGACAAAGTCTCCATCTGCCAACCGGAAAGCAAGATCTCCTTTTTTTCCCACAGAAAATGATTTCTTGGTTTAATTTTGCAGAAATGGTGAACATTGGAACTGGACAAGCACAAATAAAAAGGAAAGAAGAGCAGAAGAAAGCTTAACAGGAGAGTAATAGAGCCCGGGCTAAAGCGGTCTGTTCAAACTTGAGAGTCTATTGATAAAATGAAGCTAAATTTGCTGTGCTTTGACTTAACCAGGATTCACCAATGTTCACATATTGAGATTGTAAGCAGATGAAAACCAAACTCAATGATGTCATGATTTCTTAAAAGAAAATCCCATTCAACCAAAATCCCTGGTAAATCAAAGCATACACACTTATAGCCCTTCATTGAACTCAAAGGCCGGCATGCAACCATCAAGACAAGCAATAAGTAAATGAAAAATAAAACAACTTCACAGCTTGAGTTTGGGATGTGGCCAAGTTTTTCAGATCAGACAATAGCAAATAAAACCTGTTTGCCTCTGAGGAGACCAGTAGGTTCAAGTCAAGGGCAAGGAGCCAGCATTTCTGATTTCTAAGGGAATTGTGAATCTGATTTTCATGTGCAGAAAGACAGTTAACAGCATCAAGCTGTGAATTCTGGCTGGGAAGCTATTTTGGTTCAAACCTTGATTTTTCATTCCAGAGCACCTCTTTATACATAAAATATGAGTATACCATTAGCCAAACTGCATAACCTGTTGACTTCACTCCATGTTTGAAGGACGATAATACAAAGGCTTCATACTGTCATTATCAGAGAATAAAGTTCTACAAATAAGCTCTCAGGATCTATTCAACCTCGACTACAAAACATTTTTTCTGCAGTATTCAGCCAGATTTTCAAAGGCAAAGTGCAGTGACTGACAAACGAGTGGGAGCCTGTTTTTTGTATCATTCTGGAAATAACATGGAAGAGAAATTGTTTCCCCCATGCCCCCCAGTGGTTACCCCTGAGGCAGGAAATGAGCGTCAGAAAGCCTCTGACCCAAGGCTAACACATTTTCTCTCAATCTCTGCAGATTCTGACAGCACTCCAACAACAACGTACAAGAGGAGACTGCAGAGAAGACACAAAAATCAAGCACAGGGTACAAAAAAATGACACCACATTGTTGGGTGCCATTTGTCATCTTCTTGAGGATGGATGTAGAAACAAACAAATGCTAAACAGATACATAGACAGACATATAGAAGGTCATCCAGGGAGATAAAAGAGGCAACAGGGAGAGAAAGCCAGGCTGATAAAATGCTCTTCCCACATCCACTTGTAAATCCCTGACTTATGTTTGTAATTTGATGTGAAATATTTCAATGCATTTCCTTCTAATGATAGCGAGAGAATGCCCTTTTTTCCACAATGCTGGAAGCCAGCAATGATCTTTTTGCTGGAATACTAATCATTTCTGTGTGATTAGGAGCTGAAGGTTAATGTGGGCTCATGCAGATGGGAGAGGGAGCGAGGTAGGAGAGGAGGGGATCAGACCAGACAATGTTCTCAGAAAGCGCAGGCGAGCGGGCGATGCTGAGGCACATGGGGGCTATAAGTGGTTAAGAGTCTGTGGATCAAGGGGAGGAGAGGCCTGAGCCTCATTACACGTGTAAATGTGACTTCCAGCATGGAGGCCCCACTTTAAAGCTCGACTTTTTTAATTATTCCTTTGCTCGGCACATGATAATTGGATCCAACTTAGCCCAGGGGCTGTTGACTATGCAAGGAGGATAAAACACACTAATGACTCTGTCCATTTTTAATGGTGATCACTGCAAAGACCTGTCCTGCTATTAAATTGGGATAACCATGGTGTTGCCTTTTGTCTTGGTTGTTCAAAGAGACTCCCACTGTTTGATTTGAGCTGACTAATGATCCACACAAACAAGGCCAGGGTGTAATCTATTAACCTGTTTGCCATTGAGGAATCTATGCTGTATCATTTTTTGTGTAAATGACAAACAAACAAGAAGAAGAACAACATTTCCATTGATGCAGATGGCATAACAATGGATGAATTGATGATTGATGTTTCTCAGGGAGAGCTTCATCAATGGCATGAATTTTATTTTTGGCAAGCATTATAGACCTTAACCTTAACACCTGGTTTTGGTGTGAATGCTGTTTAGACAACCACATTGAAAATTGAAATCAGTGACATATAAATCCCACAGACTTCTGATCTTCATCCAACTTTTTTTTTTTCTTTCAAAGAAAATAAATAAATTCTCTGGGAAACCATTTGTTTTTGGCTCTCTTTCTGACAGTCTCAAATTGTGCCCATGCCCAAAAAGCTGAGTTACAAATTGCCTTTGGTATGAAGTGTCACATAGATAATGGTGTGCGACTGAAAACGATCCAAACCAGAATTAGTGAAATAATGAACCAGCTACTGAGAGACACAGACTGCTGGGTGTGATGGGGATGAAAAGTAAACATGGAAAATATCGGTGATTAAAATTTTCACTCGAGGGCCTCTCATTGACTCTTTCAGGGGATTTTAACTAAATCATGTACAGTCACCTGATAAAATATCACAAAAGTTTTGTCTGTTGCTTGGTTCCACAGAAACTTGTTTTACTGGGAAAAACAGGAATATTGTGCCTAAAAAATTACAACTGATGCTGTGTCTATTGCTAAAGACAAGGTCTTTGTCCACCAACAACATTTTTTTGCAGTGACAGAGCCTACCTCCTAAATTTTACTGTGCATTGTGCCAGTGCCCTCCACTGCAAGATTGACCTGTGACACCAATACGTTCAGCAGTGAGCATCAAGTCTGTTTAATTGCTCTACACTCTTCATAATTCCTTTAGTCAAGGAAATTTGAAAATCAGAGTAAAATCAAGTGATAGAAATTGTTGTAGTATGTACAGCAGTTCTCGACCTGAAAGTTTTATTCTCAGATCAAAAGAGGACAGCAGTTTCTCAGAACTCCTGCTCCTTCTTGATTGTGACTGGCCATTGAGCAAAAAAGTGACACTTTCAATTTCAGCCCTGTTCCAAAAGTTGAACAATATTTATCTGCGAGTCATGGGGGAAAAACAGCTGATGCTAACATAATTTTTGCATACAATATGCTGAGTACTGAAATACTACAGTGTACTAGTTTTGTGTAGTACATAGGAGCTCCCAGCACAAAAACAGTTTTAGCTTTTGGTGGAGATAGGCCTTTAACCTCAGAAAATATATGCAAGACACATTGAAATGATCTGTTGTGTGGCTAATGTAATGGAAGGAATAATAAAATGTTGGAGAACTCAAAAAAGCGTTTCCCACCTTTTTCACATTGCACTTGATATTTTCTCATTAATTGTTTCGATAGACTTTTTTTTAATGTTTTGTTTATCCATGTTTCAGTTCATATTCTTAAATATACATAAAAGTCTATTGAAAATAAGCCACTCAAACAAACCTTTTACAAAATGACACCACTGACCACCACAGCTATCACTCATATTGTCCGACTCAAGACCCACTTATGTAAAGGTATTAGAGAAAATTTCTAATCTCAACTTGGTGAATTATCTCTTCTCTTTATGTCCATTTTCATAACACTCACTGAAATGTTGGCATTGATCTGAGTGTGCCTTAATCATGTAATTCTACTATTGTTGTTCCTCTTTCTATAGAGTTGTTATGACTAATGTGCACTGCAAGATAAAATCAATGATATTCTAATGCACTAACCACCGCTGAGCACACTTCAGCTCACTCCACATAATTAATTACTTTTAGGTCTAGTGAACTAATACATCTTTTGTGCTTAGTGCGGTGTTGGCTGTGCATGCGAGCTTTACTAAGTGAAGAGCTCATAGTAAGTATGTTTTTTGTTGCCTTAATACAAATCTTTTTGTTGTAATGCTAATATATATAGACACTTGAGCACAGCATTGTACGAAACCCCTGGACTGTATTCACCTAATTTAATGGATTATCAATCTGTAAAGCTACAGAAACTAGTTCGTCATAAGATTCATTGTCAGCTAGTTGTATAGTAAACAGGAATTAATGATCACTGATAGATGGATCAATCCTATTTACACCTTGTACATTCTGTTTCAGTAAAATCTTACCTGTCCTGGTTTGGCATCTTCACATATTGAGGCTTCATATGGTGTGGCCAGTTCAGGAGGATTGTCATTAACATCCAGAATCCGAATGCTCACCGATGAGTGGGACGCCATGGTGTGGTTATCTACAAGAGAGGTAGTAAGAAAAATTATCAACATGTCTGTCAAGTTCTAGAAAAGTGCACAGAGCTGTTGAAGGATAACAATTTAGCTCTGATTTTTAAATAAATAAATGAAATGAGCAGCCATCAGCGGGTAATTGATCAAAATGGGCACTGAGACGAAGCACAACTGAGTCCCGCCTCCGTTGGTTGGGAAAACAATTCATTGCCTCACTTATCTTTGTGTTAAATCTAGGTGCCTCTTTGTCTCTGTGGCTGTTAGCCAACTACAAAAAAATGCTTAAAATGTGCTGATTTTGGTGAGTGAAGAACTTAGAGCACACACGAAAAATTGTCATTTTCTAAGAATTGGTGGAAACAGTGAAGACAAGATGCCCTGGCAGTAAAAATGAGAAACTCCTGTAACTTTGAACTGGGATCAAAGAAAAGGTGGAGCTCATAACTTAGCTTCTGACTTCTCTTTTTAGGTGTAATGATCATCCCTGCTGAAGCATAGGGTTGTTTTGAGACAACCAATTTCCTAGTTGTCCAAACAGTCATACATTTTTTCGTGCCAGCAAGGACTAATGGTAAAGAGATGGATAGAAATGGGCACCAAATATCTATTATAACATGTATTTACTGGCAAACAATGTAATTTGGTGTACCAAGTGCGACTAACATGAGCAGAGTTGACACCACCAGCCTTTAGTCATCATATGACATTTAAATCCATTTAAATTATCTTATTTTAAGCATGTTGAAATGGGTTGAATGAAACCTATGTTGACCCTGATGGATTGGAATGCATATTTTTTTACATAGGGTATTTTTCATCAGACAAGATTCAAAAGCACCCGGGCAACACCCTTAATGCTCTTTCCATCTCCCTTCGGTATGACTGAGACAAGACCAAGAGACTCAAATGGATGAAATTTCCCACAAAGAAGCTGCATATTGGTTTGGTATTGTTGCTAAGTGCTGAAGTGTTTTAATCTAATGCCTTTCACAAATTGCACCCATTACCTGAATTACACTCCCTGGCACCAGAGACTGACATGAAAATGGCACCAAAGATTCCATTTTTTTTGTCTCCGGATCCTCACTGCCTGATAATGACAACGCAGCGTTTAGCTGTTTCACAGTGCAGAGGCACACCTCAGCCTGAGGATAATGACGAATAAATGCTCAGGGCAAAATTACGGATACAGTGCTGTCATTTTATTTCTTATGCCATTTTCAACTTGATAAAGCATGAGGAATAAATGCAAAATGCGCTCTCAAGACATTTGTCCTAATGGGTCCAGAAAACAAACGTGGGAGTGGAGTAAATGATATAATTACTACAATCAAAACCCACTTCAAATTAGTGTGACTTCTCCTTGAATCTTAATTCCCATTCTTAATAATATGATAATATTCGATGGAGTTTCCATTTTGCCCATAAAACACCTTGCACTGTGCAAAAAGGAGCCAGAGGCCCCTTGTGTATGTGTGCAGAAGAGTGTGTGAGAGGGAATAATGCAGAGAGCAAGGGAACATTATCTCCATGTTCAATATGTGATCGAGTGGCTTTGAGTGTTGGTCTGGATATCCTTGTTAATTAGAGTACATAGTTTATGAATAAATCAGTATACACAGCTGTCACCACACAGTTCATGTACCCTACGTGATGTTACAACATGCAGTGACTGACAATAACTCTATGATGAAAAAAAAAAGAAAAAGAAAAAAAAAGAAAACTCATGCATGACTTCAAAAAGAGGACTCCAGTGAATAAATTCTAATTCTTGCAATTATGCTAATATAGTGGATAATAAACTGCAATCAGTTAAGAGCTCACTCTTTAAAATGAGGACTGTGGTATTGTGGAAATCACTGATGCATGTATATATAAAAATTAAATTAACACTATGAAGTGATCTAGGTTAGCTTTTTAAATTTTAATACACGGTTATTAGCAGTATAAGCTGTTAATTGCCATTAGAAAAAAATCCAATTTACAAAAATGTCTGTTTCTTTTTTGCAGTATAATAAAAGTTCCACATCCTTTTTCAGCTCTTTCAGTCTGTTAAATTAAAGTCCTCATTCATAAACGCGTGCTTGACTTTGTATTAAAGCATTCTTGCAGTGTTTGCTAAGGATTTCACCTTGAGGTGTTTGAGATAAGTGCAAAGCCAACATGTTTCTATAACAACTTTTAAAACAAAAATAACTCCTGAGGTTGTTTGAACTCCTATCATCACATAAGAAAAGACACATCTGAAAAACTCAAATACTGACAGAAAGAGAATATATTTGTTTTTAAATGATAAAAAATCTGCTTTTTAGTTGAGACCAGTGCAAAAAAAAACCTACCACATGTTGAAACTGAAAAAATATCTTGGCTCATTTTGAAGTTTCTGCCAGCAACTTGCTTTACAACAGTTGGCACATGGACATGTTTATCACAGGGTAGCATCACCTCTTATTTTCATAATACTGTTCATGAACTGAGGAGAGCAGTCCCTGGGTTTTTGTTAGTAAAACCTCATACGGTCCTTTCCTGACATAGGATTTCATCTACTCAATAGTCCAGGGTCTCTTTAGTTGTGTCTTTTTCATAATGAGCAAAATGTCACGAGCAGAATGAGGTTTTACATACATCTCGCTATTCAGTATTTTTTGAAAGAGACCTTTTTGAACGATGAAATAAATAAAATACTCATGTTCATCTTGTTCCATGTCAGTAGCTCCTAGTCAGATGTATACCATACCATATCTTCACACAAACTGGCTTTTGAACTGTGTACTTATAACAAGCTGGTTGGACGCAGCCCTATGAAGAGAGAAGGATATTTATGTCTTCCAAAACAAACTGGATCATTAGGCAGTTTTCCATGTAACTTCAGTCCTTTTCAAATGAGATCAGGCCCAGGGATGATGTCAGAGTAATTGGGTCAGGCTCCTGATTTGTTTCCTCATTGCACAGTAAAGTTTTAGCATGTATCTATGGATGCAGAGACAAATTTTGTCCATAGTTCTTTATTGGTGGCCATTTTGGGCCCATGCAGTGATTTCCACCACAGAGGCATGTCTGTTTTTATGCAATGAAACTGAAAACCTGGACTTAGCAGCATCCCAGGGGTAGGTTTTTACCCTTTCCCTTTTAGAACAGAAAGGTTTTCTGAATCCTTTAATGAAAATATGTATTGATGTTTCTGTCCCACTGAGTATTGATGTTTAAAAAGATAAGCACATGTTTGTTATATATTGTATCCCAAATATTGCTGGTATTTTTTTTCCTTGTTATGGTGGAATTCATTTAGTTATTTGCAGTCATGTTTGGTGTGAAGATGCATTATGTTCATTCATTTTTACTTGACCAGTAACACTGGAAACTAGACTGATGTCATCAGAAAGACACTCACTTCTCTCTGAGGTAGATAATTTATTCATGACTTAAAAGTCTCGATGGTCACTTCCACAATAATTTGTCTTTTTGAGCAATTTGAGGAATTATGCTCCATAATAAGGACATCAATATTCAGAGAGTGGCATGTTTGGCAGCGTGTCTGATTCAAAAAACGTTCCTTAAAATCAGCTGTGTATTTCATTCCTCCTTCTTCCATTTTAGCCCCATCTTGTTTTGCCTCCAATCCCTACATATGGGTATAGTTTTTAGCAGTTTTTATATTCTACAGTTTGTATTGTAAAGGTTGTGCAAAGGTGTTTCACATCGACAAAATCCCAAAAAAGAGGCAAACCAAAGCAAACCAACAAAATATGTACATACACGTACAAACACATTCACATATAAAGCCAGAGACTATCCAGATGCACGTGCACACCCATACGTATACATGCAAATTCTTCAGATCTAGACATTTTTGAAAGTTGATATTAATTCATGAGCTTCATTTCACCCCACCCCCCAAAAAAAAAAATTACAAAATGAAATAGAAAAGATATTGAAACCAAATGCAAAACAAAAATAATGGGGGGCTAAAGAGGGTAAGCCTCTGAATTCAAAAAGTACAACAGAAGCCTATGGGTGAAGGAGACAATTATGACTGTGATACAAAGGACAGCTTGGAAAACAGATAATCAACAGAATCCTGCAGACAATTTCCCAAGCTCTCCGTCTAACCACGTACGTCTACTTAACAGTGGCACAGCTGCCACTGAGAAGACTAGTCTCAACTAATAGCATAATCCTCACATCAATGCTGGGTTTTAATTGACTCCTTTTTGCTAGAGCAGCAAGAACATAAATGCACACAGAGCTCCACCAGTGCTCCATATCTCCTCTCTTCTCCGTCCTCTAATTTCATCTTCATACTGTGCCTCTGTCCCGGCTGTGCCAGAATGAAACCCAGCAATCATCAGACGTTACACATTTCACTTTCCAATTCCCAGAGTCGAAAAAACAGATAAAACAATGTGAGAATCCCCTGCCTCTACCCAGTCTAAACCTACTCTATGGGGAAAACGACTTATTCAGTGAGACAGGTTCATTCATCTGGACCAAGTGGTGCTGTTCTAAATCTGTCTGCAGATAGAGTAGAAGAATAAAAGAATCTCAACAGATTACTGGCATGCTCTGCATCTGTGCAGCATTCACCAGCTGTTACAAATCTTTTAGAATGACTGTGTAGTAGATCTCTACGGCACTGAATCGTACCAACAAAACTTCAAGGAAGATCCAAAAAGGACAGGAGACTGTGTGGGCATATATGTGTGTTGGGATAGTCATGTTCCCTCTGACAAAATTGTTCATCTACTCTGCTGCAGGAGACAATTTTGCTTTAATATGTCACATTAGTTAGGCAGGGAAAACGAAGATACAAATTTATTCAAAAGTCTGCTTCTGGTCTCTGTGCTGAGACAGAGGTCTTCACATGTAGGCACAGAGGCCACAAATGTCTTAGCAGTGTTCGACCCATACCACAGTCTGCACAGATTGAGTTTTCTGCTTTTTAAGTACTAACAGCTGAAAAAAGTCCAATGTCGATGAACTGAAACATTTCAAAACCCTCCAAAGACACCAAAATAATTGAGAAATACCACTACAATAGTAAAATTACACAACAGCACATTCAAATAAACATTCCTCAATCATGCCTTCATCTTCAAAAGGTTCACAAGTCACTTGATTCAGGCACTGATTCCCAAATGCAGCGCCAATCTTATTTCCATGACAATATTCAGCCAGCAAATAAGAAAAAAAAATGGAACACTTTCAAGATTAAACAGGTTTAGGCAGTGGGAATTAACAAGTGATACACAAAGGTGACTCAGAACATGTTTCCAAATGCAAAGCATTCCCTGTGCTTTGATTAAACCCTGCTTTTTCATTCTTTCTATAACAGATAAAAACCCTCCCAGAAAAAAATGACTACAACAGTCTTCCTTAATCTGTCACAAAATTCATATACATATACTGCCCATAAGATTTCCCAGGAGGATGCCTGTGTTTACATGGGCTAAAATGCTCTGTTCAGCTTCAGAGAGAAAGCCTACAGGGAATAAAAACCCATCAACCAAGCAACAAATATGAGATGCCCAGAGACGCTATAAATATGAGATTGTGATTAAGATTAAGATTATTTATTCTTACTCAAAGAGCTTCCCCAGTATAATGTCTGCAACGGGAGACCCATTTAGACTAAACTTCACCCAAACTATCTCCACCTATGCAGGAGAGAGTCCAGATGGGTGGCACTGCCCCCCCTTGGAGTCTGATTGGCTATCCGAAAATGTTGACACCATAGACTTTATGATGGATGGATGTGGTCCCTGTGATGTCAGCGATCTGTTGTCACAGAGTTTTGGAGCCTGTAGTCATCTTTAACACAATAAATGGTTTTAAGCCAATAGCAACAATAAGGCACCCGCCTGTCACTTAGTACATTTACATGTAGCCTACGAAATCGGACTATGAGATTAGTGAGCACAGGATCAGCCTATTAAGATGCATGTTGCAATTTAGACCAAGGACAGACTAAGCGTAGCTCGACTGAGATTATGCTATTGTAGTGCGACTGAGGCTGGTTTTGGAAGAGCTGCGAAGGCCTTGATACCCCTCAGGGTTCAGTGCCAGCAAATTTCATCCAGAGGAAGAAGAAGTAGGGTTGCAGCAATGCAAACTCAATAAACAAACTATGTTTTAGAATTAACATGCCTATAGTTTCTAAGAAACATCTCAACAACTCAGCCATTGTTGTTAGAATGCTGTTCCCTCTTTGGGTGAACCGGAACTAGTTAGATTAGCATGCAGCTTGACTTATCATAAAAGGACACAGCCCTGCCTATCTAAGCAGAGTGAGCGCTCTCGGCCAAAAGTTCAATCCTCTTTTCTGCATTTGTGCGCAACCAAGACTAGACCCCCCCTCAGTGACATAAAAAGTAAGACCATTGCATGCATGTAAATGTACTGAGTCAGGTGAGCTGTGTCTCTGATTGCGCCAAATCTTGTATCATATCTTTAAAAGTCCTGGAAAGAAAAATGTCTGATTTAGTAAAATAACTCAAATGTACGGCATCTTCCATAGTTATGAACGCAGCTCTATCTCAGCTGTACCAGCTAAATCATAGATTGAGCTAGAATTTAATTAAGACTTCATTTGAGAAGAATAACCCATCAAACTTTTTTGTATCAAAAACCCATTCTGTAATTTTCTTTTTTCCTTGTGAACTTCTTCATAGTCAAAAACCCTGAGTTGATGACTTTGGTCCACACACACCAAATTGTAAATTGTGCTAAACCCCAAAACTTCTTGAATGAAGTCAACAAAAGGACAGCAGGTCTCAGCCCTTCTGGAAGGACTTTTTATCTTCCATTGTAAAGGAATACATGCAGTCTCAAGTGAAGTACCATGTCAAGACACATGTCACGATGTAATACACGACTGCTTTGCCAATATCACTCTGACGGAAAGAGCTGCTGTCAGAATTGACCTTTAGAGGCAGAAAATCCTCAACATCTTTTGTTCAAAAATAAAGAAGCTGGCAGTGATCATGACCTTAGAGTGTCTACTCACCCACCTGCTGATGACTCAAAACTGTGAAGGAGCTCCATTGTACCGACATTTATTTTGGTCTTGGCATCTAGGTGCAGTATGGGTTTTGAGGTGTCTTTAAATCCCTGAGAAGATACATATGCCGTGTCGATTTCAACCTGGCTCTGATGCCTTGCTCATTGAAGTCTATTAACATGGCAGCTGGATTGAGTACGTCTACAAGAAATGGTACCAGTATTTTAAGATTGTTTTGATTCCACATCTGTTCACTGGCGTTTCCAAATCAATTCTAAAGGAAGAATCGGCTCAAGTTTCTTAAAACTACAATATTCATGAGTCTGGATCTTCATATGCTGAGGTGCTTAGGTTGAGTTCCACTTCTCCCTACTGTATCACCAAGTGGTATCAGGAGACTAAAATGAGCACTAATTGATCTGTTGAAGATTTCTGATCTCTCTTCATCTCTCTGTTGTTACTATCTGTCCAAGTTTACAAATTTGTGAAATGACTGCCAACTCAAAGAATTGCGTTGGGCTTCTTTCAAGCTAATTTTTTAATTAGCTACACAGTTCTTTGTTATAAAACAATCCCTCATGCACATAGTCTGCATATATTTTGCCAAACTTTGGAAAGTCTAGTCTGTTGTGTGTTATAGGAACCAATCCATGGATTTCAATTTTGAACTTCTGATCTGTTTATTTATTATAAATTTATTCATTTGGACCATGTGAGGATGCAAGTCTTGCTCTTGCCTCAGAAATTACACACTGGACCTGGAGTACAAGTATGGTGAGAATGGTACATAAGAGCATAAAGCTAGGTGGATGTCAAAAATGGTGGACCTACTTTTTGTCTATCTGTCAGTTTATTCTGTAATGTGTCAAACTGTCACGTCTGTCAGTGTTTGTCCTCCATGACCTTCTGATTAAAGGTAAGATGACTCTACTACTAAGCAACACAGATCTCAGCCTCTCTTGTGGTTTTAAGAATCTTTCAGGACAAGTGAGGCTTAATGTAACACTATAGAATATACAGGTTAAAACTGTTGATTACACATTGATTCCATTGCATTTTAGGACATATCTGCCCAGTCAAACTATATCTTTCCTTCCAAACTAAACAATTCTGTGACATGTTGAGGTGGCATAGTAGCCTACTATATGAACCCCAACACACAAAAAACTGACTTCTGATAAACCTGTTGACAAAGACCGAGTATTCAGGATTGACCTCTTCCATAACCACACTGACATTTAGGCCATGTGAGTGATGATGTAAAAAGAGAGAGCAGCAGGACAAAGCAGCCAGGTCACAGCTTCTAGTCCCTGATAACACATTATTAAGTCTCCTCCTTTTTGGCAGATGTGCTTTTGACCACAATGTACTGCATTTATAAAAACAGCACATCCTACGTCTCAGCACTCTGTAATGCTTCATGTGTAGAAAATTACATCTTTTGTTCTGTTGATCGTCACAAATTGTCCTTTCATTATGCCTCTAAGTTTAAAGTAAACTACACATTGTACCACAGACAGGACTCACTATTCTTCTTTGCTTTGCTGTTTAGATTCATTTTCTTTTCACATTTTCCAACTTTGATTGAAAGGAGACGCTTATCTCCCTGCACGATGCTGTAACAAGTGTGTGATTCATTTGGAGGGAATAATGTTCCAAGGCTCTACAAAAACTCAAACATTGTGCATTTATTCACTGAACAGAACATGAGAAAAGTTACACAGTAAAAAAATTCTCTTCCCTGCAACACTGCTTTAGATAAAGACTTTCCAGCTACTTCCATATCTATTCACCCTCGAGGTGATGCTCTTTTTTTCAATCTACCTGTCTGGGGTAAAAAAGCAGTTCTGCACAGTGATATCATACTCTCTATCTTTTCTTGAAAATTATATGTCACTCTAACTTAACCTGATATGTTTCTATGGAGGAGACTGTCAGGAAGCGAGAGTATCCCAGCTAGTGACAGAGAAAGTAAATGTACCGTCTGTGTTGTCTTAGAAAGAGACAAGCACTACACAGACAAGAGGTTGTTTCTTTTTTTTTTTTACAGGGACAATGTCTGCAGGAAAAGGAGCTACATGATGCTACTTTTAATTGAGTGAGTTTAAAGATTGAGGTGTGTGCATGCATGCATATCTTTATCTGATTGGTGAGATATCATCACAGTGCAGTTTGCTTCTAGTTGCACTTGATCCAAAACATCTTTACTTAGTCTGCTGACACATGCACTGTAATTGACATTTAGTGTGTTGCTTGCAGTTTTTGTAGCCGGGGTTAATCCTAGGGCAGGAAATTCGGAGCGTGTCAGAAAGCTGTTGTTACTTGTCCAATACTGATAAAGTGGCAATACAGAAGTTCAAAGGTCAGAAATGGACTGGGGGGAATAATTAAGGGTGCCACAAAACTCCAGTTTTAACAATGTGTGCAGACAGGTTGACCTTGTGGCTCTGCAGCCGTAATGAGCAGAGCGACCCAGGAAAAAATCATTATGGAGGGAATGAAGTCCTTCCTTAAAAAAATTCCATCTAGCCGCTTCACAAGTCTCATCTTCCCTCTTTTCCCATCTCTTTTTCTTCCTGTCTCTTATTTTTTCTTTCAGTCTCCTGATTGAGCGCTTATGACTCTAACTTATGAAACCAGGAAACTGTCTGGAGAGGAATTCTGACAGCACTGACCACTGACTCTGTCCGTCAGCATGCTTCCTAAGACTACAATATGAGAGGCTTTATCTATCAAGTGCAGCCATGTGTTTACGTCTGATATGGTAAGGGTTAGGCCCTCTTTAAATGTTCAATTAACATTAAAATGTGACTATGACATAATGCCAAGCACAAAGAGGCAGAGCACAAAAGTGCCCAAATTGCTCTGGGAATTACAGAGAGAAAAAAACAGACTAATTTTTCCAAATGTTTATGGTGGGTGAGACTGCTAAAGATTCAGTTTAGGCTACATTGATTATTGAAGTAATCGCAGTGGGAGGTTTTATGAGAGAGGAACAAATATGAGGATATTTTAAATCAGTTTTGTTTTGTGGATTCTTTTCTGGTTACCGGCTTAGATGCAGAATGCAATCTCTGCTACTTTCACTGCAATCCCAAAAGTACTTCATCTGTATGAGATTGAAAAAGTGAGGAACACCAGGCCTCCTCCTCTCTCAAGTTTACTTCTAATGGTATAGTAATAACCTCCCAGCTCCCCAAAGTTATTACTTTCTTCATTCTCTCTACAGTGACAAAAGGACCCAATGAGATGAGAATATGTAAGCTCTTCCTTCATTTTCAGTTATGCGTTTGTCAGCAGTAAGACAAGCGATAAAAGGATGACTCTATTTTCACCCTGGTGTCAGGGAGATGCTCGTCATTGATGGCAATCAACAATGACTCATGATGGTTTTGATGGGTTGACAGAAAATATAAAATCCAGCACAATGCCATTTTCCAGCTGACCAGATATGCTGTCTGTGAGTTGGATGGGTACACAGTAGGGATAAGAGTGTTGAATAGTCAAGAAAGTGTCATTTTGAAGACTGTCAACGTGAATGATAGATCTCTATAAATGCTAAAAGATAAATCAAGTTAAAGCTCCTGTGAGGAGACTTTGAACAGACTTAAATTATAACTGATGCCTTTTTATAACTTAGAAAAGTAAACAAGACAATCAGCATTAATCTTCTGCTTATCCTGTCCTGGGTCATAGGTGGCTGGAGCCTGACCCAGTTGTCTGTGGGTGAGAGGCTGGATACATTCAGCACCTTTTTGTACTGGGGGAGGAAGCGAGAGCACCCAGAAGAAACCCATGAGTGTATGGGCAGAGCATGCTCATTCCAGGATAACCAGGATTGGAAATGGTGACCTTGCTGTGAGGCAACAGCACTAACTTCCATATGTTAATTTTAAATCATTGGTATGGGTTGAAGGGGTATGTGTTGAGCAAGTACAATGTTAAGACAGCCTGTGTTTATATCTCCTCTCTCAATGAATGATAAATTTGATCGTTAGAAGACAAAATTACATTGAAAAAAAGCAAGAAAAATTCAGCAAATAGAGAGGAGTCTTGGCTTTGTCCACTGAGGGTGTCAGAGTCAACTCACTCACAAGTCCCTCAGAGGAGCCTGAAGGATTCAAGTTCTAAAAGTAGAACTATGTTTTCTAAAGATGAGCTCAGATATTGATAGAACAAACTATTAGGTGAACTACAGTTTTCTTTCTCTTACAATGATGGTGAATTTTTTTAAAGAAAAAAAAAAACATTATCAAGGTTTATTTTCACTGTTGGATAATTAGCCTCAAGGGAGGAAAATCATAAACTGATTAGTTTGAATGAATAAACCTCCCATCTATCTTGTACATATCCACTCAGTTTTGCTTTGAAGATAACCATTTCTATTATTCCTATCATTATTGTCTGAGTACCTGCCAATGTTGAGATTTTTTTTTCCACCCCCCAAACTGAGTGTGACCCTGAACCTTTGTTAAATTCAGTGGTGCTTCAATAATGGGCAAAAAAAGTTGTGTAAACCGGTTTCTCTTTGGGCCCTTTGCAGTCTACTGAGTGGTGACTGAGTGGGTTTAGATCTGTGGTTTGTAAGATCATTTCAAGTGTAGCTGATTTTCTGTGATCCAATTCCAACAGCTCAAACCCTTTACTTACCTTCTATTTCTTGCTCAGAGTATAGAAAAAATAGCTTTGGAAAAGCAACACATTTTATTTTCAGCTTGTTCGAAACGGTCTACTCAACCAGATCTTGTTTCAAGGCCCTATTTTGCCACGGTGCTCATCTTTCTAATGTTCTCTTCTTTATAATCAATGGTGGGTGACAACATGGCCTCAATTTTGTAAATCCATAGACAGTCTAGACCACAAATTAAAATTAAATCAAAATTGAATGCTCTCATATTTATATAAATAAATTTTTGTTCATTTATTGTATCTTCTTATCCCAGATGATACATTTTGTTTACCACAACATCTAACATCCATTTTCTACCACGGTACATTATTATTTTCTGCTCCTAGTGTTTGTCAAGACTAAACAAGAAGTCTGCAACAGTCTGCAGCTGAAAATGTGCCAAAAGCTTTGGTAGCTAATGATGCACAGCAGTTTGAGGTTGTCTGTCACCCCTTATCACCTCTGGTGGGAGTCTGATAATGTTGGACAGCTAATTCAACTTGTACAGTCTCCATCACTGGCAGGCACTGAGTGCAGACATTGCTTGGTGATTATCAGAGACATTTTAACTCCCTTCTTTTTGACTCTTGTATAAATTTGATGATGGATTTTCATTATTTTTCTTCAAAGAAAAAGTTCTCTGAGGAACTTTTAAGCTGCTTCTCAACTCTACTGTCATTATTTCCTTGACTTTTTCCGCAACTTCACATTGTTTATAACATTTCTGAACCATTACCAAAAATAAGTTTTGAATTATTGCTTGAACATCACAGTTCCATTGCAGTCACCTTGATGACACATTTATTCAAGAGTTGATCTAAAAGTGTTTGGATCCAAACGTTAAAAAAAACTAAACATGTTCACGAATTCCTCTACTACAACCCTTTTCCTCTAAGATTATTCTCCCAACTTGGTGACTCTGCTGATCGTTTTAGGAACTTTTGTGCACTGTGTCAAGGTGAATACCATGAGTCCAACTCTCCCCAGCAGTCTGAGGATGCACAAATGCAGTGTGTGATAAGCTTGGGTTAAAGTGGGAAGCAATGTACCTGCTTCTACAGCCTTCACAGTGATATTGTGCCAGCCTGCAGTTTCTCTGTCCAAAATCTTGCCCAGGGTGATGGCTCCTGAATCAGGGTCAATGTGAAAGATCATCTCCTGGTCCGTGGAACGATCGATGGTGAACCTGAAACCGAAGACACAAAAATACACATAACAAGATATCTGGACAGCAAGGGTGGGAGGGAGAGTTTTGACAAATATGAGGTTATATTTGTTCTCTTTTATCTTGCTCTGTGACACAAACTCACCGTAAAATAAACATTTTCCCTGGCATAGGAGATTGTGAATGTGAATTATAGGTCTTTGTAATTTCCGTTTGTGACAGTCTGTTGTTTGTTGTCCTTGTGAAACTTTCTCATGCTGCTGTTAAGGCTAGGACTCCTTTGTTAAAGACATTTATTTTCCTCAGTGAGACCCTTTCCTCGTGGAAAAAAGGTTACTTAAAAAAATAATAGTAAAGATTGTAGTTTAATTAGCAGTCCACATTTGGTTTCACTTATTAACATCAGCTTACTCAGGAAACACTTTTCTAATCATATTTTAACACGTTTCAGGTTCTGTGACCCCTCTTACCAATTTGCCTCTAACCTGCAAACAACCATGTATAGACGTTCTCCAGGGTGAAAAAAAAGAAAGAAAGGAAGAAAAAGCATTAAAATTTCATCATGCACTCTAGAAAAACTACAAATGCATCTTTCCCTCTTTGGGCTACTTGGTGCTCTGAAAAGACTGGTGAGTCAACAAAAACCTGCTGAAAGGTTTCTTTATTCTTGCTTTTTTTCTTTGTTCTCACTACCTCTGCCCCCATCACATACACACAGGTACACGCACAAACACAGCCTTTGCTTTGCCTTGTTCATACACACATAATTATGACAAAGTGTCAAACGCCATTAAAGCTTCACGGACAAACATGCAGCCAGTGTCCTCTCAGGTCTCATGATGATGTTATTAAACTCAGCAAAAAAAATAAGGAAGTTTGAGTTTGGTGGATTGTGTTGTTGATGTCATGATGCTTCCTGGCAATAACTCATATACAACCTGAAAACCCCTTTAATGATTTTTAAATGGTGTCAGGTTTGTGAGGAACATGCATTTGTGGGGTGAACTGCAGAGCTGACAATATGGTTTGTGCCCATGAGGAAATTTGTCATATCTTCCCTGCCGATGTCAAACAGCTTATTAGTCTGTTGCCATTGAATCTTGGTTTGAGGTTCTGGTTTGATCGTCTTAGCATGGGCCCTGCTACAGTGGTCAGTTTGTGTCAGATCCAAGAATCAGCATGCCACATTTTACTGATCTAGATAGCATAACTTCAAGCTTGCGTTCCGCAAAATGCAGTTTTGGTAGTATGCCTCCAGTGAGCTCTAGTAGCATAAACAATGGCCAAATCACCCTCCCTACTGAGGCCTCTGTTTGTGGAATGAATAAATCTTTAGATGTATTATTTCTTCAGACTTCAATTATCTAATCCCTCAGACAAAAGCCAAAAGCAGAATAAGCTGTTTGGCATCTACAGAGAAGATATGGCAACTGTTTTTCATAGGCACAGCCCACATACTCAACTTCTTATCCCACAAATGCATGTTCTTTACAAATGTGGCTCCATTTAAAAAAGGAAACAAACTTTCTAATTGTATATGATGCCAAAGAGCTGTGATACAACAAAGAAACATTCAAACCAACCATTAATTTTCTTACTTGCTGTGCTGAGTTTGGATGTTAAACACCAAGTCACAAGGACAATATGTTGAATGATGTCCTCAGTGTGGATTAAAAAGGTTTAGACTTGTATTTACATATTTATCGAGCTCATGTGAATTCCAATACATAAAATTGATCCAAAATTGCCTCCAGGGAAATGAGTATTTTTCCCATCATATCTGTCATTGTGTAAACAGGTCTGACTATGCTGCCTGGGCTTGTGTCTGAAATGAGATTAAGCTTGTCCACATGAAATGAAACCAAAGCAGTGAGCGATTCATTGTCTCTCAAATTGAGCACTAACAATCCCACAGTCTACATGTATGCATAGAGCATTCACATGTCTGGCAGTTGATCATGCTTTCCACTTAGGGTGCAGATGAGGCTGGTTTTAATTGCATTTACATCTGCCATTGACATTTTTCTCTCAGCAGCATCAACAATGAAATTAGATTAATGTCAGATCTCAAACTGTGCTGCACAATAACTCATCTCAACCACATTGGACTGAGTTGATGAATTTGACAGCACAGTTGACCAGCATAAGATAACCATTTTAATTGTTTTTGTCCAGCTGTGTCTTTCCAAACGCCCGCCATGAATATTATTCATAACAAAGCAAACAGCACGTTATTATTAAAGCAGTTCCTTTGCTTTGGAGCAGAAAGGAATATGTGGCCTTTGTGACCGCTAGACCGGTGCAAATGAGCCAAATGGACACTATTTAATTCACAAGGCATACGCAAGTAGTCAAATGCACTAAATAACTGCTAATAGAGCAAATTGCAGCACTATGAGCCAGTGCTTCTTGCATGCATTTAATTGAACCTCTATGCATTCATTAATGGCAAATGAGTGTGAATGTAAAAGACATCTAATTCACACAGTCTTCCCTTGTTTGAGCTCACTACTAACATGGGTGAATTTCAGCTCTAATATGATGGGACCTGAAACAGATTTGAGATGTTTCTCTCTGCAATAAGATGCAAAACACATGCAAACTGCAGATCTTTATGGGCATATTTGTGCTTGAGTGCAAAATGCTGTTTGAAATAAATCTTGAGAGGGAGCTGATATTGGGGGCAAATGATGCCAAATTGTTGGTGCAATTCAACCTTAGTGAAGTTCAGATTTTCATTTTCTCACCAGCATAGCCCCCAAAACATTCATTCTGCATCATGAAACACCTTCACTTCTTTTATACATGAAATTTTGCATCCTTTAGAGAGGGCATTAGAAACTATGTATAGAGCTTTGCTTTGTTGTAACATTCTGTTTGACTACCTGAATGAACTTTTGTATAGCTGGTTTGCCACATTGTAGAGTTTGATCCTCTTGTAGCCTGCTCTTATCTCAGCTGGATGATTCCTCTGGCGATTAAAGGTGATCACACTCCCTGGATCCATAGCGAATGCACATTATGCACTCAAACCTCACCCCTAAGCAAGCATTAACATGCAGAGTTCAAAGAGAGAGCATCCTCTTAATGCCAGAGGCCATGAGCTTGTTAAATTTGCCTGGTAGGTGGCTCCTGGCCAGTATCACTCTCTCTCTTCTACCTCTTTTCACCCACTAACTCGCCCATCCACTTACTCAAACACACGCACACACACACGCTCATGTATGCACACACAGGTATTGCGCACTTTTAGCTTGGGGCTGCTGAGACACTGTTGAGCGACAGTGCTGCCATTGTGTTGTACTTTATTACACCTGGAACTGTGAGCCTCATGCATTTTTAATCGAGGTAATTTGCACAGCGGCTGCGTGTGTCGCTGTATACTCTGTCACTGAGACTGTCTTAGCACCTTATCTTCATTCCTCCCCTCACGCTGCAATTGCTCCTCTGAGGATGTATAAAGCACAGACCATGGCGCAGATTATCAGACGATATTGTGATTTTATCACACACTGTGATCAGAGAGAATAAAGACATGTACAGTCATCCATTGTACAAGCTTCACCACTCACCCCATGCTTATGCTTTCACTCCATCTTTAAAAGAAATTTTGAATAAAAGCTTTTCTTTTTAAGCCGCTCAGTTGTATCTATCGAGCCTGGTGAAATGCAGTTTTTAAATTATGTTCTTCAAAGAACAAATCGTGCTGTGATAAACATCCACAGGGGTAAATTAATGTACAGTATACAGTATGTAGTGGGTGGCTGCCCATGTTGCAGTGCGGCACCCACACTTTTCTTTGTAATGCTGTTTGCTTTTTATGAGAATGTTCAGTACAACTAATATTTTGGTTTATAAATTTTTATCAGGTTACCTACTGTTGTGAAGAGCAGTCTTACCTTGATACTGTCATTGTTTTATCTCCCCTTTCTTGTTATAAACATCCACCTTTTTTTTTCTTTGTAGCCCCTATAAGGAACCATCCTGTGCTTCCAAATTTACTTGAAGCAGTTTCAATATGGTTTGCATTGGCATTGATTAGGTCTTGGAAGCACATTTCTCTTTTTGGATAACAGCCACGCACAGCTCAGGATTCTAAACATAGTCGGTGAGGTCAATCTATTAGTCAACATTTAAAGGCATAGTGTGAAATTTGGGTTGGACAATAAAATAAATGGAATAAACTAAATCCAGTAAATGGATTGAATTCTCAATAAATAAATAAATAAATAAATAATAAAAGCTATGTCAATACCTTGCTCTCATCAAGAAATGTCGATATCCAGAGCTACATTGATATATTTAGGTAGAAAGATTAAGCTTGCAGGGTTTGCTTTTTTTAAAGAAAATTAATGTTTTTCATTTTGTGCCTATACTTGACCAAGATTGGCAAAACATTGGCATTTACAGTTGAAATATTAATACATTACATTGCTACATGACCAGTATATCCTTCTTTGAGCGAAAGAGTGACCACGAAGCTTTGTAGTTGCTACATTACATATTGCCATAAAAAAAGTTCTCTCTTACAAATTTAAGTGGCTTGCAATAATCTGCCACATCTGCACAACACTGGGTGATGGTGCTCATGGGAAATGCAGTCATTATTTAGAAGTTATTATTATTTGATTTTTCTACAATGTTTTGTGAAGCATCATACCTGACTTGCTTATTCTTCACATCTGGATCCCTGGCGGTAACAATGCCAACCAGCGCCCCCACTTTAGCATCCTCCTGCACCTCCATGATAGCACCCTCAGCTGGAAGAAAAATGGGCGGCTCGTCTATATCCGACACACTGACCCGGACTATAGTCTGGTCCCTGAAGGAGCCAAGATCCACAAAGCGAGGATCCACATGTTTATTCACTGCCTCCACCACCACATTGTGTGTGCGCTTTGTCTCAAAGTCCAGAGGCTGCAAGAAAAGAAAAACAAGACCAGTTGAATTCAACAGTCAGCTAGTTAAAGTGACACTGTGCTCAGTATTGACACTGATTGCCAGAAGCTGTATTGCTACATTACCAAAGAACAATAGACTTGTGCAATATCGATTCCAGCCATCAGTGGCGGCACTGAGCCAATACATCAGTAGACAGTACTCCTCTTTTGTGTCCAGGCTGATGAGTTCTTTCATGTGATTGTTATGAATGCAGCACCAGCTCACCACCACGTCATCACCACTGGAAGCCAGAATGATTTAGATTGCCACATTGTTGACAATCCATTAAACAGAAATACAGCTGTATGTCCGTGCTTATTCTGTATTCACACTCCATTCACAACAAGAATGGGTCACTTAGGAGAAACAATTTCTGGACTTGATGAAAATGTATTGCAGGAAGCATTCTGAATACTTCCTCTGCAGGGGGCAAAGAGGAGACATAAGTAGAGAAAATATTAACGTTTAAAGTGGCAGTAAGACCTTTCACACTTTTTACCTTGGCAAACGAGCAGTCATCATTTTTTTATGGTGTGCTCATGTGCACAGGTCAAGTCACCTGTTGATATTTTAGCACACATTACTCCATTTGCCTTCACTTTACACAGGATTTTGCTTAAGACAGAAGGGAATAGTTTTACTATTGTGGGAGCTTCAAAATATTCTTTGAGGATTGTGAAAACAGCATCAAATTATTACAAAACTAAGACCAGCACTCCTGATAATTAAAGCGTCTCTGATTTTGGAGTCACTCTTGCGTCTGTAGCATTCTCTTGATTTTGATTGTTCGAAGAATGCATACAGATATTTGTTTGCACATTTGTTGCACAAGCAAAAAATTAATCTATGCTTAGCTAATTTAGCTCATTGTTGTCATGCTGTGGATTAAAGAGACTCAATCAGCAGAAATTGTCTTTGCAATGAAAAACAGCAGATTAGTCAAAAACATGTTTTTCCATTACTCCTCATTGGTTAACTCTCTCTCCTGCCCTGAAGGAAAAGAACAGCAGCTCTGCAGTCATTCACACACCTTTTTGATTGCAACCACCGCTTCCTGTGTCTCCACATCTGTAGTGACCTTGAAGAGTTCTCCTCCCTCTTTGATCAGATAGCTCATGTCTGTGTTGTCCCCCATGTCTGCATCTGTGGCGATGACGCGTCCAACCGGCGTCCCTACAGCTGCCCCCTCTGACACAGAGAACTGGTACATTTCTGGGGCCAGATGCAGAATTGATAGGAACAAAAAAACATAAACAGGAGACAGACAGACAGAGTTAGCTTTAGAAAGAAATTGAAAAAAGGCAGCTATACCACAAAAATAAAACCACCACAATGTCGTGAATGAGAGACAAAATTAAGAACATGGGAAATGAGGAAGTTAGTGACGGAAACAGAGTCCAATAGCAGATAAATGAATAAGGGCAAAAATCAGAGAGTAAGAAAGATAAAGAATATATAGAGAGGAGAAAGATGGAAGCGGAAAGTGGAAAAGGAAGTTGAGGATTACAATTGCGAAATAGAAAGCAGCAGAAAATACAGAATATATCAAGCAGTGATGTCACTGAATCTTTCAGTTTACAGAGAGTGTATAAAGTAAGTCATCTTCGTCAAACCCAACAATGTCCTCCACCTGAAAAAGGAAATCAATGTATTGTTGGCAGTGTAGCAGCTCTACCTACATGCAGAGAAGAAAGGGAATTTGTTTTGGGTTCACTTTGTTTTCTGATTGAGAATAAGAAGTTTAATACAGTGTTAAATTAAAATTTAATTGACAATGTGAAAATGAAAAATTGCAATAGTAAAAAGTGTACCATATCAAGAAAACTGTGCATATTACTAAGGATATGTAGAGTACATACCATGCCAACCCTACTTACATGCAGAGCAGAATTGGAATTTGTATTAGATTGACTTTATATTCTAATTAAAATTAAGAAGATTTAAAAGCTGTATAATCACTACTGAAGTAGAATTGTAGTTATTAAACTCAACATTACAAAAGATGTATTTTATCAAGTTAGAAATGTGCAAAATCAACTGTCTATGTACTTTAATTAACTTGCTCTGACACATTCAACCATAAACTGAAGGTTGTATTTTGAATGACTGAACAGACTGAATAAAATGTATAAGCTTTGCCAGAGTTCATAATGTATAGGATAAGAAGATAAAAGTTAGGAGATAAAACTTTATAGTTCCCAGGAGGGAAATTATGTGCCGACATCAAAGTCCTTACATTTACAGTTTGTCATCTTTCTTTGCATCTTATTTATGAAGCTGATTTTCAAACTCTATTCCCTGTGCCATACAGCTGAGACTTTATAATCCTTCAGGGTTTATCTCTCACCCTGGATAAATATGATTTACTGAGATGAAAAAGGGATTTATACAGGAATGAGAAAAGATGTGTGGGGACATATCAAATATAATCAACCAGGCTGTCAGATGGTGTCCCTCCAGCTGTAACTGAAGTAATAGGGTTGTGGTTGAACCCGGAAAATAGGGCACAATATAAACTTAGAACAAAATGGAGAATGGAAAATGCTATTTCACTGATAAATCCAGCTACAAAAGTGGGACAGTCTGTAAATTGAGATCAATACATTAATCGGTTCAACAATGCTCCCATCACTTGGATGGAAAGCCTAAACATTATATCAACATCCAGATTTTTAACACAGGCCTTTATTTTGAAATTAATTCAGAACTTTGAATTATTCCGGCAGAAATCAAGCATTTGCAATTCAAAACTGATCACAATGAAAAATACATAAATACAAGATACAAGATATGCCATTTCCATCCATTGAAGCTGACACAGCTTCAGAGAATCGATGACTGAACCATCTGCCAATTTATTTTTCAACCATAGTGACACGAAGCCTAACAGTGTTGTTGAAAATGACAGTTTCTGGAGAGCCACTCCATACTTGTATGCTTTAACATAAATGTGTCACTTTGCAGAGGAAAAGCTCTTTGTTAACAAGAGAAGGTTTCTCATTAAGTGCCAGAAACACTTCAGCAACATAACTGTATGACCATATGCTTTAAGTTTTATTCCTTGAATGAAATGTGAATGATTGTGATAGAAGGGCGCATAATATTGACCAAATTAATCATAGGTCCCTGAATTTATTAAAACTGTATCTTGCAAGACTTGGCGATGTCTGCAAATATTTTATAATTGTCCGAAAGCTAATTATAATACTGTATTATGATAGAAAAACACCCCCATATCAGCAAAAATTCCATGGAAATTAGCACATTTCCATGCCTCTACCTATAATTTGATGAGCATTATTTTTAACTCCAGTTGAAGACTGGAAACTGTTGAAACCTGACATTCATTTAGGGGGAACCTGCTATATCTGTTAATGAAATATCAATGTATCACTAGAGCTCTCAGTCTTTGGTTTCAAATGAGGGTATTATTTTTATCCTTTAACTTGAGCATAAAATGCAAGTTGTAGCTTGTTAGATTGTTCAAATAAAAAGACATTTCATCTACATTTTTAACAGCTGTTCACAGGGTGAGCCTACACTGGGCACAAAAAGCCATCTGCTTTCATGGATCTGTCTGGCGGGGACTGGTTGAATGTCTTATCTCAATTGACATTTTTTAAATTAAGCTGATGGTTTCAAACACTCGCTTTGAGTTTTCCCTCAGTAATACATTTGTTAAATTTTGGTGGCATTTAAATGAAAATCAATAGTAAAACAATTAATGCTTCAAGAAAACACTAATGCATTGCAGCTTGTGCCCCAGGATAAATTCAAAAGACAAGATGGCAACGGTGAGGATTCATAACAGGAATTTACTGACCAATTGGCAAAGTGACCAAATCAATTTAGTCCATACAACCAATGAGTAAGACGGATTCCAGCTCAACACTATCTGTTGCATGTGTGAACCTCAAAACAATTTATTCCCCAAACCACCTCACCATCATAAATCAATAACATTACCATAAGGAAACGATCAAGTGTATTGATTGAGTCCCCTCTTGATCCCTGCTTTCCGAGGATGATCATACAGGCACTTCTCCGTGTCTGATAGACTCTTTTGTTATGAGCTGGAGGTTTGATAGGCCCATACATTTATGTGAGGTGATTTTTTTCACACCACAAGTCAGTTACTCCAGTGGCTGATTATGTTTGTGGTGTAAGCATTGTTCAGGTTCAGCCTCACGGTTTGTCACCTTTTTGGAAAGTCACCTGTGTCTCTTTCGGACTCACCTATCTTTTCCCCCACTGTGACATCATCTCTGTCTCAGTCAAAGGAAATGTAATGTGCATAAGACACTCACTCTGTGGGAAGCGTGGCGGGTTGTCGTTAACGTCTGTGATCACTATGGTCACCGTGGTGGAGCCAGAGAGACCGCCCAGTTGTCCTGCCATGTCTGTTGCCTTGACAACTAACTCATAACGATCCTGCGTCTCACGGTCCAAATCTGCCACCGCCGTCATGATAATACCTGATGATTGAAAGATTAAGGAGGGATTGTGAGAGAGAGAGAGAGACAGAGGGGTGGAGGGAAAGAGAGAGCAGGGAGTTGGAAAGGTTACATTTGTAGTTAGCACTTATGTAATAGCCGACTACACTTCCCCTCGTGGGCTGAAAATCAACTGCCTCTAAGCACTTTATTATGGAGACACAAGTGCAGCACATTCCATTTCACCCCCTCAGACTGGCTGGATGGAAAAGATTGTGTCATATTTGCTCCTCTGTGCATACACAACTTTATGGCTTAGCTGAGCTTAAATAAAAAGAAATATACAGGGGGCAGGGAGAAGGCATGCCTCAGCCACCTCCAGCAGCAACAGCATTTCAGCTCTCCCATGAAGAGTACATCTGTGATAATACGTAAGAACTGTATTTCTAAAAAGCAAGTAGGGGTGGAGAAAATGTGAAATAATTGAAGGTGTCTAATAGAACAACAACATAGAGTTTCACTGCCTTAATTCAAGCCAGTGCACTTATTTTTTTTTTTTGCTTCCAATAGAATGTGCTTTTTTGATACATTCTATGGGATCAATAAAGTAAATTCAATTTTATTCTGTTCCAAAAATAGGAGAAGATTGGGTTAAGCCATGTATGTCTTTCAGTTTGAAGCCTCTGCCCTCTAGGAAATTTGTGAGATTACATATTGAGGTTTTGGATCTCATTGAAGCTCCAATGAGACACTTTCAGCTGCCCATGCAATAGACTGAAATAGTTAACAAAGGTTCTATATGACCTACGAAGCAAAACAGACATTGAGCAATAAGAATAATTATACACAAATTTATTTTGAATGCTGCAAACCTTCTCTGCTGAGTATGTGTCAGGAAAATGCAGAAGCTCCAGAAACTCGTATTTATTAATTTTTTTGAATTTTCATTTAACGTTCAAGATAAGTCACACATTTGACTTTAAAAGGAATAAAGGATGATAATCCTTCCTACAGAGAACCAATTTAGAAAAAAAAAATTAAGAAGCATAGCTTTTGACCAGCAGGAGAACAGAAAACCACCTCGACTGAAAGTTTCTCTTAAGAGCTACATAGCACTCACAATAATATGAGCACATAAATGTTTAGAACCACTGGAAAACCTTGATACAAAGACTGTGTATTTGTCAAGACCATGGTCAAGATCAGCTTAGCTTGGCTACTAACATTCAATTTGACAACTTACCCTCTCTACCAATAACATCCACAAATATGACAATGTGCTTTGTGAAGCACTGAACAACTTGTTGAACCTTCATGACTCATACTCAGAGGACAAGGGCAGAAATCTGGCCTCCTGAAAACATACACTTGAAAGTTTCATCATAAAAACACATTTTCCATCACATATAGATGCCTATCTTGGTCAGCCTCCAGGATAGCAACCCTGAGCATGTCAGAGCATAAAAGCCACTGGTTTTATTTTGGCAAATATACAGGGAAAAAGTTTCTACAAGGAGATGTGACATTGCTTTAGTGGTGAAAGGAGTGGCTCACATAAACATGCATGAAAACCTCCCCAACTTAGGCATAATGACACTGGCCATACACACTCATAGACTGGACACCATGACAGTCAGTTCTAATTGAGGTTTTAAGTCCTCTTTTTTTCTGAGGAGTTGGTTTTTCATTAGTTATTAGACGTTAAAACTGGGTTGTAAGTTTAATTTTATGATGATTGACAGCTGCCATTCATGTGAAGTTTTTATCGGGAGTGTAAGAAACTTTGGGAAAGAGAGCCAAAAAGTGATTAGACTTTTGAAAGAAAAAATATGCATGTATGTTTATTGCTTTTCTGATACCCAAATTCTCTACTGCATGGACTCTGACTGCACAATGGTGGCTCCAGTAATGGGGTTCTTTTGGCTTCAAAACCGTACAATGGCAAAAAACCATACAGTCCAATTCTGTATCTAGCCTGTTTATACATTGTGCTGTACTCGAGCATGATTGGCCCCCACAACGCTGGTCCCCTGCTGGCAAATATGGTCCGTGGTCACAATGCTTCAATTTGAACCAGATTTAAGCATGCACCGCCTGCATACATCATCATGGAGTACTTGTTTACTAGTACTGCAGTCTCAACAGAGTCAGCACAATGGAGAACAGAGAACATGGCCAGGACTTAAGTTACTTTTTGGCTTGTCCTTTTGGTCTGACAAAGCCCTCAAAGATCCCTGGCATTGTTTAAAATGACCAACAAGAACAGCATTGGCAGCGAATACATTTCATGGATTCTGCGTCATGTCATTTGTAGTCATACTGGGCAAACAAACCAGACTTTAGAGTTGAAGCATGCTTGGACACGATACAGATGACCAGGGTGACAGTGCCTTAAGATCACTGCTATGAAACTGAGAGTCTGCAGATCCTACCCGGGGGGCTGAATTTGTGATAAACTGAATCAAACTTTAGACATATCTAAAACAGCTTGAAGTCATCACAAAAGCATTCGTTGGAGAATGCTTTGCTATTTGGAGTACTAGTAAGCTATGCATGTTATCTTAGCTGAAGTACACTTTGTTTGTTCCAAACCTATGACTGCCAAGCTGAATGAAGGATCTGCGCCATAAGCCAGGAACTTAACTCCCTCCAGAGCTTAACATCTGTAAGTCGATCATCAACAACTTGATCAGAAGAAGAAAGAGGTCATTTTAGGTCAACCTTAACAGTCCTCGCTGACAGTCATCATCCGTAGCTTTAAGTAATCAGCTGCAGACAACAGAATGCTTCCTCTGGTTGTAAAGAGCAGATTGAAGGGTTTAGATGGCTACTGTGAAAACCTCTTTCAAGTGGCCTCTAAGATATTCTTGAATGTTAAAATGCAAAGCCCTTATTTGAGTTGCAGATGATCAGCTCTAAAACTCAGCAAAAACAGTTGTAATCTTCCAATCTTTTGTACAGTAAAACTCTTGTCACTTTTCACTTTAACCGAACAGATAGCCAGACTCAGGAAAGCAAACAGTTGTGTTTGATATAGTACTTGTATTTTCTTTATCTTATCTTGCTTGAGCAAACTGGCACATGGTCCCTATTGGTTTGCACATCTCTCCTTGTTGGCCCAACAGCAGCAGCAGCAGCATCAGTTGCTGGCTGGTGTACTGTTCAGTAGTAATATAATTCCACATCACCCCTTGGGAGTTTCCGCATCAGAATCTGTTGATGCATTTCCTGGGCTTGGTGTTCAGCCGGGGTCCCTGAGGTTTGCATTATGTTGGGTACACAACTCGCTGATTCCAGTCACATTTAACCCTGGGCCATGAGTCGACAAAATATAGTACATGCAGCGCTGGAGTTAAAGAGGGAGACAGATGACATGCTCCTCTTTCATCCACCAAAAGCCAGAAGGGATGCATCTAAATTAGGGATGTCAGAAGGAAAGCCCAGATTCCCAAAAAGGCTACAGCAACACTGCTCTGCTATCATGGCAGAGAATAAAAGCGTCTACATGGTCTGTATTCAGGAGTGTAGTCACAAAAGTCTATGTGGTCCATATTTCAATGCCTATCACGTCGCCTTAACATTAACCAATTTAACCGAGTAATAGGGCCATGTACACGGGCTGTGAAATAGTGCCTCGGTATGTTAATGCATTGCATTAATATAAAATAAATGATGATGTTCCAATCATTTTTTTCACTCACATCAATTACATTTCTGTTTTCATATCGCCAGGCTATGAAAATCTAATTCCATTTTGTGTCTACAGTGCAGACATTCTGTCATATCTTTGAAACTAAAAAGAAGTAGTTTCTCTGAGGCCAAGGTGTCAGGTTGCCTGTTGCCCCTGCCAAGGTGTCATTTCCTCTAATAGTATATGATCCATAGGTGCTGCAGCTGCTCTGATGTTTTCATGCAGTGTCACTGCATGCTTTCAGTGCAGGAAGGTCATCACCTTCCAGGAGCGAGATGTGCAGGAATAAACATGGGTGAAGTCTCAGTGACATCATCCCCTGGTTTCTGAGGCAGTTTCAATTCAGAGGATGGGAGTAATCATGTTGGGAAACCTAACTTCAGTCTAACTAGTAAGAGGCAAAGCAGAGAAGTTGAGGCAGGCTTTCAGCCTCCTGGCAAACAGTTAATCTGTCAATCCCGCCCCTAATAATGAAAATTTTATCATAAACCTTTAAAACAAACTATCAAGTGTGAGGAAATGTTGAAACTGAACATTCTGACCCATGTGTTGCACCTGGTTGTAAATATGTTACTGCCTGCTCAGGCATGTTAATGGGGTGTATTGAGCTCTAAGAGCCAGCCTCAGGCAGACACTTGAGGAACTGAAGTTTTTAACACTTCTGCTTTTGAGTTGTTCATTTGGACTAAGCACACTGGCACAGAAGACATTCAGAGGCACTCAAGCTGGCACAGTGGTTATTTATCTGTCTTTAAGCTTCACTGCATTGTCTGGGCATCATTATAAACTTGGATAATTTTCAATACAGGATTTTTTTTCGTCTTAATTTTCTACAAATTTCTGTGCAAAATTGCCAACTTTAATTATTATCCAAAAGAGAATGGTTTAAAGCTTTTTCTTAAATTTTATAAATAAACATTTTCAGATTAAATTCCTTCTTCTACATCATTTTTTAATGAGCACTTTTTTCTGTAAAAGATAGAGACGCTTAAAGAAACAGCAACTCTTGACTATTTTTTGTTGTGTTACAGACCTAACATGGATCTGGTACAAACACATCTTTTTAATCATACCTACAGTCAGACTAAAAGACCAGAAAGAGAATATTTTCAAAGTACTAGCAAAGAAAGATTAAATCAGTGAAAGTTTGCCAAAGTAGCAGCCTCTGTGTAAATAGTTATCCTTTCTTGGTCCTGGAAAGAAAAAAACTGTCTACTCTATGGTTCAGTCTCTAGACACCCACCCGCCCCCCACTAAAAGTTACCTACAGACAATCAAAATAACCAAGAAAACATCCACACGCTGTTCAAGTTGCTGTCCGGGTGAGTGAGAGTGATATTAATGAGGCAGATTTCACAGCTGTTCTGTCTCCTCCTTATTTTGACCTGCTTGACTTGCACCTATTACACAGGCCCGCCTGCCTACAAAAAGGGGGAAGAGTGTGGGTGGAAAAGGGGTCAGGAGACCTAAGTTGGAATGAAGCATCCAGTCTCCTGGCTGGTCCCACCAAGGCAGAGCAATTTATCATCCCCGCTCCCAGGCTGACCAAATCAAAGTGGTGGAGACCAAAAAGGGAATCATTAAAACTTTAGTGCATTTCCCTGGAGGGGGATTCGAAGGCAACACCAATGCTAAGCCACTCCTGAAACACTGTGGGTCATGTTAGTGTTAGTCTGATAAGCCTCGACTATTTGGGAGGTGGAGATTTATGCTTAAGCTGGGTGAGGTTCTTACAAGGGTAACTCTGGATCTGGCGGAAATAAAACCCAAGAGTCATAAAACGCTAGGTAATCATGCAAATGTGCTGCTCCTTGTAAAAAGAGAGGAATACAGCATATAAAGTAAATACACATTTCATTTATCATCCTGCATTGAATATTTTAAGAATGTATGTGCTATTTTTAGGCCGACTGTAGCTGACTGTCAAAAACATTCCATCACGATAACCTGAAGGGCAAAAGTAAATACTGTTTGTAACCACGCACTTATTCCCCAGTGGTGATTTGGGTTTTTACCGAGAAAAAAAGGGGGCAGTGGTTACAGATTTAAAAAATCATCAAGTGTCTTGTTTTTAGCCAAGGGATTTTTGCAGTACTGACAATTTTAGGCGGGATGGGAGTAATGGTCTCTCAGCTTAAGATCTTTTTTGGGCATTAACAAAAAGATAAGAACCAACAGAAAAACAGGAAGAATAACCAATTCAGGTGTAAGAGAAGCTGATAGTGTTTCTTACCTGTGTGTCTGTCAACAGTGAAAAACTTTTCTCCATCCAGCACGCTGTAAACCACTCGGGCGCTGCTGCCATATGTAGGGTCGTCGGCGTCTGATGCAGTGACCTTCATCACAGATGTTCCTGTTGAAAAGACACAATATCACTGTTTGGAAATGCATGGATAGATTCACATTTGTGCTCATATTTGTGAATAGATTTATATACAGATCCACTTATGTAAACTCAGTTGTACATATGTGTGCACAAATTCAATTCTGTGTACACAGATATGCGCTCACTTGTTAATCTATTCGTAAAAACTTGTAGTTGTTATAAGCTGAAAAGTCTGTGCATGCTTTGATATGCTGCATAAAACATCATAGAGCCAAGTCAGAAATGAGCCCAAGTTGCAAAATGATGCTTTGAGAGCAAATCATTGAGCATTTGAAGCTATAAATAACTGTATTTGCATTTACAAATTGGTCAACATATTTGCAGATCTGTGCATGCATTTGTAGGTCCCAATACACATTTGTGGATATCTGTATGCATATGCCAATCTAGGAATACATGATAAGATCTTGTTGTACAGCTGTGGATCTAAACACGTATTTATGGATCTGAGTATGCATTTGTGGACATATTTACACAATTACAAATAGTTTTCAAAACATTAGTCCCCTTCACCATGTATGGGAATATTACAAGTGGACACAGCCTCTGGTTTTAGAGAACAATATCGCCAAATAATTCAAAAGCCAGCAGATAAAAACAACACTGGTTTGAAAAATAAAGCAGTCTGAAGTCAATCAGGTGAGAAAATGATCTGGCCTTACATTTAGTGAGTTTTCCTTGATTGTTTGTTTCTGGTCTTTTGTTATTTTTTTATGGCTTGTTATTGCAGCATAACTTTATTTTTTAAACAGTAGAGTGTAGTCCTGTCTCAAGTTGAAGTGGCAAAACATTTTTGAGTATATAATTCATGACACACAAGGGTTTTTAAAAAAGGCACCTGTCAATTAAAAAGATGGAAAATAGCACTGCAGATCCACCCTCTTATCCAAAAAATGGTCAACTACCAATTCCAAACCAAAGGTGCCGATGACCAAAATAGAGAACTCAAGGCTTCAAACTAGGAATTAACCTCTGCAAAGACTAAAATCTCAGTGACTTCGATGACAGAGGAGACTTTATTCAGCCCATCAGTGGTAGTCATTGTTGGTCATTAGGATCGTTGCCAGAATCTAATAAGAATATGCTGATTCTTGCCCTTTTTTATTACCATGAGTTATAATTTAAGGCATTTTAGCCTTTATTAGAAAGGGAAGTAGAAAAGAGACAAGAAATGTGTGGTGCAGAGAGTGGGGGATGTTGTGCACACGAGGAGTCAAACCAACCACTGCTCCAACAAGGACTTTTACCCCTGTTTGAGGCACATTTACACCGTCAGGCCAACAGCCACCCAGTCTCAGCCTAATTTCAATCAACCAAAAAGTAAAAGTAGAGCAGGGCAGGTGTTTAGGCTCCAACAGTAAGAGCCCTAATTATGCAAATCTACTTATAAATCTAAAGGTTACTGTAATTAAAATTGTTTAAAATTAAAGAAATATCCACCTTCTGCACAGAGTGTGAACTAAGATGTGAGCTACTGAGATCATCAAACTTTTTTGGTGTTATTCATTTTGCCTAGCCATTATTTTCAACATCAATGCCCCTTTATCAAATTAGTAAGGAAATATTACTTAGTGAGGATCAATATGTTTTTAGAGCAGCATTGATTTAGCCTTGTTTAAATCTTATTATATTATATTATATTTGAGGGCTTTTGGAAGTCCAACAACCAAAGAGGCTTCACCAGAAATGAGTGCGCTTGAGGATGTATCAGTTAAGTTTTTTTTGCACATTTTTGTCTGTGATAATACTCAGAGGTGGGAGATTAATGCATTACACCAGGTAGCTATTTCATCTCTAAGCACATAATTTCCCAAACCATTTTTTATGTGTTAAAATACCTTTTTACTACACCAATGCTTAAAGCGGTTTGCCTCTAATCAGTGAAGAACTTATGCTTTGGAGATGAAAGGAAACATGAAGTCATAAAGTCAACATTATAGCTTCAAAGACTTCTAGCAGCTCAAGATATCTACAACAAACAATTACTCATGATTACCAGCACTTAGGCAGAGAATATAGTCATTTCCACATGAAGGCTTAAAACGTGGATTTGTGAAGCAATAGTGTCTAAGTCATTATTTCTCACTCAGTGTAGTATATTTGTCAACAGCGTGTGTTCAAAAGCCTCTGGCAGGAAAAAAGAAAAAAAATACAAGTGCATCTCTCCATTTAGTCACACATTTTAGTTAAAGCTCAGCCTACAGCTTATAAAACTTTAAGGTCTTCCTTTTTAGAAACAAGCGTATACTTGCCTTTTAGCATGTGAGCGCTTTTCTTTTCATTCTATAAATAATTCCTCTTGCAGGGCAAGGAAAATAAAAATGGGAGACACTCTTGGGTGCCATAGGTCCTCAAGGACGAAGAGTCCGTCTTTGTCTCCATCTCGCTGGCTGATGCTAGGGGTAATTACTGACAGCTGGTGGTGTCCACCAAAGGTCATAGCTGTAGCCTTTCCCAGAGACCTGTCATGCTACTGTCCAGCCGCATAATGGCCGTATGCTAATGAGGCTAATTAGCAGGAAGTGTCAGAGCACTGTTTGTTTCCTGTCATCTGAGCAGAGCTCCATGGGGGGAAAGAGGAGGGTTGAGGCAAGTGGATTATCATTAAAGTCACTCAGTCATTAAATCAGAGTGCTTAGATCACCAGCCTGTTGCTGTCACCTATAGCATCCTTTTGTTCCCCTGATATATTGTTATTCGCTGTTCATCTTGCATGCTAACATATAAATGGCAAATTAAGAATTACCTGGTCTGTGATTCTTGTAAATCAAATAAGGATGTTCATTTGCAATGATTTCAAACATCAATGCAATGTGAAAAGATGGATGAAGGTATGCTGTTATCTGGAACACTTGCAATTAAGAAACCAAGTAGCAAACTCCAAGGGGGGAAATAGGTGGGGCAAAAACTGTAATTCCATTTCTGTCCACTTGAGGCTGGCACCAGTCAGTGAGTCAACCTTGATAGTACCTCATATTTATGCCCCACTACACAGCTAAATTCACAGTTTTTGTTGTGGTTAAAAAAAAAATCTGGAATTTTTTCTGGGTGTGTTTTTCATCTTTCCAAATGCAATGGACCATCGAATAATGTCACAGTGGGATTTTCCATTGCACAGGGTGTAGGGCAGAACTAACTCATATGGCCCAACAAATGGGAAGATGAGTGGTATTTTTTATTGTTGTTTGTTGGTTTTTGGGTTCTTTTTCCCATGCAAAACCAAAAAAGATTAGATTTTTGGTCGTGTCAACAACACCATGTGGTTCTAAGTTAAATAGGAATATATTGCAGCTCCAAGGGGGATTTATAGCAGTGCATATTAACTAGAATGGAATGAGCTTTTAATTCATAGTCTAAGTCATATCATACAGTCATTACCTCCGCCAAATAACAGTACACAGCAGTCTGATCCTTAGGAGATGGAGATATGCTGCATCTCTGTTGGGGGATGAGTGAGATATCATTCTTATCACATTGAAAACATAAGGCTGTATAGAGGCAGGGGATTTTCATTACTGACAACAGACAGGGGTCTGTTAATTCTGCCTACCTGGTTGGCCCCACTGCTGTGAGTCGAACAAAGCCGTTTTCCTCCATGGGATTACTCCCTTATCTTAATTTTCCCCAGGTAACAATCAGTTTGATGCTCAGCTGTTTCTGGGTATATCTGGGCTGCCAGCAACGTCGGGTGGCTTGGAAGGACTATATAAATGCAAATGCTTCTTTATTGTGTTTATATTAAAAAGAGAAGTGAAGCAGGGAGTTTGGCACTCGGGCTCTTATTAAAGCTCTAGCTTGCATCAGTGTTTTCAGCAGGAGAAGTCATTACTTACTGTATTTGCTGGCATGGTTGGTGTCTCACTTAAGCAGATTCTGCTGTTGATGGACTTGTGGGAATTCAATAAAAATTATTGACTTTCTCAGATTCCAATGTAATGCATATTGCACTAACAGGAGAAGTATGTGTAATGGGGAGAAGCCGCAGATATTCATTAGCCTAAGAGTTGTTTTTTCTCACAAATGAAAACTTCAATCACAAATTGCTCTTCTGAGGACACAGCAAGCACTGTGGCAATAATCGTTTTTTTTTTTTAAAAACAAAGCACAAGTTTTTCTCTGTTTATTCCTCCACACAGGCACCTTTGTTAGGATTTTAATGAGGTAATACAACAAAAATCTCATAATCGTTGATACACTTTCAATATCACTGATGACAATGAGTCTCAAAGTCATGCAAACCTTTTTGTCTTCTCCTATGAAAATACTCATTTTTCTATAACACAGTTGAAACTGAACATGTTAGACCTTCCTTTAATTTCCTGTGAGGGTTTTTATAAGGGATCTTGAAATACTCTTGCTTTTGTATCCTTGTTTGCTCATGAGCCACAGTTCAAAGTGAGATTATCAGCTCCAAAATTTCCAAATACTAGTTCTCAGAATTTATAGTTATCTTGGATTTGAGACAACACAACCTCAATAAAGGGACCTCACAGACTGAAAGGACACACTTAACCACACTACGAATCAAGTTTGCAAAGTTCACCTGTTGTCACATTTTCAAAGTAAAGCACTCAATAACCAAACAAAAAGCTGTCTTAAACAAAGAAAGATGTGTTAAAATGAAGATATACCATTCAATGATTTTCAAAACAAGTGCACGCCTTGGCAAGTGTAACATCTTTACAACAATGGATGGCGGTGCTCATAAGGGACTGTTTTTATGAAAAATCATTACTTATTTCAGTCAGATGTGTCACTGTAATAATATGCCAAACAAAAAGTCCTCTCTTAGACATTTAACAATACTTGCATAGATCTTGGCTTGCATGAATGCCCGAGCATTTAATCTCTCTTGTGCTCCGTAAGAACACTTTCTTTTCCACAACAAAACTACCGCAACATTCCTAGACAATACATTTTGGACTATTTACATGTGGGGGAAAAACAGAAGCAGCAACAAACAGAAGTGGCACTTGTATAGATATCTGTTTATGATTACTACCTAGTAGTTCATCAACTCTTATATCTGGTAGAAGGCTGTGTACTTGTTGTAGTGGACTGATTTGGAGCCAAATAATTCTTTTTAGCTCACTTAAGTTAATCTTTAAACATATGTACATACTTGACTGTTAGAAGTCTGGACCAACTTGTGACTTTTGCACAACAGACAATAATTTAAGATATTTAGCCCCCTTACTGTTCATGCTTGAAGTTCATCTACTTGAGACAAAGCTAATGTATGCAGCCTGTGGATATCTGAATTGTTCGTCTCATCATCAAAAAACATTAAATAAGAAAAGTCAGCATTGTTATGATTTTCATTATGCTAATTTAAAAAAATAAGTGATTTTCAGCATAATAATGGGATGATGTGGCAGCAAATCATACTTTTTTGCTGTTTCCTGGCATTCTGCAAAGTATTTATGAGAGCAAAGCTGTTCCCCTCAAAGTGTCTTGGCACAGCATGGGGCTCTAGGTTAAAACAGCTCATGGCTGTGCAAGTATTGTAAGGAGATGCCTTTGTTATTCACTTAATCCCACAACAATGTAAAATACCTCAGACATAATTGGAGTTGAATGGCAGCAGTTCATCAAACTTTGTTTTGCATGCCTTCGCTTCAGTCAATACTTTTGCTGTTAAATTATGTTTCCTACCTATATTCCACTAGATATGTGAGATGAATGGTGAATTATGTGAAGTTAATTATTCTAAATGGTTATTCATTTTTGTCTTACTGATAAGAAAAAATCCCTTTTCTCACACCACAGTCATGTTTTCATGCTGGGAAGAATATAAAGGAAGCACAGTCATTCCTAAATAATATATAGCACTCCTGTCTGTGTTGCAAATGATGTTAAAGTGGTGTACAATTTTCCTTGAAGGATAAAGTAAATAATTTTCAGATGAAAACCAAGCCCTGCGCCATCTGTGGTGAAATGGAGTGAGGAGCAGGGTTGTTTTGGGGGCGTGGAGGATTCGATGGAGGGTGTGTGACGATGGCTATATACTTAGATTTATGCATGAGTTTGGTTTAATGGTATCAACACAGGCTGTCGGAATGGCTTCCCACACCATTTCAGCACTCTGGGAGAGATGGTTCAATTACTGTGAGGGGAGCTGGAGGAGTGCGCCACGTGTGAGACACTAGACTGACAGCTATTTAAGAGGCAGCCTCGTAAAAGAGATTTGTGCCTATCTCAGCTGGTGCCATACTCAAGCGGGCTTCAGTGGAGGGGTCTAACGGCTGCAGCACTGAGCCTCTCTCCCGCTCCGACCCGCCTTAATCTGCAGGACTGAGTGCTCCCCGCCTGCATTATGGATCATTTAGTAAAGCCATAAAAGCTGAGGTGTTTTCACATGAAAAGTTATTTCTTCACTACTTCTACTGTGATTCATTCCTCTCTCATCCACGTAAATGCCCCAGGAGAGAGACGGGAGGGAAGAGAGGGAGCAAAAGGAGGGAGAGAGAGAATGAAGTATAAAGAGGAAGAAAAATCTGTTATGTCATAAAAGCCAATGGCCTGCTTACATTGATCCTCTCCAAGATCTCTACAAGGATTTGGGGATATTTTTCATCTCCACTGAGGGCTTGTAAATCTAATCTTTGTTTGCCTTTGAACTGGTGTCATTTAATGGATGGGATCATTCTGTGTTTTGTAGACAATAATGTGGGTCAATGTGGCATGTCGACTTTAAATTATAACCATGCATAACTTGTGAGCATGACAAAGAGAGTTGTCAGCTCTTGATCTAGAAGAACAAACACCAGTTACAGACACTTTGAAAGCAGTCTGAAACCTGAATCAAACAAAAATATTTTTTCTATTAATTGAGTCCCACAAGGCAGTGGTATGAGCCATTTTCATTAAAATCTCTGTTCATTTCCCTAAAGCTTTGCTTGAAATAGGCAGGGCTATTTATTGTCCAAATAAAGATTCTATCTGATCATAGATAAGTTACAAATGTGGTTCTTAACACTCACTTAAATGTCATTATTGGACAAAGTATTGACAGCTAAGTAAAGTCAACTGAATGACTAAATTAAATAAGTGAGTTGTTTTTGTGGTTGAAAGTAAATTAAAGTATTGCACTTTTACTGAGGAGGTCAGCAACCTGGAATTTGTGAGACATTTTCAAGACTTAAAAAGAGAGAGAACTAGCAATGATTTACATGCAACCATGACTCAAATCTCATAGTGTAGAAAAACTGACATGAGACAACAAAGTGAATGAAATATAACAGTTTTAAAGATTTTGGCAAAGCTGTTGTTATAAACATTGACATAGGCCCCTGATATTCACACTTTAGTTGCATTTCCATATAAAAAGTAAGAATTTAAGACCCAAGTACATCAATAATTGTTTTCAGATAGTGTCTTTCAAGAAGAAACTGAGGACACTCCTGATTCTCTGCTTGATTGCATCTGTAAATCAAGAAAAAAGTGAGCGCTTAAATCAATTTCACAATTGCAAATCTATTGCACTGCTGTTGTCATACACATCTTCCATGCATGGCCACACACTGAATCTGAACGCTCTCTGTCGGCCTCACTCCGTCTGTTCCCCCTCCCCTGCACACACAATCACACAGAGATGCACACATGACCACACATACAGATCAGCCTGAATCAATTATGTCAAGCACTCTGCTTTAGCACATAATGGTGGATGTTACAGCTCATATACATAAAGGTGGCTGGCAGAGGGTATTGATTGTAAGTTGCTTCTGCCTCGTCGCATTGCCCCGTCTTATGATCCTGCTGCTCCAAATGTCTCATCCTCTGTTAGCATGACAGGCCCCGGCTGTCCTAATGGTGACTGCAGCAATTTGCAGCCTCCTGGGTAACCTCTCGCTGGACCACAGCAACAGGGAGGGTGATGATTACTTTAATCCCCTCGTAGAGTTCTCACATTACATACTAAAGGAAGGGGGAATTTATCTTTGCTGACTACGCTGAAGGGAAAAGCAGGAAGAGAGAGGGAGAGGAGGGAGGAGGGATGACAAGGGTAAGAGAAAATCGAAGGAAAACTGTCCACAAATGTATCCCTGACTAAATGGTTTTCTTGTATTTTGGCCCGTTAGGTCTTTGATTTCTGAGGCATAATGTCCTGCTTGTGTATTGGCCACTTCACAAAGAACTCTGTGACAAGTGATTTTGGACAGACTGGAAGAGTTTCAAGGGACAGTCTCATATCGGTCACTTTTAGTTTTGCATGAAAATGTCTAAATTCAACAGTGAACTTTAATAAGATATTTCCCCCCTGTTGCTCTTGAAGCTGTATGTCCTGTCAAACTTAAGAGCATGTGTTTACTCAGCTCTGTCTCCTTGATGTCTTTTGCATTCCTAATTCTGCCTTAACAGACACTTTTGAACATATTCTGATCATAATGTCACGTGTCATGGTTGTGCTGTTCTCAAAGAAAGTATGTTTAATACAAGGAATTAATAGTTCTCATCGGAGGGGAACTTATTCAAAGACAAACCGCCACCACACAGTGAGATTATAACTGCTCCTGATAGTGTGTTTTGCAACATTCACAGAGATAAATCACTTTGAAGTATAAAGTGAAGCAAGAAGGCCTCTGTCCCTGACATTCGCTCAGCAGATTAAAGTTCAGGAATGCGGTTTAAGGAATGTATCTTTGTTGTTTAATGCTTGATGTAGTTTTGCAGCTACCCCATCCTGACTTTTGACTCGGTCTTTGATAAAGCTTTAAATAAGTGCAAGATCAAGGCCTCCATGGTGCCACTTTGAACTGTTTGTTGAACTTTGTCTTGGCGATTCCACACTGCATCAGCTTGTGTCATTAGTTGATAATAGCTCGGGATAGTGGTCAGCTTAATGTCTGTTATCAGACTGCTATTTGCCTGCCCGCTACTCTTCGGACACCATGCACTGACTTGTCGCTCAGTGTTACCTGAGGTTAGAGGCTACAGCACAGATGTCGTGTCGCTCCACATCTCTGCCACTCAGAGGTCCCGAGGTCCTCTCTAATGGAACCACATCAATCACAGGATTAGCTCGGTGGAAACATCGCCCTGTTGTGATTCCACTATCAAGAGCTGCCCCTCTCAGCCACATTTCCACCCGACTCCCTGTTGTTGCCTAACCTTTGAGTGCCAGGGAAGGATGTCTGCCTAAGTGACTAAATGGTCACAAAACTGAACAGAGTGTGTTACTTTGTCAGTCAGCTCACATAAAGAAGGAGAGAAACACAGATTGTTGGAGGATGTCTTAGTATTCATGCTGTAACACGGTGTAATACGGGCTTCAAATTGGAAAAGGCCTGTCTTCATTTCTTCAGTATTGGCTGGTTGTGTGGAGTGTAGGCTCTTGCTTGAGGTACCACTGTGCCACTGCCAATAATGTCTTTGCAATATGCTGGGAACTGTCTTCGAGCATCATCCATTCAACACTAACTGTGGATGTAACCTAGCAGTGAGACTGTGTAGTATTGTCTCGTAACATTCAAGTTTTACATTACTTTATTCTCTTGGTTTTTGGAAACCTAGCTGAGAGCCACCTGAATATTTCAACACTTGGTGTGACTGGGGAAGCAAAAGAGAAAAGAGATGGATCACTCAAATATTAATAATGAGTCTTTCTTTAAAAAACTTACAGCAGGTCATCCTATGGAAGTAAATTCATGACCTCAGCTCTTATGGTCGCATAGGCCAGTATCAAATGCCGCCTACAGTAACAAAAATCAGGTTTTCCTCTCCCTATTTAATTCATGTCACATTCTTTCCATCTGCATCTAACATAAGCCTCAACTCCAAAATATGTAAAATTAACTTTCTAAACATTTCTTTACATTCAGCTATGGATATCCTTATCTTAGGAGCACAATTATAAAGACAGGCTCCACTTTTCTCTATCACTTCTCAGGCATCTTTATTTTGCTGGGAGCAACCTTTCAAGCTCAATTCAACCTTAGAAAGGGCTGTAATAAAAAAGAAAAACTTCATGCCTTCTTCTTAAAATGGGGAGCCAATTTAGAAAAAAGAAGTGTGCATAATGAGGGAACAACAATGAAAGTAATACAACAGAGAAAACCCAGACTGGACGCTCAACAAAGACAGAGCCAACACACAGCACAAACGTTTTAAACCCCTGGATAAATCAACCACTGCATACTGATATTAGGCCCACATCACAAAATCATACTCCCATGGCCATCACAATCTATTATCATGTTTCTAACTGATTAACTCGTGTAATAAAACAGTAGCTTACAAGGATACAGAGGCTAATATCCCTCTCACAAAGCACTTAAAGAGCCACTCGGTCAATCATTCATCATTTTCTTTAACTAGTGTAATAAAGATGTTTCTACACCACTGATGCATAAATTCAACCTCTATGCAGATGAAAACTTGTTCCTTTCAACGAAACTCTTCCTCACCATCACAAACTGACATAATCTTGAGTCCATCTGGCAAGTCTTATCTGTGCCTCAATGGGAGAGTTGCAACCTTCAATCTGAAGATCTGGTACCCTCTCCAAAAATTAAAATGTCAAAGTGTCTTTGTCTTTTGTTTGCAGCCTGTTTCTAATAATATCTTCAGTACCTTAGAATTTCACAGCAAACAGTGTTCATTTTTCAGCACCGGCCTCATCTATAATATGATATTCATATCCTGTTGTTTTTTTAACTATTTGTCAATTGGTTCAAGACGTGAATTGGTTTAGTAAGAATAAATGTGAAACAAATGAATGAAACTGCTTGTGTGCGCTTGTGAGTTACTCAGCTGCAGACCCTCCCTCTACTATATGTTTAAAGTTCCTTTCTGCAAGTCTTCTATTATACATTTCTATTTCTTAAAATGCTGTTTCTGCCTTTACATCACATTGTCTTGACCTCTTGTTTGTCTGTTGTAGTTTGACTTTTATATTTCTCTTTAATAGATGTCTAAAAGATTAGGTTTGAGTGGATACACATTATATAACTTTAAGTGGTCTGGGATAATGTTATTGGGACTTTTCAAACCACACAGGGCCCTTTGCCAAAGATGAGTTTGAGGTCACTCATAATGGAAGCTTTGGTGTTTAAAATGGAAAGACCTGTACCTCTCTAATATTATCTTACAAATGGACATGAAGCAACATTAGCTTTTAACATAGCAGGTGATTTACATTAATTATAGGTCCAATTTCTTTATCCAGGAAATACTTGGGATGATGAGCCATGAAGAAAAAGATGACCCCTCATATTGTAAGTGAGCACCCATTAGTCAAAAGAAAACTATATTAATGCATGTAATTAAGAAATGTGGCTGTTTGAGTTAAAACTTTTTGGAAGATGAAACTGAAATAATGATATTCCTTAACATTACATCACTGTTTTTGTTCCATATAAGATAAAACAACCATCCATACCTTATCTTCCCTTATCTTTGAGCATTTTCGGAATTGGCTAGACATTGTTTACCATTCCTTTATACCTTTTCTAGCAGAGGTGAGGTATGACTATTGTTTGACTTCAGAGATATTTGTTAAAGATTACTAATCCTTTTTATGTTGTTTTAAACAGATGTAGAAATAGAAAGAAAACAGATCAATGAGGAATCAGAGGTAAATGCAGAAGGTAAACAAAAGGCAGATGAAGAGCAGGGAAACACCTGTGTATCAGCAGATTTTATCTTCCCTCTCTCAATGTTGTGTCTTTGACCAGACATGAGCAGTTTCCATTCATCCCTCAAACAACAGGTTCAACAATGACTCAGAGAAAGACAATAAAACAGACCAGACTACCCTTATGTTCCTATAAATCCTGGGATTAATAGACAATTCAATCCTATAATTTAGCATTTCAAGTCACAGGGAATCAAAAGAATGGGTGAAGGAAAGGAAACAGTTGGTCAAAACTTCTGGGAACATAGTCACAAAAAAAAATCCATTGTCAATTTGAACATTTTTAAGTGTTTAAATAGTGACTTTGGATAAACTTGCTCATTTTGAGTCCGCCATGAAGTCAGCTAAAAGATTAATCTGTTGCCATTTCAAGAGGAATAAATAAAATTCTCAGGGCTCTGGTTGGCATCGCAGTACAAGTGCTGGTTCAACTCCCAGACAGGACCATTTGCTGCATATTGTGCCCTGCTCTCCACTCTCAACATTTCCTTTGCCCCTTAAGCTGTGCAATCGAAAATAGACAGAAATGTCAGAAAAGTCACTTACGACACGAGACAATGATACACAACAAAGAGTGACGTTTGTGTGACGTGGCATTGGGTGATATAAATGATGTGGCATAACAGTAGACATCAGATGATAGTAGATTGTCTAATGCAATCAGGATTAACAATAACAATCGGGTTAGGAGTTAATGTGAATCTTGATTAAAATAAGAAAAATTTCTTTCAAAATGAGCCAGACTTTGAATCAAGTTCATCACAAGAAGCATTTGGATTCTGATCAGTCTGATGTTACGGGTACTTCTGTTCTTTGTGGACATATCACAAAGTTCTTCATCTGTACCTGACACCATCCAAGTTTGTTCCAACCACTTACTTTACTTTGATAGATTTTGAATCTGTATGAAAGGAAAGTCACATAGTCATGCTGTAATTAACCAATCTCTCAGCCGAATCTTCTCATCCATTTCTTTTGGTTGCCCTGAGTCCATCATGTACTCCAGCGTGACCTTGTATTAAATCAAATCTTCGCAGTCTTTATCATCACGAGTCAGAGGACACAGCTTGTGTTCTGTAGAGCGGCTCTTTCCATGTTCCCTCTTCTGTACCGACATAAAGACATGCACGGTCTCAAAGCAACATTCAATCACCCGTGCTTTGCAAATTTGATTTAAGACTGCAATTTCATTAGCTGCACATTTTCCACAGGACAACACATAGCTCGTGTCCTCACACTTCATCATCCTTGCCACTCCCTTTTTATTTGCCCTCACTTCTCCTTTTGAGAGTTAACCAACCCTGGAAAACAAACACGCTATTGACGAAGCTTTTAGAACAAGCGTACAGATACCCAGATGGATAGAAAGCCTGTGCAAGAAAAGAAAAAATGACTGGAGAGATGGGGAGTTGTAAAGCTGTGACAGAGACGTGCACTGGGAGAAATGACAGGAGTGATAAGTAAAAATGAATATGCCTCAGGCATCTGACTACTGATTACTTTCTTACTGTTATGGCCTCACGTTTTCCGAAGCATTTTGCCGTGTGGCTGGCCGTTAAACATCACAGTGAGCATATCAGTGGTGTGGTTAATACCTGCAACCTGCTTCTATCATCACATAAAACGCAACCCTGCCTCACATTATAGCAGCTGTGTGACAATGACATAAAAAGCAGTGGTTCTAACCCGGTTCCCAGTATATAGTGCATTCACACAAGAAATGAGATAAAATCTGGTTTTAAAGTTGTCAGCATGCTTATGAAGCCATCTAATTTTTTGTGGTGTTAATGGAGTATAATATCTGACAATGCAAAACATAAAAGAAATAAAAGAGCCAGTCAGAGCTCTTAGGAATTTCAACAAATTAAAGATGGAGCCGAGAAAGCTCTTAGCACACAGAAGTGAAAGGAAAATAAAAGTTTAACTACATCTTTGGAAAAAAAACGAAATGACAAAGAAAAGGCTTATTTTAGTTTGTTAATAAAAAATACATATATTAAAACACACAAACCAATAATTTGTTCCATCTCTCGGTGCATTCTAAACTTTTTGTGTATTACAATCATCACAAAGCCTATGGGAAATTCTGAGGATCTTTTACAAAGATGCATTTTCTCAGCCTGCTGAAGGTTTTGATCAACAAAGTTCTTGTGCAGAATGATAGAGCTAACTAATGCACCTTCATGCTGTCCAGATAGGTTAACAGTTTTCTCAAAATAATGTACATGGTTTTCTCTGCCAGGATGAGTTTACATTGGTAGGGAGCCATTTAAATAAGTCAATTAGTCAATATTGTGTAGCCTAGACTGCAACAAACTCAAACAAAAGGAATCTATTTAGAATCCATCCAAGACTCATTACATAAATGCTCAAGTTAGACTCTTGGTCATGTTAAGGGTAGGTAGCTGACAATAGTGTTACCAAGTTAAATGGCTTGTCATTGAGCTCAAAATTTAAATATTGCCACGTTTGAAAGGAACATAAATTTCTGGGATGAGCAGCAGTGCTGAGTATGTTGGTACATGCAAAATTTGCCAAATCCTCTCCACTAATACCAATCAGCTTGTTCTGCCATTGACTTTGAGTGTAACCCACAGCTCTGATACTCATCCTACAAATGCATGTTCCTTAGAAATGTGGTGGCACCATTTATAAATGCAACAAACAGACTGGCTAATGGTATAAGATTTATTGCCAAGAAGCAAGGAAAAAGAAATAATCTGCCAAACACAAATGTCCTTACTTTTTTGTGAAGAATGAGCAGTGCTTTCTGGACATCCAAAAGTTTCCACACATTCAGTCCAGGTTCAAACAGTACCAAGTGTTTATGATTGTGCAGCGAGTGCCAAAACTAAGCTGAAACTAACAAGTTGGAAAACTCATCCTGTGTTTGATTTTTGTTAGTTGACAACAAGAAAATAAGACATAATTGTCTTGGAAGTCTTATCCCTTTATAATAAAGTCAAGCAGAAACCCTCAAACTCCTGAGTGACATGTGGCAATCTATTATGTCCACCACCTTTCTTTTCTCTCCACTCTCTTTAGTTGTCGTCGTCTTGGTCGTGACCTTATCAGTGACATGTCAAAAAATACTGCCGACCTTAGCTAATGTTCAACAGGAGAACAGTAGGAAGAAAAGAGAGGGGGACAGGGGCAGGGGCAGGAGAATGCTTGTGTAAGCAGTAGCTGTTACCTCATTAGGGCTGCTGCTCCACGGAGATGTTTAAAACATGAACCTGCACACTCATTTAGTGTGTAATTTGACTGAGGTGCGACAGGGGTTGAACAAGGGGGGAGCAGCCAAAGTGGAAGGGTCATGATCATTAAGATTGCATTAACTAACATTCACTAAACGTGGTCTCTGTGGCTTATTTTCTCTCTTCCTGATGGAGACAATAGTTCCTCTGCCTCATTCGGCTTTGCATCTTTTTTATGCATCTATATGCTGATTTCTTTTTTCTTTACCTATCCTTTACCTTTCTGTTCCTCCTCCGAGTGCTCCCTTTTAGTCTCTCCTCTACACACACACTCACACACAGACGCGCACATTAGTTTGAGAGGGCTCTGTGGGAGGAAATGCCACGGTTTGGATCATGCTGAGAAAGCAGGATTTAATTCCAATCAGGCTTGAACAGGGAAGAGCTTTTCCATTTTACACCACTCCTGGAGCCGCTCGAAAAGGGAAACACCTCCACCATACACATGAGCACAGAGCACACATGCACATATCACTGTCACACACAACATGCAGAGCACATGTAATGTTGTGATATCACTTGGCAGCCTGGCAGAATGTTGTTTACGACACCACGGCTGCTGTCTTTGACATTAATACCATGCTAATGAAGCCCCTGACACTCTCTCTCTCACCTGTCTTTTCCATTTCACAGAGGATTTTAAGCCGCCATGTTGCCACTAATACAGCCACTCACAATGAAAACATGTTGCTCTAGATTAAAAGCATTGTGGTTGCAATGTCAAAAGCTTTGTGAAAATGCTGTGTATCCTCACCATTATCCACTCCTCACAAGCACCTCTTCTCTTTCCCCTCTACTCTCCCGCTCATCATGCTACAGAACAATGTGCCTCTATTTTCTTTGTATGCCTTAATTTTCCACCTTAAGGCCATAGGTCTGATACATCCCATGCAGGGATCCTGCCCAAATGTCTGAATCACTCACACATTTTCTCCTGAACCACAAAAAATTTTCTGACTCCACATATTTTCATACTTTTCTCTCTGACTCCTCCAATTTCTATCCTCACAATAGGGGGCTTCTTTTAGTATTTTGCTCATCTTTGCACTTTCCAGCTTTCCATGAGCGCTGGACGGAGGATAATGTAACAGCTTCTACTTATGCATCAAGATAATAGCCGTAATATAACTGCTAATTCACTGCAGTTCATGTACCTTTGGGACATCCTGAGCTAAAAGCATTAAACAGCTATCAAGCGATCATTTGTATTGGTTTATTTCTCTCCTTACCTATGGGGGACAGCTCTGCCACACTCCCAATGTAGGGACCTTCCAAGAACTTGGGCTCACTGTCGTTGATGTCCTGAACTTTGATGACAAACTCAGATTCTGGTTCCAGGGGACCATCAGACAGCCGATCTCTGGCCTGAGCTCGCAGTGTGTAAAAAGCCTTCTCTTCTCGGTCCAGTCTCTCTGTGGCGTGGATGTCTCCTGTTAGTTCATCAATGATAAAAATGGTGCCTGCACCTTCACCGGAGATAGTGTACTTGATGTTTCCTTCCCCTTCATCGGAGTCTGTATGGATCTGTGAATGAGGACAAAAAATGTGTAAGTCTGCTATGAAATACAAGGAAAGACTTCACTTAACAGTTCTGCAAATTTGTTGTGATTAGGTCATAATTAGAAAAACTTTCTTTTAATATATTTAAAATGTTCTCTGAATATCATAATCAGGTGAGAATGAGCTTGCAACTTCTTTGAAATAGTGTCTGAATTTAATTGGAATCAAGTCACAATTGGTAGGTAACTCTTTTGTTCTATTGCTTTCAAATTTCCTCCAAATTTCAAGGTGAGTAGGTGACAATTAGAGTGTAATTTATTTTTAATTGAACCAAAACCCACTGCTATTTCCAGAGAAGTCCTTTTTTTGGTACACAGAAAACCAACAGGAAGAATTTATAAGGACATTGATAAAGAATTGGATTGATAAGCAGAATCTAAGAGGGCAGTGGTATCAATAAGATCTTATCAAGACCCATCCTTACACAAATGTATTGTTTACAAGCTAATTTACAGTTTAAATGATAGTATCCTGAGCCCAAGCCAAAAACCTGACAAGAAAAAAAAAAATCTTGGCTATAATTATTTGTAGTGTGACAACTGGACAAGAATTAAAGAAGGCAGTAAACAAAATTGTAATACACATTATTATCAGTGTTTTAATTAACTGGATAAGAACTCTAGTTTATTGAAACAGAACTTGATCAAAGCTGTTGAAACAAAAACACAAATTCTGTCTCACTTATTTTGCTACACATAAGAAAGAAAAATAGACAACATTGTGTATAATTTATCTAACAGCTCAACTGATTGACAGTCAAGGTAAATTATGTAGAATTGGTTTGTAGAGATTGGCTATCACTAGTGGAGCTAGCACCATCACACTTTAAATTTCCTTGCAGGTTGTTCACCACATGCCTGTGGCGGTAAGCTTTTCTCTGGTCCAGTGGTAATATACTAAATCAACAAGGCAGTGTACAAACAACAACTTTATCTCAATTTTCTCAACCAAATTAAAGCCATATGTTATGGTGTGCTACAGGATACCAATCTATCATTTGTGGTTGTTTACATCTGCCAGTGCAGTACTGTAACATATGGCAGTCACCAGTCAGTGGTGTGTGGCTGCACTACATCTCAGACACAAAATGTAAGCAGCATTTAATAATGATTTTTAAAAAAGAAAGAAAACATAAATTACTTACTCATACTCTCTTGGCAATTCAACCGGGTGATAATGTGAACATGCTAAGTTGGGTAAATGTGAATACCCCTGAAGGGATCTGTGAGATTTTTAGTCTGTTTCAAAACCAGCTAAGAACTCCTGACTGTAGCCTAAAAGTCAAAGAAAGTTCCTCCACTAGGTTATTCTGCTACATACAGAATGTCGATCTGCATTCATGTAACTGAACTTGTTTATCAAAATGCCTGTAACCCCTGCCATGGGATAGATGTCAGAAGATGCCAACAACATGCTGTCAAAACTCCTCTAAGGCTTTATTTCCCTGCCAAAGATACAAAGGACGTTGCATAAGATTTAAAACAACTGTTTTTATTTTCCCCAGAAAATACGAAATTATACACATACAAGTTGAGTAGAGAGATAAGGTGAAACACACTGTCCACAGGGGTCATCAAGGTCTAAGGGTGAGGAAGTTCCTCACAGCAGTTTTGATTCAAAGGTAGGGTGCTGAGGAATTCTCGTCACTGTTTGTAAACAAAACATCAAAACTGGGCTCTTTGGTCATGGCTCAGTACCAGCGGCAGTGAACACCCTCTGCCTCCAACTATAGCTACGTGAACACACTCACCAGTCCAGCGAGCACCTGCAGCACAGTGTTTCTACATTGGAGAGACTCAAGAGCCACACACCTGACTTCATGCAGGTAAATGAGATATCCCTCGAATATTATATCATTCTTTTATTTGTGTTACGGCTGCTATCAAAGCTGTTTGGGATAGCTTCTCCCACTCGCTGTCATCATCACACAAAGTCACTTGCTCATTGGGCATACTGTGATTGGCTGGGGTCATCAGAAATGTCCCAAGATAATCAAAACATCAACATACAGGCCGAGTAGAGGGTTGAGATAGGCACAGACACTGAAACACATGTATAGTGGCCCATAATAGGCAATTAAGCAGGGTTTTTCCTGGAGGTAGCGTTTCAGCCTCACAGCAAGATTCCCCATTCGGGCAGGGTAGGCCTTTCTGTGTGGAGTTTGCATGTTCTCCCCATGCATGCGTGGGTTCACTCCGGGTACTCCGGCTTCCTCCCACAGACCAAAACCATGCCCACGTCATGTGAATCGGTTTTTCTAGATTGCCCGTAGGTGTAAGTGTATGCATGAATGGTTGTTTGTCTCTATGTCAGCCCTGCGATTGACTGGCGACCAATCCAGGGTGTACCCTGCCTCTCGCCCAATGACAGCTGGGATAGGCTCCAGCCACCCGTGACCCTGAATAGCAGAATAGACGGTTAAGAAAATAGATGGATGGATTTTATGTACTTCCTGGAAACATCTAGTCATATATAACTACATGTGAAGAGGAAAACATGAAAATCAACCTAGAAAGCTGTCTGAACAGTAGATCAGGACTTCAGAAAATGTGATAACACCTGAGCTTCAGCACAGATTACTAAGAAAGATCAGTACCACAACTTCAGGTTCAGAAAAATCAAAAAGGTATGCATTGACTCAGCCTGCGTGAAATCTTCCATTTAGTTTCAACTGCTGTGAATACTGATGGTTGCTGTAATTGATAGTCGTCAGAAAATGACACTTGGTCATCAGCCGTGACTGAAAGAAATTAAAGCATTTCTTCCACACATTCCCTTATCTTAGTCCCCAGCAGTGCAATGACAGCTTAAGGCCTTCTCTGAGCTCCCCACAGACCAGCCATCAACGTTGACGGGGAGAAAAAGACACCTCAGCTCCAATGATGATTTACACCTTTTCTGCACGTTGTGCCCTTCACAGGGTATGACGCCCAAACTCAGAGATCAAAGTCATTTCAAAGATTGTTAGAGGTAGAAACATAGAAGTAGCTGGGCTGAAAAAGAGGACTTAAAAAAGACCTTATAAATCAGTGCTATAGTTCCCCTCTAATGTGATTAGAAGACATTCCAGAGGCAGCAGTAGGAGCAGCATTGGTCCCCCATCTCAACCTCCCCTTTGGCTCTTTAGTGAGCACTAAACCTGCTCCATCTCACTCTCTCTCTCACTCACCTACTATCTGAAATTATAATTCAGTGCTGTCTATGCAGTGTGTAACTGTGGTTCAATGTACTGAGCAGACGGGGGGAGAGGGGAAATCGCCCAGGCCTCCCTGGTTAATATTTTATAAAGGCTTAATTAAATACAGGCTTCTATCACCCTCGCGGGGGTTTTCATTAAGTATTTGTCGTAAAACTGTGGAATAATGCAAGCCCACGCCTTCATATTGCTTCACTCATCCGTTTTCCTCCTCCCATTTCTATCTACCTGCTTTCACTTTTCCCAACCATTCTGAATCATCCTGAAGACAAATACATGAAGAGTCAGGAAAATATAGTGCTGGATTCTTCAGCAATATCAATATTTCAGTTATAATAAAAGAAGTTTTGGTGGTCCAAAGTGTGAGAGTTATCCAATAAAAAATGTGCATAGTCATGCATCACTGGTTATGTTTCCTCCAGACAATCTCTCTCTGCATTTCTAAATTAGATTATACAGACAAGAATGTGTGTGAAATGTTGTCATCATCTGTTAATTCAATTGCGCAAATGCTGGCACCATGCATGCAACTGCCTACCTACTGTACATGTGCACAGCCAGCCACACACACCTTCACACCGCCCATGTGGGTACACTCATACACACACACACACGAGTACAGACACACACATACACATCCATACAAAGTGGATTCATCATTCTGCTGCAATGATGCGATTTCTCCCCCCTCAGGCTGGATATACCCATCCGTCTGTCAGTCTTTCCTCGCCGGAGTGATTCAAGTTGGCAGCTTGGAAAACACACACACTACGCTTAGCTAAGTTGTTCTCTGCAAACTAAAGGTCAGATCCAGGACGTCACTTGCTTAGCAAAAAAATAACCAGGAGTGGCAAACGTGCCCTTAACAAATTTACACGAGAGGAGAACTCTTTATATCCACTGAGAAAGAATTATCAAAGCTCCGCTGGTTCAAACTGTGGTGCATTTTTAAGCTTTGTCTTTATATATTTTTGATTATAAAGCTGTTTTATCAGGAACTAGTCTTTCCAGGATTTTGAAAGCCCTTTATGTGACTGTTGCAACCTTAAAGCCAGATTTTGTGGCATCTGTTCAGTCAAAGTTGAGCTTAGATTTTTAATTTTTTAAGTCTTTTTTTTCTTTGAAACAAAATTATGAAGTGACAGCAAATGAGACAAATGTCCCACATATTGGTGAAAAAAATCTGCTTGTTGACTTATGAACCAAAAAAGTACATGAAGACAAAAAAAGCTTGTGAATATTGGGATCAAATCACATTTTTTTTAATTTTGGGTGTGCATCATGATGGTGTCCGTATGTGCAGAATGAAATTTGCACGGAGTTCATTGCATATGATCTGTTGCTGCCCCATCATGGATAAAAGATTACATGACCAGCTGACTATGTTAACACTTATGGGACCAGCACTATCTTTCTTTTGTAAAAGACCATGTATAGCAGACATATTAGCTAATGAGGGACCAGGTTAATCTACACACACCCCACATTGCTGGCTTTGTGGCCACGTTAACGGTGAAAAAATGACTTGCAGGCTATATAGCGAGCTTGTCTCCCTGAGGAGGGATGGATAATGAGGGCAACAAAAAAATCACCCATCAGTGTGTTTCAACATGTAAGAAGTAGCAAAAACTTGTGAAAGTAAAACTATATTTTTCAAGCAATCGTTTTAACTGAATGTAAAATGTAGAAGTAGGGACACAGTTGGCTGACATTCGGGGCTTCTGCACTGCAAAAATGGAAATCTAAGCAAGTCATTATGTCTTATTTGTAGTAAAAATTGTCTTATTGTTCTTAATTTGGGCCACATTAACCAGACCAGGTCATAAAAATGTCTTATTTCAAGTATTTTAAGACAAAAATGTGGTGTTCATTGCTTGTCACAAGTCAAAAAAATCTGCCAATGGGATAAGATGAATTCACCCGGGAAGTTTCCTGAAATTAGAACGATGTCTTAAAACAAGAATCTTTCATCTTATCCCATTGGCAGTTTTTTTTAACTTGTTACAAGCAATTGATGCCTCATTTTCGTCTGTAAAAAACTTGAAATGAGACATTTTTATGACCTTGTCTAGTAAATGTGGCTCAAATCATAAATAGTAAGACAAATTTTACTAAAAATAAGATAGAATGACTTGCTTAGATTTCAGTTTTTGCAGTGTGCAAACCTGACTTCTTTGGTAAAGGGGGAGTATTGTTACAATAGAAAAAGAGCAGCAGCATCCTTCTATGTTACTTGGGCAAAGCTGGTGTCAGAGCTTGGGATGTAAGATTTTCTCTGTCCACACTGAGAGAAGAGTGTAATACTTAAAAATGCAGACCTACAAATTCACCATGAGTGTAAAATCAGTACTCCCCAGAGTCAGCCCAACTCTGATCTGACTTTCCCCTGCAGCTCTGGGAATTGGTGATAAAAAGTTGGTGGTTTCCTCCTTCAAAGAGAACAGCAGCTCCAGTCAGAGTGAGTTCAGCCCCGAACAACAGATTCCAGAAGTGATTTGATTATGGTACTTTTTCTCCATTGTGAAAATGGGCCACTATTTGAATCCATTGTACTTGGCACTTAACCTACTGCAGGGCGGGGGCTGACACTCAGAGGATCTGAGAAAAGTATCACTATTCTATACACGTATACAAAAAGTATCTGCATTTAAATCTGCCTGACAACATTTTCTTACTAATACTTGAGGAGTATACATCTAAAAATGGGCTGCATACTTTGACTTTTTTCCTCCGACAGATAATCACTCAAATGTCACTTAGCCAATACAGTGTGATTTTAGCCTGTTCTTGATTTGTGTCAATGTGACAGTTCAGGTTACAGGTGAGGTGTGGCAGCAATTAGATGAGGTGTCAAAGTGGAACAGAATTGAGGAAAAGGTATGATACTACCAAATGATCAACACAACAAATTTGGAAACTTCTTTTTTTCTTAAAAGAAAGCGTGTTGGGCTGAAAAAAAAGTCTCTGAACAATATAACTCATCTAAAATTCTGCTAACAGTTACCAAAGGCATAATGAGGTTAAATGAGATGTTTTCAGAACTTGTGAATAGAGAAGTTAAACATCTCAATTATCAGTCATGTTCTGCACAGTGGTGTCTGCATTGACACAGACCTTTCTCTCTGTCTCTGTTTTCTCACTTTCACTGTGCTTTGGTGAGAAAATGTGCAGAGATGTGGAGCTGGAACCAATACAGCCTGAATTATTGAGTAGATTCAGAGACAGTGACGTCACCCATCTGTTTCTCAAGTATACTATCACTCAAACATATTTTTTAATCGTCTTAGTGATACTAAGAGGATTATTCATTTGCCGTTGATTACACTGACACCTTTGGCAGGAACCTGTTTTTTTTCTAGGATAAAGGCTCTGTTTCCCATGAGCACCATCACCTACTGTTGCAAGGGCAGTAGGTGATGGATCTTTTTTTCTTTTTCTACTTTTCTTTCACAAGACAACTTTTTTTGCGGGACACAAAGTGATGGGGTTGTTTTCATTTATAGCTACATACAGCAACTGTTTGAAAAGCTTAGTGTTCATAACATGATATCAAAAAATACTTGTTATATCAACTTGTGCTCATTACCAATCACAGCCTCACCAAACAGACCAATTACAACCTCACACTTTATATCATTGATAGACCCTCATGTTTTAAAAGACCACTGTGAATTTGGAAAAAACTTTTGCATACTCTGCAGCCTCAGCCTGATATCAATTGCAGAATGACTTAAAGCTAAAGAAGTTGGTATCTTTCAATGTTTTAAAAACTAAAATGAAAGATATGGAAGAAGATTCTATTAGATATTGATGTTTTGGCTCAGCTGTTTGAACAATTGATTCCCAGCATGACTCATAGTTGGTTCTATTTTAATCCATAATGTTGTGTTTTGTAAAATGTAGCTAGTCTCTCTTTGTATTTGTGTCTGTAACTTAGTGTTTTTGCTGTTGCCTGTCTTGGCCAACTCTCCCTTAACAAAGAGGACTTATCTCAATGGCACCAATCTGTTTAAATAAGGGTTTTAAAAAAAGAAATACTGATAACACTTAGGATAATGGCAGTCAAAGAACACTCAGATAACTCTTAAATATCAATATTCTTAGTAATAAAGTGATAGATGGCTGGATTCAAATTTTTGCACAGTCCTTGTTGATAAATGGACAAAAGCTTAAATTCTCAAGCTGCCGTACAAATTACTGAAGTGAAAAGCCTAAACTGGATGTTTATTTCTTGTTGTTGTAGTTGTTGTTTTATTACAATTAATTTTCAAAAAGTCCTCATTTGACAGAGAGTACTTTGAAAATTTATAATTCTGTGTTACAATTGTTTGTCTTAACTTCTCTGCTGAAGCTTCATGCAAGAATATGTATTTTTACTGCTTAGAGATTACTTTAAGACCACTGTGGAGATACAGTGAATAAAAACTATTTCAGTTTCTATATTTGGTATGAATAAAAGGATGACATTCGAAAGATGAGCTGTCTTGGTACTCATTAAAATGTCTTTTTTCTTTGATGGTATTGAAGTTATTATGATTCATTCTCTGACTTTCGTCAAACTTTATGCAAGTAGTAGTTAGCAATGCCTGACGCTTTAAAGGGGAAGGCTGAGGAGTGACTCAGGGGACTGTGAGTTTGTTGATGCCCCGTCAGGTTCACCTTTAGGTCATAGCAAAGTGTCAAGCTGTCACTGTTTGCTAACCTGCTGAAGGGGCTGACATATGACTCACATGCCGGAGAGAAAGTTTCCATCTTATTATAATGCACTCAGCTCTTTTGTACATTTAGGAATGAACAAACTTGTGAAATATACTTCAAAGTGATTACTGATCATTTATAATGAAAAAAGAGCAAGTTTTAGAAACTCAAACATCTGCTGGATTAGCAAACAGAACCAACCACACATGAGAGAAGAAAAACTTCAAGCTAAAGAGTAGAGAGACAGTTGGGGAGCAGGATTTTACACTTCCAGTGAAGATATCAGAACGTGGGCTGCAGTGAATCCTCGGTTTATTGAAGGTTTCAAAGCGGGAGCAAATTGGCTGTCTTATATTTAAGTCTGTGTAATCAGGAGTAGGCCCTGCCACATTTCACTGCAGCTTGTCAGGCTCTCTGATCTTAACAGCTTCAAAGTGTTAACAAGGTGACAATATCAGAGGCGGCCTAGGTGGAGACAGCTGTAGGGGAAGGAAGGGTACGGGCCATGGGTAAGAACGAGTGGGAGAAGAGAGGGGAGGGTAAATGACAGCAGAGCACAGGGTGAAAAAGAATAAAGAGAGCGCGAATAGAAGGGAATTTACAATGGGTGAGAGTGCGGGGGGGTGAGGCTTTAAGATGGAGACTGTGACGGAAGGAAGAGGAGGAAATCAGAGACAAGAGAGGAAATAGCAATGACATGACATTTTTCAAAACACCGATAAAAATANCACAGAAACATCAAAAACATCTTCAAGAAGCACCATATATAAGGTCAAGTTCCTATTTTGAATGATGAGTCTTTAGTGTCGTGTCAAAGTCGACCCAAAATTGACCATTTTCTCACAAACACAAAACCCTTAATAACTTTCTCGTACAAAGTCAGATCCTGACCAAATCACACAAAAATGTTCACTGTCAAAGCCTGAGTCCAGCCATATAGCATTTATTCATGTGAAGTAAGGCGCCCCCTATTGGCAACAGGAAATCAAGTGTTTATGCTGTGACCCATAGCTCCTCCCCCTTTGATCTTTTTTTTTAAACAATTGCACGGAAACATCAAAATGTAGAAGTTGTTCGTCGTATATATTCCAGTTCAAGGATAAAACTTACTACTTAGAGTTCAAATCACAGTTACAGACTTCACTGAAGTACTTAGTTCCTGAGGACTATTGAGGGACTAAAACTCGGATTAGAGGAAGTTTAAAGTAAATTTGACAGTACTAGGTAGGGACCTCACACCCTCAAACTTAGAGGATAAAACTGCATGTCTTATAGATTTTTAATAATTCATTTTTTCCAAGTTTTAGGCTGACAAAACTCTGTACCTTGCAAAAATAATCATTTAGTTCCAGCATTAATGGTCATTTGGCTCCATCTAGTGGCCAGACTTTACTTTTAGGTGGTCTGTGTGAGTTTGGCCACTAGATGGAGTCAAATGTCCATTTTTGCTGTGTGATTTCTTTCAGTTCTGCCATTGTGACTCTCATTTTTAGAGCAGCAGGAGGCTGTGCTGTGAGCATGCAGCCATTTGATGTTGATATTCTATTTGAAATGTCTAAGACATCTTCAACAAGCTCAGTTAATGAGGTCAAGTTTCTGTTTTGAATGATGTTTCTCTTGTAAAGTGTCAAAGTCTGAAGTGGTTTCATGAACCACAGACTCTCAATAAGCCCCTGATTTTTAGCCTAATCTTCTTCAGATTTCATTCAAATTGTCAAAATCCATCCCTGGACACACCCTCATACTGAGAGGATTAAACTCTTTGTCTAATGGATTTTTAATCATTTCTTTTTCCAATTTTCAGGCCAATCACACTCTGCAACCTGTGAAAATGATCATTTTGCTCCAACAAAAATGGGTTTTAGCTCCATCTACTGGCCAAACTGAATCTTTGGGTAGTCTGTGTGAGTTTGGCCACCAGATGGAGCCAAAATTAAAGCCGCAAGCGGCGAGGAGCGGGGAGTCGCTCTCGTGCGGTTGTCCGAGCGCATGCTCGGACAAGCGCACGTGAGCGAGGGCCCGTGTATCGCCGCTTGCGGCTTTAATTTTAATTCTACTTGATTTTGCCAGAGAATATGCAACTTCATAAATCAAAGTGATAGTCCTCGTAAGGATGTAGACGCTTTGGTGAACAAAAATGATGACACCATCTGTTTCGTTTGGCTTGAAGTTAAATGTTGAGACTTAAAAAGGAAGAAAGAACACTGGACATAGCCTGTATAAGCATTTTCTAACTATTCACACAAAGCTGAATATATAAATCCATACCAGATACATTCACAAAGAAGAAAGCTTTTGGCTATATATTAAACTCTTTGATACTGCACACAAAACCCTTGAACCACTTTGTGCAGCAGGAATATAAAAGCGTGTACACATTGTTCAAAGAGACCAAGCATCACTCTGTCTCTTGCACTCACCATGGATTTATCCCTGACAGCATTTGTCAGAAAAGAGGAGACTAAAACAAGACCAAGGAGAGGTACACTGTGTCATTTTTGCCCCTTTTACCTCCTTTAACAACAGCCGTTCAGGATTATCTGGGCTGTGAAGCAACTCTGTGTCTTTCAAAAGTATACTAAAAGTGCTCTAGCTTTCTTCTTTTTTATGACAGCACATTTCTGCAAGTTGCTGCCAAGAAAAAGTAGTCATATCATTTGAGTCCACAAGGGTTTATAATCTAAATGTACTGACCAAAGCTGCCACTTAAATGTCTCATGTGAATGAGTGCTTTATGGGTGAATCTGATTTCATTAGCAGAGTACCGGCAGTGACAGTGTGAGACGGAGGAAGCTTGGCAAGTTTGCTGAGTTAGGAGAAATATGATGAGGGAAAAAAAAGCTTGTTGTAATTATCCAGTACAGAGTCACACACTGCTCAGCTCTAATCCTCTGCTGCTCAAATTTAAGTGTTGATACCAAAAATCCAGCAGTGTGTGAGAGAGTTGCACACAGAAAAATTACATTCACACTCACACTCACACACACAACCTACTGTAAGCACTGATAGAGTTCGCCTATGCACAAGTCACATGAAGTCCAATAACTTTGGATAATTTTATTAATAAGACTATCCCTCCTTGCCTCCTGCTGTGCTGTTCCCTTACTCCCTTCAGCCCTTTTATATCAGTCCACTGCCTTCCCTGGCACCCCGTCCTATAATGAATCAAAGGCCCCTGTATGAAGTCTCTTCTCTGAATGTCTCCCTTTGCAACCTTCTTCCTCCATTTCTTTTTTGTGAGCATCACTCACTTTATCTTCATGTACGCGTAACCCAGCAGACAGGCATTACAGCTCGTTGGTCCTGTTGTTGGTCTTGCTAGCGGGGATGCAGAAAAATCACAATGGCAGACAAATTATAGCCAAAGGATAATTATTCCCTCTCACCCCAGGCCCTGCCACAGAGTACATCTCCATTCATGTTTATGAATAGATAGATCAATATACGCAGATGTGATATAAGCTGGTCAATTTCCATGTCCTAATGATTAGAAACAAGAAGGACCTCAAGATTGATGTGCGCGATTCATCGTCAGATCTCATGCTGTCTGCATTAATATTCTGTCTTTTCATATCACGTCTCGTGCAAGGCAATTGAATCGTACATGCTGTCCGCTCTCATCAGCTCACTGAGCTTCGTTTGAGACGCGGCTGATGAATGGGATGTGAGAGAAAAGAGGGGCGAAAAAAAGACGAAGGCGGACATATTCCCAAATGGACTTATGGCACCAAGATGATAGAAAACAGATTTGATTTGACACATGCTCGTTAGATTAGGAAAAAACATTCAATAAGCACATCTGGGGTGTCAAGATGTTGTCCTTAACATCAAGAGAGAAGGGCATCTCTGAGGCTGTCATCGCTCTGTAATGAGTTACTAAATTGTATAATAGGAGGAGCTGAGAGGATGGAGGACCTCAAAGAGGAACTGAATTCTGGGTACAGTGTTTTCACAACATCGTGAAGACACACTTTGATGGCACTGAGAAAATGTTTTATAACTTAAATTTAGGGGGATAGTCCAGTTTTTTAGAGGTGCAGTTGTATGATGTACTTGTCCAAAGTGCAGTATTCGTCCATTCTCTTCAGTGCTTTAAAAGTCAGAAAGCCTGTTTGTTCAAATTTCATAATGAGACACACAGTTCCCCACATGCAGAGTACTGACCACAAAGCTCTAAAGAGACAAAAAATATAACCCAACTAAAACATGACTGATCCTCACAGCAGTGATCTCAAACTGTTTACTGCAGACTGGAGAGGACACCTTTATGACCCAGAGTGCAGGAAGAAAGAACGAGACTCAATGGACAGAAAGGGAGAGAAGAGAAACGTCTCTGCTACCCGGAGAGCTGGAGAGATAACAAGTTCCCAGGTGGTGCAGATGTGTGAGCTGAGAGTCCATGCCAACAAATCTGGAGAGCTACTGCTGCCATGAATGGTAACAACAGGACAGATATCAGTAGCTATGGCTGTAGATTGAATCACTCACCAGTAAGACTTCCCTGCCAAGCTGATCAGTGTTGTTTGTGACTGACTTTCTTCAATTTCTTGAAGTTAAATGGTAAAGAAAGACAAGCTGGGAGGAGGTATGTCTTCAAATTAGAATCTGGGCTCTAATCTTTTCATTACACGTTCTTTTTTTTTTTTTAACATTATGACATGACCCACAGACAGCACGCTATGTTTACCCAATTAGAATATACTGTGCTGCTGCTGCTGCAGGGAAGAACTGGATTGAATTAATACAGCCATTATGTCAACTGGATGAAGCGCAGCCTCTGTTGCCCAGAATTATGCCTGCTTGAGATGTGGAGGATTAAATAAACTCAAAATATTTTTCATCTCAAACAATCAGCGGAAATGAAATGAATGTACAATTGTTAATGGTAGGAAATGGTCAGGCCTACAGTCACTGTCTACGAAGCAATAATAGAGGTTTAAGTTCAAGGCCAAGCTTGTTTCGGTTTTTAAGAGTCAAAGTTGTGTGCCATGCCCACTGCTTTGTCTTCCTTTTGTATTCTTTTAAGCATAACTGAAGTGCTAGCATCAAAAGCATCAATCAAGTGTTCAAAAAGAAAATCTTTTTTAAAACCAGCACAGCCAGTTCTTTTGAGCTTGTATCGTGTTGAGGTCGCAACTTAAATTGCTTCGTGACACACTAATTTTGAGTTTTACCACAGTAAAGCTTTCATTTAAAGCATCAGTAGGAAGTTTACAAGAGGCCAATGGACTTTTATAACTTTCCAAAACTCGACAGCACACCATCATACAATGAATCAGAGAACAATGGCTGTTAGATAATGGTGAGAACGAGAGTACTCTAAGTCGTAGGAGTGAAACAAAGCACAAACCCCCAGGAACTCCTACATCCCATAGGCACTAAAGAGCTATGGACAGCTTAAGATACAAACATGTCTAATAATGGATGCTCTCTTTTCAATAGTGGCATGCCAGAACTTGCAACAATTGTTGTTCAAACATCGTATGTACCTGACATTTTTAAAGTTAACTTATTTCATGTAATGGAATCACAAATAACTCCTCCACAATTTCTGATTCTGAAAATAAAAACCAGGTGCAATTCGTGAAACTTTGCTTTAAGTTTGATCATGTGTCGGTAAACTGCTCTAACTGTTCTCTCGACCGGAGGGAATTTCACCCCCCCTGTCAAAGTCACCATAATTTACTCTTAGATGTAATCTGGGTTCTTGGAGTTTTTTCTTTGGTGAGCTGTCAGTTTTTGAATTCACATTTATAAAAGAGTAAACTTGCCAGGAAAAGTGCCTTTCTTTCACAATGAAATATGACTGACTCCTTGTAAGTGCTTCCGTTTCTTTAGTGGATGGATTTACGAGCAAGAAACACCATAAATAGAAACACATGTAATTGAGGTAATTTAAATTCAACTGTGCTCTGTATGGAGCGGCTGTGCAACCAACCTGGGGCTGGTGCTTTCATACCTCCAGCTTTTTCCCAGTCAGATTCATTTGTTAAAATGCTTCATTGATGTTTTACCCTTGTTGTTTTGTGTCCATACTGCAGTATTGCCGAGCAGGACAGAGCACTCTTTAGTCATTTCATCAAAGTCTTCTTTTTGCAATGTAAGTAAACAAATTGCCTCATGTAGATTTGAATTAAGTGCAGCCAGCTTCAAGACGTTAACCAACAATAGCCAGTTAAACATCCATTGTAGTGAGTCATGAGTTGTCTAGGTGCAGCAGGAAGGCCGACATTTTGGCAGACAAGCATTTTTGTCAAATGTTCAGCTAAACAGAGTTAGTGCATGAACAGTGAGGGCTTTCACCACATTGCTGAGGAAAAGTGTAGAGCTAAGGATAAGAGAAATCACTAACAAAATGCACAGATACAAGATACAAGCTTAGCGAGAGAGGATGACCGATTCCCCTGAAATTCACATAGTTAAACCATTTGTCCAACTAGTTCTTTGATACTGCCACACCAAGAACCATCTCTTTCACCAATGTTGAATTCAGTGGAGACAGTGAGTAAGGTCGATCTATGATGCAATCAGTTGTAAAGCTTCCATGGCTTACATTAGTGAGGGTCTTTAAGCCAGTGTTGGAATGAAAATAGTGACCTTGTGAAAAGGCCTATTTTGTCAGAATGTATCACAACTACCCCTTGTGTTTTATAAAAAGACAGCCAATGAGTACTCTGAGTCCATTTCCAATATAGCCTTGCCAGCCATTTTGCTTCAAAACTTTAAGAAACAGACAGGTGACGTCTTTGTCATACAGTCTGAGGTCAAATGATGTAAGTGTGTGTCTCCAATGATATATCCTAACTACATCATCAGGCAGTTGCGTTTTTGAAGCTTTCTGTCCTCAAGCACAAAAGTTCGGGGTGTTCTTTCAGCATGAATTACATAACAAAACTAGGTATCTTACCTTCCCCACGTATAGCGGCTCTGTTCCTGTGTACTCCTCCACCACAAAAAACTGGTTCCACACCCACCCTCGCTTTACTCTCTCCAGTGAAGAAGGTTCTTGGTCCGGTCTACTCACTCCTGAGACTGAACCACTAGTCCTTGAGGTCTCGCACCAGCCAAAACTACAGCAGCTTAGAAGACCTAAAGCTGTGAAAAGTCTGCAAGCTCCTGCAGTCCAAAAAGGAGCCATCTTTGTTGTACAGAAAAAAAAGAATAGGAAAAGAAAAGTGAACAAATCCCACCTGGGTCTACATGTAAGATAAAAGTTTCATGCAGACAGAAAGAGTCCTTCTGTTGTAGTTTTCTTACAAATAAAACTCCACCAGGGGAAACTGAAAAGGTCCTTGTGTGAGAACTTGAAAGTTAATCCATGGGTTCAGGAATAATCTGAAGTTATCTCCTGAATACAGAGCAGGTCACGGAGCATATTGGATTCTTACCACCTGCGGAGAACCTGTTGGTGTTGTAACATCGTTGGTCATGCTGATACTTCAGAATACCTGACTGGCTTTGTAGAGTTTCAGATATTTTTCAAAGTATGACCTCAAGAAGTGAAATAAACAAAGTCAAAAAAAAAAACTTTGATATTCCAAGGCAACAAAAAGAGCAGAAGATTTTACTTGACTGGCACTGAAGAACACAACATATGATGGGGTCGGTGTCCATCCATTTTCTACTCCTCTGATCCCAACCGCAGGTCAGAATAAACTTAAGGTGATAATTTAACAGTGCAAAATTATTTTGTTGGGCTCTTTCTGCAAAGAAACCTCTTTTGAAGTCCTCTGTCTTGAAAATTCATGGCCAGTTTTGCCTCCAGATGCACAATCCCTGAACAGTGAAAAGGTCAGCTAATTTTACTGTTGGCGCTTTCCTTTGATCTTCGATGGCTTTTCTCTTCAGAGCAACCCAGTCATCCGGAAAGTTCATTCTTTCAAAGGTCCAAAGATACTTCTTGAGCCATCATGACGGCACCATCAGCAATTCACAGGACAAACCTGAGGGACAGAAGAGAAATTTGATGTTACCAAGACTTCAGTTATGATAAAGTGCTGAATTTCCCTTCTTTCTTGGTACATAAAAATGAAGTCAGTGATTGTACACAACAGATTGTCTATTTTGTATCATTTCACCGTTGTTCTCTATAGCACAAATACTGCAGACTGCAGTGCAATTTATGGAGAAAGAAAATCCTCAAACACTACATCCCTTTTCATCCACTTTCTTTTACCATTGTGTGTTTGTGTGTCTTATGTGACGGTTCTATGGGGATTATCAGGAGAAAAGTGTTTTCCAAAAGAGATTCTTCTGTTCAGCAAGAATTCTAACAATGTGCCGTGAGGGCGAGAGAGATGGCAGAGCACTAAAAAGAGGACAGCAAACCAGGTGTGTGGAAAATAGAAAGGAGAGAGCGAATCAGGGAGCCAGAGAGGGGAAGGAAAGCGAAAAAGAGAGGTCATTGTTCATCACACAGCAGACCAAAAGCATCTGTCTGCCTCTCGCCTGGCTGATGGAGCGGCCCTAACATCAGCCAGCTGATTAATTGCATGAGGGAGCACTAATTGGATAAAAGTATTAATCAATTAATTGTATCCAATGAGGCAACAAACCTCTAATACTTGAGACAAACATTGGAAAGCAGTAGGAGGAGGGGCGGATACGGTGCTTCGGTTGTCGTGAAACATGCACAGAGGTTAGAGAGTGGAGACGGAACCACCAGAGCAGAGACAGAAAGAAAAGTGAGAGGAGGGAGGGAGAGATGAGAAAGAGCATGACAAAGAGAAAATGAAAGAAAGAAAAGCAGAAAATAAAATAGTGAGTGGAGAGCTATGTTGTGTTATGTGTGGCTGTGGGGGTGATTAATGGCTTCTTTGACACATTCAGAACAAAAGGCGGTCGACAAAAAAGGAGAAACAATAACATTTAGTATGTCTCTGGCACTGCGACCTCAAGAAAGGAAGATTGCAACAGCAGTGGAAGAAAAGCTTCTCAGGCCTGCAGGTGGTTTAACCTATTGTATTTCTGCCGGCTGGGAGAGGACTTCTAATCTCACACTCCTCCTGCCTAGGAGCGTGCTTGGAGCTTCCGGAAATAATTCCTTCTCAGACTGTTGGCCGAGGCAATGTCCGTGGTATTGGAAACCAACTGCTCTGGGGGGATGTCCAATCTCCAGGGAGAAATGGTTCAAGAACAACCTGAACGGCTTAGAGCTCCTCTTCTACTTGGTACAGTTGGTGTTGTTAATGGTGGAACTATACGGGATTTGACTACGTGATATTCAGAGATGTCATGTGTTTAGTGGGGTGTTGCAGACAGTTGAGTGGCTACACTAAACTAGGCAGCAGTCGGGTTTGGTATCAATTGGTTCCAACTTGGAACTGGTTCTTAACTCAACTCTCATTCATCCAGGAGTCACTGTGGCATGGAGCACCATTGCCACAGAGCATCATTTCCATGGGCTAGCACCACCCAGTGGCATGCATCTTGGTTCATATCACAGATATTTGGAGCGTAGTGCAGCTGCGAGTGATCAAGGGCACAATACAGAGAGCTACATATGAGCAACAGGCTAAAGTGCTTTTCAGCTGCTCACTTGGATATCATTTTGTTACTTCTGTGCTTTTTTCATTGCTGTGTATGCTGCACAACTGTAAAGTTTCATCTGTGACAAAGTTATAACCCAAATGTCGGGTTGCGCTCAACACGGATCAAGGATATGAGTCTATTTTGCAGCCAGTAACATTTACATCCATGATCAAAGCTTCACTTTGAGTCCAGGTTTGTCTTCTCTGTTTAGAACGCTGTGCTGCTGGCAGCTCCAATGAAAGTAAACTTGATGAGTACATTTAGTGGAGTGAAGTAGGAAGGCACACTAGAGATGCAGCATTTCACATGCGAACAGGAGCTTTAACTTAAATGGGAACAGATTAGAGCAGTGCTGGTGGATCATGGCTCTCCATGTGGGAACTGGGTATCACCTCTAAGATTGAGCCCCAGTGAGAAATTTACAACCTACATATAATTTCACTTGTTTGCTTGGACTAGTTGTGTTGGTGAAATATTATTTCTGTATGACAAAACTTCACTTAAAATGATTATGACATGGTAGGAATAAAACCTGTCCAACTTGACAAAACAAGTATACTGAGGTCCCGTAACAAGTGAATAAAGATCTCCTCCCCCTCATGTTGTTTATCATCTTCAAAACCTCAAACAAGAGAATTAATATAACTTGTATCTCTGGAGAGGAACTTTGGGGCAGAAAAATGACCCATGTGTCTGTTTCTCGGAAAATATCATAAATGAAGAATTCAAAATGCATGCTTGTCTAAGGCTTATGATACAATAAGAGACAGCCTCCCAGCGCCTGATACATTTCCTATTTGAGAGTTTATCATCATGAAAACAACCTCTTCCCTTTTCCATAAGCGTGTTAAGCTTTTCGGACTTTCACTGGCATATTCTGTCTAGGGACCCATGTGTTCGCAAAAGGTTTGTTTATATGAGTTTTTCCATTTAAACAAAGCACTATTCCAAGAGATGGAAAGAACTCTTCAGATGCTGGACAATTTCCAAGTCTTCTTTGTATCTCTTTCAGAGCTAATACAGGGTGGATAATACCAGTGAACCGATGAGTCATTTTTTTAAAACATCAATGCAGGAGAATAATGAAAGCTCTAGGTAAAGCACACATGTACTTTACCTATTTGAGTGTCCTTTTGTGTGTGTTTTTTTTTTTTTACCAATTATACAACAGATCGGAAGGCACAATTGTACACATATTTTGAGGTATAGACCCTGGATTTGTCCATTGTCAGACAACCCCTAAAAGGAAGGCCTTTTTGATACACAGCAAACAGAGTAAGAATGCTTGATGCTTCCACGAGTGCTAGGGTCTTTTGAATGAATTAATTACAAAAATAATTTTGAGTAGTTATAATTTAGGCTCTTTATTCAGCACTATAATTTCATTGCTGTGATCCTACAGAAGCTTAATATTATTATTAATAATAAAAATAATAATAATAATAATACAATGCAATGTAATACAATGATTACAATACAAAACAGTGCAATGGTTGGTGGTAGGTCAAAGCTTGTGCATTGTACTTTTTATGGTGCTTATAAATAGGCACAAACATGGACTTGTCATGTGTCCAAATTTTGTTTGTTATTTGATTATGCTGTTTTTAAGACATGCATTAGCTGTTTGCTCATCACTGGGCAGTTCCCTGCTACTGTTTGAGTTATACTCACAAATGTCTCAGAAATGCAGAGGAGACGGAGGAAAGCCTAAGGCTGAAATGAATTTGTTTCCTCTGCTCTTGTGCTTCATTAAAGTCTAACATACTTATTTGCAAGTAGTGACAACTTAATATGCTAATCTGGTGATATTTGGTTCTGTGCCCATTACACTTAAAAGACATTTGGAAGTTAATATGCTTGGTGCCGGTTAGATAATCTACTTGCTGGGTCACTTTCAATGGTCGTGTTTCATGAATGGACTTGGCCAAATGCAAAATGTAACAGTTGTAAGCCAGAGTCAAATGTGATTCGTCTTAGCTCAATTATTTATCAAACTCTTTATTTTAACCGTAACTGATGTTTGGATTTTCATTCCTGTGTAAAAATCTATAAATTAAAGGACAGAATGGTAAAGCTTTGACATGAAATTCTGTAAGGACCCAAAAGAAATGCATATTCATACAAAATTACAATTGAAGGTACCTTGACTGGGAATCGTGCAACATCAGAATGTAAAAAAGGATACAAATAGTCAGTTGCATTCTGGCATTAATAGTTAATTTGAACATCAACCCTGCATCTGAAAAGGGAAAATAGTTAATCATGAGTTAAAAGGTTGCAATAGCTTTCTGACAGCAGGGGCACATGAATGTCACTGTAAAGGTTTTTACAGTAATGTTACTGCAATCTCATTTACTGAGCGTCAGTTTATTTTTATCAACAACATTATACGATATGTGCTGTTATGTTTTGCTATTTTTCAAAAACGCTATCCTTACTTCATTTTGAATGAAAGAATAAGCATTCAATAATAGCAGTGTGACTTAGTTTTGACATAAATTGCAATGAGTTTAAAAGTGATATGGTACTATATATTAATTCAAAAGACCCCTTTACACCCAATTAAACAACAATATAGGCAACATTTGTCCTGTCCAAAAAATGTTTATCATCATCATTATTATTATTATTATTATTATTATTATTATTATTATTATTTTGTCTCTGAAAGCTAGACTGTGGAGATAGAACAACTTACACTTTGAGTGCTGTCTTTGCTATTTAAAGCAATATTATGTATACAGTAGATGCCTCAGAGTACATTACTGAAGTAATAACAGTAAAAAATATTACAATTTACAAAAAAATCATTTACAGTGTATATTCGATTTACACTCAGACTCTTAACAAGAAAAATGACCTTTTAAAACATACATGCAAAACTGGCCAGCAAGAAAAGCAGCAAATTACACAAAGGTTAACAACAGCAACAAAAGCAGTTCTGACAAGGAGAGTTTCAAGCAGGAATTTGATTTGAATTTGTTTTGGCAGTAAGTTCCAGTAAGAGGGGGCTCTCAAGGTTCTGTGCTTGGTCCTCAGTGCTTAAGAGTGGAGGCTCACACTGAATGATAGAAGACTATGAGTTCTGGAGGACAGAGGTGATTCATGATTTTGGAGATGGCCAATCAAATGCCAAGGTGAAACCTTCCCTCTGGACTTGCCAACCTTATACAACTTTCTACAGGGCACGCTAGACGACCTGAGTGCACAAATAACTTGGCAAAGAAGCATTTCACTGTTTTAGTTTTACTAGCCTTGCATTATTTTATTAGTTAAAATTTTAACTCAGTAATCAAACCACTTTTTCATCTTTGCATCTATGTCAGGAAGTTAAATAAGCATTAAATACCACAATGCAAAGTAAGGTTAAAGGTTAGATTGGGATTCAGTGTAAAACAGTGCATTCCAGGTTTCCTTTCAAAATAGTTGTATAAGGATGGATATTTCAGTTACAGATACAGATAACAGTGCTTCTATCTACTTCTTGATCTGACTCCATTCTCCACACAATGCAGACAAAAATCAGCAGTCAAAAATAAACCCATCTCTCAACAAAAGCAGACTTATCCCTCAGTGCCCTGAACTTATTGGCATGGCAGACCAACACCAGTGGGGCTCTATGTTCCTCAGCACCGAGCATGCAGCTGCCTGTTTTCAGTAACAGTAGGAGAGTGCTTGTTGGCAGTGATAGGTCTATTTTGTAGCATTCTCCTCAGACGGGGCTCTTGCTCTGACAGCAGACAGACAAAATGTGACCAGTGCCTTTATATTCTGCCCTGTGCCCCTCTGTAAGATCCACTACTTGGCCCTGCAAAGGATGATGGCCAATCCATTCTGCCCAGCAGTGGGGATGACACACGATTACCATTCTCTGCTAGGACAGGAGAGCGTCCCTCTGCAGCCAGGCCACCCCTCCTGTGCCGCTAAAGAGCAAGGTCCAACATACTGGCATTGCCAATTCCACAAACGCTGCAAGCCAAGGCTTTTGTTGGCTGTCTGCAAAAGTCACATCCTCCCATCTTTAAGCCAATTTAACAAATGCAGTCTAGAGTCGATAATATGCAGAAGATAGAAACAATATCCTTTCCCTCCACCTGCTCAGGTATGATTTGTGGCCAGGATACAGGCATTGTTTCTTTGTTCTGCATTGGAGGCAGGGAAGATACTATTTTCTTGGCATACATGTATGCTCTTTTTTTTCTGCCATCTAAACTCTGGGTTACCAATTCATAATCACAGCACAACAAACTAAGCTGGCCCAAAAGAAGGCTATTTCAGGGGTTTCCCTTATCAGTGAGTATTTGAGCCGTGTACAGTCTCACATTTCAAATAATCAAGATTTATTTCTAAAGCCAGGCGTAAAATTTTAGTAAGCAGACGCCTAATCTTGTAGGAGTCTAGGGATAACTTCACAAAATGTTACATGTACATCATTTAATAGGCTAGCTACTCTTCTAATCTGGCCCTTAAAAATAGAAATCAATTGTGGTCTAAGTTGTGCGTACATTTATATTGTCTATCAAGTGCTAAAAAAAACAACAATAAAACCCGACATATATCTAGTGACATCTCACAAAGTTATTTTAAGCCCGGCATAGGTTACTTGTATAGAGCTAAAGCTCTTTACATTCTGCAGAACTCAAGTAGTCTCATAGCTGACGTGTTTAAATGAACGTCTGTATCATGATGTAAAAATGTACTTTTATTAACAAAGAGAGTTTCAAAACACATTAGAGGCAAGGTTAACAAGAGACTAGGTTAAAGCTGTGAACTTGCACAAAAAAGGCGAAACTATTACAAAAAATGTTCAGAATGCAGGATTCGTCACAGAAATGATGTTCAAGATCGAAATAGAAATCAGGATAGTTTGATGGCATTTAGTGACTGATTTCTCAAGAAATAACTGGGGAAAAACAGTTAACAAATGCAGCATTCGCATTTACTTTCATGGTTGATAAATGTGTCAGTGAAAGCTGCTCTGCTCTGGTCATTTTCACCAAATCAAAAGCTCTACAATGCAGTGTAAACATCATGCAGGCTGTGCATGACAGCAGAAGTTTAAAGAAAAGGCCAAGATTTATTGAAGAAGAAAACATGTTTACATGGGAGATGAAGACCCTGGATTTTGTGTCACTATGTGTCACTTTGGTAAAAAGAAAAGAAGACTTGTCTCAATGCCCCAGCCTGACTCAAATTGATAAAAAGGAAAAAAAAATCTTTTCAAGTTTTCCAATTAGATATGTTTGAGCTATGGAGTGATAACTTCAAAGAAATAAAAACATAGAGTTTATTCCTCTGTGCCTCAAAGGCAAACAGCATTGGGAGGATATAATTAATTCGTTTCTGCCTATCTACACTTTCCCTGTTCCCTTACAGTAGACTTAACAGTGCGGCAGGCAGTTCGAATATGTTTAATTAGAAAGCATTTGTATCAAATATTTTTATGTCTGCTCCATGGCCCAGAAGTTGCTTTGCAAACTGAAACATTTGCTGTGCACCAACTGTTTGGTATCTAAAAACAAAATCCACACTCCTCCAAAGAATCTCCTTCTGTTCTGCCTCCACACTCTGGGAATTTCATTAAAAGTGTTCATATTTACTCATAATTAGGTCTAAAAGTAGGAAACTCTAATGAGTTTGAGGGGGAAACGGAGGCAAACACACTCGTGTTAGAGCAGTCAGTGCAGTCACAAGTCTTCAGCAGAGCAGGCAAATTAGTAGCAAGTCAATTACTGCCCTTTCTTTTCTTGCAGTAGCCAAAAGTTGTTGATGATAAAAATTTGGCTGACATACCCATCTCTCCCTGTGTATCTCTCTTTTGCCTCCATAACTTTCCACTCCCCTCCTCCGCTCATCTTCCAATCCAAAGCTATTGGCAAGTGCTGTGCAGCCATACGTGACCTATTAGAGCACTGGATTGATTCTAGAAGCGTGGCTTCAGCCTCTCATCAGTGGGCATGCCCAGAGCGAGCCCTCTGACAGTTGGCAGTGGACAGACGACAGCCAGGGAAGACTGATCACTGCAAACTGATAGGCATGGGGCCAATGGCCGGCAGACAGCCCTCTCTGTCTCTCTGACACACTGCTCAAATAAGCACAAACACGACCTGGCATGCAAAGAAGCAAAGAGGTTGTGTATGAGTACGCTTGTGTGGTCACGTTGTGTTATAACTGTGCATAGATGTTAAAATATTCAGTGTGTGTGCACTTATAATAACAGATATGATAGCTTACACTGGACGTGTTAGAGCTCGTAGCTGCTCAGCACTGTAATGGGCTGACTGTTGATTGTTTGTAGCTGTAATGGGCTAACTGTTGACTGTGGTCGGGTGAGGTTAATGTAGCTCTACGAATGGAGCATCATAATGGTTGTACTTAGATTGGCTGTGGCTTAGAAAGAGAGAAAGAAATGACGGAATAAAGACTACGTGTGCCAAAGAAAGAGGCTCTTTGCCAGACTTGCTTTTATAGCAGCAGAAGCCAAAAAGGTCAATCATTACTGATCTGGTGTGCTCACTTTTCAACAAACCTTATATTTATTACATATTTTCTAGATTTTCATACTGTTTTTATGGACTGAGACTATGAAATTAAGTCTAAAGACATTGATTTGTATGGTTCTATCATCAAAACTGAGTGATGATGTTTTATATGGTCAGTGGTTAAAGGTGCCATGAATCGTTCATGTTGTTTTGATTCTGGTGACCATTTTGTAAAAAAAAAATACTAAAAAATAATTTCCGGGTGGTGATTGTATTTCTCATAAGCACCATCACTCACTGTGTTCACATCTCCACTGATTTGTCCTCAAAGAGCAGCAAAGTGCACTGACATATACATTCAATTCTTTTCACAGCCATTTTTCTCTTTTATCAAACAAAGGCATCTCTGTAGAGGTTTTCCTGAAGCAAAGCTCTAACAGAGGCAGAAAGATGGGTATTTGATAATCCAGCCCATTATAGCTATGAGTAAATGTCCAATTATGTTGCTGATTATGTAGGCTATCATTTTGGCCACATCAGTATTAGACCAAAACTATCAAAATCAGTTTTAAAAAAACTGCCCAATCTTTCGAAAGGCAGCACCTTCTTTCACTTTCGTTTAAAGGTTCGTTCAGGAACTTTTGGTTTCTCGCGTTGTTTATGGCATCTCCCAATGTCAATGTCAAGTCTAAGGGTGCGGTCAGACTGGCCATCTGAACTCTACCGTGCTCAGGCACAATTGGCCCCTCTAGGGTTATTCCCCCACTGACTGATGTGGCCCATGGTCCCATGTGCGTTGAGTCTGGCAAACTGCATGGCTAACAGAGCTGGTGTCGTGAGACCGAGGAGTTCCTATGCCTTCCTCTTCATTGATTTGGCTGAAAAACTGCAAACCTTTTGACTCCTGGTATGTCTCTGCTCATTATGTATGTCTTTTGTTAAAGTCAAGCTACATATGATCTAATTGTGACACTATTTTGAAAGTCACAGGCTCTTTTTAAATGGCTTCCAGGCACTACTTCCTGTCCTGCTCGATCTTCCCTACAATGAATTGGTGTGACAAAGCCCCAGAATCCTGCAGAAATAGGATTGTATCACTTGTGATATGCCATGATGGATCAGGTGTATTTCGGCTGTTTAGCCAAAGAAGTGTCCTGCACTGTAACACTGGTCAACAACTAAACTTAAGGGCTCATAAATGTGAATATACAAGCACCTCCTCTCATGTTGCCTATGGATTTGTATGTTATTGTGGGTCAGAAACAGACATCTGAATCAGTTTCAGTCGTTTTTACAACTTTTCAAAAAGTCCTCATAGAAGCTTTCTCAGTCAAATGTATCGCATCCTGAGTAATGAAATGAAAAATACTTCATTAATCCCCGAAGGAAATTTTCAAGTAAGTGATCAAAAAGTAGTTCAAAGCGTGTCACTGAAGTATTATTTCTAAACTTTTTACTCAGCAGACACCTATCTAATTCCAGACATTAATTCTAAAGTGTGGAAATACTTTAAGTTTCCGTTTGAATCAATTACCCCTTTTCTTCGAATGTTTGAGTGAAAAATTGAGAGAGATTAGGAGGGTGTATCATTTCATCCGTATCATTGGTAAGATAACCCATACTCTGGAAAGAAAGGCGTAATAATTATGTTTAAAATAAAAAATGAAAGACAACCTAGTATAGAAAACAGAGATAAGAAATCTAAACCCTCGACAAATAAACAAAAGAAATGTCTAGCAGTTGTTATCCATTGCTGTAATTTTCTTAGAAGAAGCTATTAGAAGTTCAATATTGAAGATTACTTAAAATGTGCCACAATGAGTGTGACCAGCAGATGATTGGTCGATCATTTCTTTCACTCCGTCTCCCAAACAAGTTTTCACTCTCTTCTTTTTCCCCATACTGTGATAAGCTTGTTATCTCTGCCTCTCTGCCCTGCCATTAGCCCGCTCTCCTCTCTATTGTGCCTTCTCTGACCAATCAGATTAGATGCCACTTCAGAGAGTTGTGTGGAGTGTGTTTCAGTGCTGTGAATTACTGGGTGAAAAGTACGAGGCCACTCTTTTTTTTTCCTCACAGAAACACCTTATCACTCGGGCTGAAAATGATGAATCAGAATTGGCTATGAATAGTGTTGTCAGTGATGTCAGAGCCAAACAAGAAAAAAAAAAAAAGCTGGCTCATTCACAAGGGACAGTAAATTATTGCAAACAGAAGGCTGCAACAAAAGCTGACTAGGCAGGTTCATGACGATGCCTCTGATCCTTTAATGCACAAGCAGATCAGAGGGAAAAGAGCTCCACAAACGTTATTTGTTTTGTTCCCTTCCTGGTATTGTATTGGAAAATTTTCATAGAAACATTAGCATGTTTGTTTAAAATAACAAGAGACCAACTAGAATGACTTGGCAACCATATGCTGTGAAATTTTGAACAGAGTCCCACTCCAGATTGATTCCCAGGGTGATTGTTCCAAGAGGATGGCACCCTCTGACCCTGATCTCTGAAATTGTTTCTGTAGCACCACCATATGTTCGACAGCTTTGATTTCGAGTGAAAACTTGAAAATGATTGAAAAGATGGCCCTGATGTTTGTACAGATATTGAAGGTCCAGAGACAGTGGATTATCATCATTTTCTACAGGCAATGTCACAGCTGGTTCAAAATGCAGTTACCCAGTTGTCAGCTTGAAACCAGTGTTGGTCTCTGTTCTTGCGTACCTCTACTGACAACCTGTTTAGTTCCAATATTCTGCAAATCCTCTTTCCATCCATCATGTGTTCTTAAAACTTAAGCCCAACAAATCTCAAATTCTTCAAATCTTCAAATTCAGAAACAAAATCAGTGGGTAACCATTTCATGAGCATGAAAGCAGGAAGTGGCGTAAACCAGACGGACAGGTATAAGCCATTGATTCACCAGTGGCAAACCGAACACCACATTGGGATTTCAGGATCACACATGTAATACACAGTCACTTTTTTCATAATATAACTACAGTGATGGCAGTATCTGATTGGTTGAGTCCTCATCATAGTTAGCCGATCCTAGTCAGAGATGTTCATATCGGAGATGTCCCAAAGCAACTAATGAGCTTGTGTTTTAAATATGATGTTGGACTAGGAACTAATCATACAGTAGAGAAAACTGAGAAAAGAACCATTAGAAAGAAGCACAACTTAGTCAACGCTGCTATACAAAGGATCAGTCTTCAGGTAGACAGTGTCAAACTCTCTCTGCTAATGTCAGAATCAGCAGTACCAGCATGTGGTCCTCCTTGCAGGTTACTGTTCACATACCTACGCCAGCCTTGCAATCTTGCCAAGGCAGCCAAATACAGCCTTCATTTAATATTATTGTCGTTTTCTAAATCAAGCGAATGTACCTGATGTTTAGTGTCACAACAAAGGACTCCCCAAATGCAAGACCTGGGATGAAACTGAACTACTACCAATTAGGGTCGAGCAAGTCACAGACCTTTGTTTTTTTCTGTTTGTATAATTGTCCTGGTTTATGTCTTTTGCTTCACTCTTTTTTTTGTATCTACGTTGTTTTTTGAAGAACTTTAAATCTAAGTGCTCTTAAAATGTCGTAAAAATAAAGCTTTACACAGACACCTCCTCTGGCTTAATGTCTGGCATAAAATAACTCCATCAAACTGTTGGATGAACTGCCATTAAATTTGGCTGTAACACCAATGAACCCATTACTCCTTTTTTTAACTGTGGAATAATTAATTTAATGGCCAATGTCTTTTTTCAGCTGGTACAACCAGACAATGGGGCTTACATGGCTGAAAATTTCCTGTCAATAATAAAGCAATTAAACTTATACCATCTAATCTTTTTTTTTTTCTCATACTGCAGTTTATTTTGGCCATGGTTTGTTTTGCATAGTTTTTAATGTTCATACAATTCCTTCAATTATTCCCTTGACTGATAAACTTTTAAACAATCTTAACTGCATCCAAACATGAGATATGTGACAGGTTTATAATTTTGAGAAATTTTGAGCTCTGTGTTAAAACTGTCAAAACATTAATACATCGTAGATCTATTGTTTTGAAAAGTTCAAATGTTGGTGAGATTGGGGATGTTGTAGCATCTCTGCACGCCTGTAAAAAAACCCATAATACTGCTAGCTATTTCCATCTAACCATCAACCCTGTGGTCAGCAAATCACCATCACAAAAAAGTTTAGCTGTGTCTTCTAACATGACAGTTACTAACAGCTCTGCAGGATTGCTCCCAGAGTGCAGTGCAGCTGTGAGTCGTAGCCTCCAACCAAATTTTGAACCGTGCAATGTTCTGAGGCAGAGGAATGCAAAAATTTCTCATAGGATTGAATTTGCACATTAGCGGAAAATGTCATGCTTTAATTCATAATTCATGTATTCACAGACTGTGTGTTGAAGCCAGTCGGAAATGTTATGTTCTCCTACTGGGCCAAAGCATTTTTTCTCGTCCTGGGAGGCTTGTATAATCTGAAAATTGAATAAATGCAAAGATAGTTTCTACACTCATTTTTTTCTCTTGGACGTACAAAAAGGAGCTTTTATTTTTTTCAAAAAATGCAGCTGAAACATTCACCTTTATTATTTATCAACGCTGCATGCACTACAGTTTTCATCACCAATCCCACCATACGTTCCGTGTCTTTCATATCCAGCCATTAATCTGTCTCCCCCTTTTGTCCCTCACCTTCCTTCACGTCCTCATTCTGTATTCCACTCACCTCTTTCGCCTCTCTATCTTTGTCTCTCCCTCTGTCTCCGTGTCTAACTCACTGTCAAGTTTTAAAACCTATTGCTTTCACACCCTCGGCTCCCTCCTCTGTCTCAGTGTCACTATGTTTTGTTGTGTTTTCTTTTAGCTTTTACTTACTATTTTTGCCTGTCACGCTGCCCTTACACCTTTTATATTATTCCCTCTGCTGTCTGCCCATCCAGAAGATGATGCTCACTCCTTTTTCCCTTACACTGCACTGTCACCCACACTTTTGTTTGTTCTTTTATTGACTTATTTCACCTGTTACATTGTTAACCGCCTCTGCATTGCAACTTTTGCAGGAATTTCTTTTTGTCTGGCTTCTCTGTTTCCATTTTTTTATCCACTGTCTCTTCAATCTTGCAAAACTTCAATAAGTGGAGGGTTGCAATAGATTGAGTCTACTTTTGTTTGTTTGTATGCATGTTTTTTCTCTTCTTCTTGTCATGATACAAGAGTACTCATTCATGTTTTTACAGATGTAAGGACACCAATCATACCATGGTGACAATAAATGATAAGTTCAACTACTCCACTGTTTGCTAGAAATAACTACACGGCTGCGAAACTGACTATTTTTCAAAGGTCAAAACATATTTTAGAGGTCTTTCTTTTATTTTGCCATCACCCTTGAATAACTTTTTTTATTATTAAAAACATGTTCGTATTTATTTACCTCCTCTGGTGTCCTCTGCACATTACCATGCACAAACATTTCTCTCAGTGCCAGCATAATATGACAAGTCAGTTGAGCCTGGTATCAGAGGGGAATACGGCTGCATCTTTTTCTAATAACAACTTCTCATTCCAGGGGCCAAGGTGACAAAAAAGCAGCACAAGTGATTACTATCTGAGGGAAGGAGTTTATATTTGGAAGTTAATAGCCTGAGGTTAACACATGGCCACATTCGCTCCCTCCAGGCCCGCTCCTTCGCTCACTCGCTTCAGTATATCTCTGCCTCCAAATGATGTGTGCACTGATTTTGCATTTACCCAAACTGTTCCGTTGTGCACACACTAACACACACTCGCAAGGTTGCACAGCTTAACACACACAAACAAACACACGCAGCAGATAGCGAGACAGACCCAGCTCCATCCTCTACTGCCAGAATCTCCCCATCAGATGGATGAAAGCTGCCATCAAAGCTGAGCCCAGGAGGAGTTCAGACAGTCTGCTTATTCCAGTGAACCCAACACCAGAGTCCAATCCCCTCCGCCATGCTTATTAAATAGCCTATTTTGTCATTTCCAATCCCAATTTGTCACAGTCACTTGGCTCAGCTGCCCTGTGCCATGTCACACTGGGGTGACAAAAAAAACACAACCAGAGGCACAACAGAAAACATGTCTTCTTCAATAAACTGGTCATGTATCAATAGTAAAGTTTTAATGGGCCGTTTGCTGTTAGTCAGACAAAGTGAAAAGAAACAGACAACATAGAGACCACATAACAACTGTTTGCCTTGGAGTACAGTGGGGTTGCCATGCAAACAAGAGCACTGGCTTATGGTGGATGTGCAGTTATTATGAGTCTGTTAATCTCACAAACATTCAGCAATGACAAAAAAGCTGCTCCTTGTACACAGATGTCTTTGAATCATGGCATTCTTTGCATTGACGGTCTAAATGCAGAGGGGAAAACAAACAGGTTATCCAACTGTTTAAGTATTATTGGCAAAAAGCATTATTGCAAGAATATAAAAACTAACCTACCCAACTCAAATTCCCCAACCTTTTGCGCTAAGTTTATAAAAAAAAGTTGTGTATCATCTATGGTCTCCTGTTGCTGTGTCACCCATCTCTTTTTATCTTTCTTTAAGCAGATGACTGGTCATAAAGTGTCTGATTCTGCTTGAGGTTCCTGCCTGTTAGAAGGTGTTTCCTTTGTCACTGTAACTTTCTAAATATTAAAACATACTCGTGGTGGATTTTTATATATCTACTAAACTCAACCATTTCCTGCCCAAAGGGTATGCTTAGGCGTAGAACATAAAATCATTTTTTTCTAATCAGCTGTCCTCACAAAGAAAACCATACTTATGTCTCTCAATGCAGTTATTTCAAGAGAGAAAGGGGACTCAATGCTTCACTAGCCACTTAAGTGAAACACGGTCTAGCCTTGGTCAACACGCAGTCAACCAAAGTGCTCAGCAGAGCATGATCATTTGTTCATGTCCATAAGTGTATTGGTGAGTTAGCTTTATCCCAAACTTTTGGAAGAAATAATACAAGAAGAATTTCTGAGGTATGATTGAGGTATGAAACACAAGCATAAGTGTATTTGACTTTGCAAAATAAAATACACTGCTCTTATGCCACATTAGTCAAAACGTCAATCCTGACTGACTCCTCCTTCATTCAAACCTTTTCACAAACATTGAAAACATTTCATCATCTGAATAAATCAGTCCGACCTCATTTTAACAAGGACTCAGACTCCTTCCTGTTTGTCTGCCAAACATCCAGCAGTATGCAAGATAGCCCCATCCAGTCTTTGGGTCTCTCACTCTCTCTCTCAAAACTGGACTCTCCATTCTGAATCCCAAACCCAATGTTGTATTGGCAAGTCAATGATATGCAGCCGAGCATGACTGGGGAGAACAAAATCTGCATTGACACAGCGAACAGTCTGGAGAATGGGTGCTGCCTTGCATTAGGCTGCTGTGTTTGTGTATGCGTTGTAATGAGAGGTGACATATTGTCAGTGCCTTGCTAAAACTGCTCTACTAATTACACTAATTGCTGCTTTTCCACCCCTGCCCTTCCTCCTCCCCCACTCCCTCACTTTTACTTCAAATCTGCCCCATCACCACTACCGTCACCACCCTCTCTGCCCACGCTCCTTCTCTCTCTTGCTTATACTGCTGCTGCTCTTCGGAGCTCAAAAAGCTTCCGCCCACATGCTGAGACAAGCGTGCACCCACTCTCTTTACATCCGTTAATATCGCTTAAATTTATTTTTTTTAATTTGCCCCATTCCTTTCTCTCTATGTCTGTCTGTTTTTCTGTTTTTGTATTTCTGAATTTCTGCAGTCCTTTATTTTTATTTTTTTTACTGTTTCTTCCCCCCATTCGATGAGCCATTGTGCACATATATGCCACAGTGTCCACTCCCGCTGCACAGGCCCCGAGTGCCTGTGCTGCCAGCTGCACAATTACTAAATCGCTCATCTCACGGGTGGCTGGCGCTCTGTATCCCTAGCTTTGGCCGGGAGTAACGTGAGAGAGGGGGGAAAGAGAGAGAGTGAGGAGGTAGCATATGAATGAAACAAACAAAAGGAAAAGGGCAGTGGAGTGGGATCCAGAGGGGTTGACTGGACTAAAAGCCTGCGCCAAGAGCTTGCTCCTCCCTGACTTTTGTGTGTGTTTGTGTTAGTCTCTGCTTAACTGTGTGTATGTGCAAAGAAAATAACATGCGTGTCAGTGTGTGTGTTCATGCATACATGCAAGTGCATGTGGTGTCGTGAAAGACAGGTGATGGTGGAGGTAGTTGACAGCTGTCAGTGCACATGGGCCTGTGGATGGTGGAAGAGCGCTGGTGTCTGTCAACACGCTGCTCCGGCTCTGCCCTTAGCTGCAGGCCGACTATACTTAGGACCCTCTCAGGACGATCGCAGATCACTGGAGCATTTCAGAGCTGCTTCCAGCCAATGCAAATGCAAACACTAAGCGAGCTGGATGGACTGCCGTGATGCCAACAAGTCCAGTATCTCGCGGAGCAAGTATGACAGGTTTCTTTGCTCTTTCCATGGAAAGGAAGCCAGATACATCGCGGATCAGGAGGCCAGTCAAGAGACGGGAGCGATCCAGAGGAATTGAATCAGACTTTGCACACTTGCCGCAGGTCTATTTGGCATGGAGTCATGATAACATCTGCCAATAAATGTGTGTGACTACGCCACAGGCATGTGGTGTCCTGTGGTACCTGTGGGTCTGTATAAAGCTGTAATATAGAAAAGACTGCAACAGCATGCAGATTTTTGGCAAGTATTCTTGACTTTATTATGTTTTTTTGTGGAAAAACTAAACAAGACAGGCATGATGGTTGGTATAAGGGCTAGGTTCTGCAGTGTGCACTATGCCATCCAGTTTTCTCAGAAGTCACCTCATTTCTCACCAGCATCTTGTCCATTTTTATGATCATTTGTGCGTCAATATGAAGCACTTCAAATGGCCTTGTTGTTGAAATGTGACATATAAATAAACGTGCCTATCATTTCCCACTCTGACCTCATTTCCTGCTCTGTCTGCTGTACTGTCCTCTCCAAATAAAAGCATAGAAACGCTAAAATTAATGGCATAGAAAATAGTGTTTCATAGTCTGCAAATCCACAACAGTCCTGTGACTGTGTTTTGCTTTTACCATGCTTTTGTTTACACACTGAACTCTGCAGCAGCTTTGTATTGTTTTCCCTATGTGCGATTTTGCTCTGCAGCACAAGGTTGTAGGAGTGGGACATGTAAACATAGAGTAGAGTCTCCATGTACACATTAAGGTATGCAAATGCACTGCTTAGCTGGTTCTATTTGCAACCCTCCCTTATCGTTCAGAATTAAAGCAGAGGCAAGCATTCATTGCCTTCACCAGACTTTCAAAAAGAGGCCATGTGCACAAATGAATGTCCCAAACAGGCGTTAATTCTTGTAGCCATCAGAGGGTGAATCAGGCAGAAGTCAACTTCAATACAACAAGAAACTTGAGCAAGGAAATAGATTCAAAAGTGGTAACACACCCAACAACCAAGATGGAGACAAAGTGCTTTCCTCTAAGCTTCAGGTTGGGGGTTCACAAACCTCTGTGTAATACCAAGATAGTAAAGTCCACTTTTTTTATATACACAGCCTGGGAGTGCATCCCTAACTTCAGTTGTATAGATGTTACCCTGCCCATAGTTCAGGATTTAATCAAAAGAAGCCTGTTTTGATAAGACTCATCCAGCCTTTGACTGTCCACTTCAATGAGCCTCACCCTGCCTCACTTACACCCTGCTGGTCTGACTGCAAGACACAAACTAATTGCTCTGTCTCACCACAGCCCTCCTTTTACTGTTGTTGTGTTTGCTGGGAGTCAAAGAATACTAATTTTCAGGGCCTGGCTGCTGAAAGCAGAACAAACTTTATGGGTGGTAAACTGCTCGAAGAGGCGATGATAATGCTTTGATACACTAACTTCAGCCCTTTGATTTGAAGTATTTATATGCTTTAACACTTCAACTACAAAATTGGAAACATAAAAAGCTGAGAAAATCACGAGTTAATTGAAATCAAAGGTGAAGCAACAGAGGAACTTCATAAATTCAAATCAAAGATACAGTAATAACACATCAGAGAGAATTTGTTTAACATATCTCTGTTTTATGTATTAATTAAAGTCTAGAATGAGAGCTAATTAAATTTTGATAGCTACCTTTAACTAAAGAGATGTTAAAAACATTACGGTTAACTTGCAGTACTGAGAACATTGATGTTTTAATTAACAAATTAAAACAATGAAAATGAGGAACTTTGCACCTCTAAAGCTACATGAATGGGCTAAGAACGCTGAAGTGATGGAAGGTGTTTCTTTAGACTCTTCTGCTTATGCACTTCAGGGAAATTTCTCAAGTCTGTCCATATTTTTCAGAGCACTCTTACACCTCGAGGTTATCTTGTCAAACGCGGGATGCAACAGGCTGGACATGAGTCCCTGGAGGCAGGCCGTGAAGCACACAAAAGCACACTGCCGGAGTGACAGTAAACTGTTCACAGCATCATGATGGGCGATGAGGCTAGAGCTGATGTTACTGTGACAGTTTTTTTTCATTATTTCAAAGCCTTACGCAAAAAATAAATAAAAGATTTCACTAATGCTTCATTAATGCTGTGTGGATCACATTCTTGACCCATTACCTTGACAAATTCCCAACCTTTTTGCTTTGTGATAGTACCCTTTTGATAGGGCCGAAGCACTTTCATGCCTCTGCTGAGACTGGGGGAGTAATCGTGGTGTTTTAGCCTCAAGAGTGGCCCTAGTTACTGGCAACTTTCACCTGAAAACCTATTGGTTGCAGAAGGTGCAAAAGCTTTGGAAAACTGTCCCACAGGACCATTTAGATTTTCATTAAAGAGATATTTTATGAGTTTTTGTTTCTCAATTATACTTAAAATATAAAGACTGTTGTAACATAGGTCTAAAATTGCCAGATATTAGGGTCATTGTTCTGAACAGACACATCAACAATATAGAGCCTCAAACACAAGGGACCCCTGAGATATAGTGCTGCATATACAACTGCACTGGCTCCCTATCACCCATTATACCAAATATGAAATCCTGCCTTTCACCTGAAAGGCTTTCATAATTTTGAGACCTCCATACCTCACTGATGTCCTCATAAACAAACCCAGCCAAACCCTCAGATCCTCATGCTTCCTCAGCCTCATCAAGGCTCTAGGCCTTGTGGTGGTCAGGCTGTGGCCAGAGCTGGACTTTAGGCTGAAAGCATGCAAAATTCTAAATTATTCAATTCCCCTTCATCAACTTCAGATGTTGTATTTTATCCTGTTAATGTGTTGCTCTTCCTGGTTTGCACAGCTTGGTAGAAATGTTATCTCCCCCACCTGCTAGTTCATGGTGAATTTCTCTGAATGTTCCCCGCTGTGTTATCACCTCTGCTTGCCCTGCATTTTTTTCTAGAAATGTTGCCTGGAAGGTAGCTGATCAAGTTTGGGTAAATTGTGAATTAAGGATTAAACTGTTTGTTTTATCTCAGGGACATTTGCTGTAGTTGTGTGAATGTCTGAGTACAGCTTTGTAGAGGTATAACGAAAGCCTTTAGTGTCCTCATTTAGCCATCCGAGCTTGCTGTCCTGGCATTTGAACCTTGTCTTATTGGAGCGTCTGCCTTGCACACAAGTGTTACATAAACAACGAATGCATGCTGGGAAGTAGAAAACACTGATAACAGGGAAAAAAGAAATTAAAAACAAGACACTTAATTATGGTTTGCCAAGCATATCATGTTTTGACACATAAATGAATGCTTGCTCTGTGTATTGAACTTGCAACAGTGAAGCATATCAAGTGTGAGCCCTGTGGATATTTGTGAAGCTGAGCTCTCACAACACCACATCACGGGCAAAACCTCAAAAGTGCAGAGGTGTTTTTCTCCCAAATCCTACATTTCTTCCTCACCCGGGTATGCTGCTGATGTTTTGTGCTAATTAAAGAAAAAAAGATGTGTTCTGGAGTAATCTCTTAATCCGTCTCCTAATTTCTGTTTATCCCTCACCTTTTCTGTCTCCCGTGTATACGTCTGTAAATGTGTTTCCCTCTTTCCCTCACTTTGATCACACCTCAGCTGCTTTGTTTATAATCATGTTACATACGATCGCTAATCCTTTAATGTATTCAGAGCAGATTTCAAGAAGAGGCGCTAATATGTTTATTTTACTTTTCCTCTTCATTGCATTGGGAAAGAGCATGATTCAACAACAGCCGATGATCAAAAGCAAAGAGCAAATATGTACAGAGGGAGAACACGACACACACTGTACTTGACAGTGCATCAAGAAATCTACCTAAGTCAAATCATCTGAGCCAAAAATGTGGGAGGTGCCCTTTTTTTGAAAAATTATTTGAAAACACCTGATTTCATATGGTAAAAATTATAAAAAGACACGAAAATAGGCATATTGTTAAACCCTTTTACCCTCTTTCCAATGCTGTTTCTTCTCCTTCCCCTTCTTTGCATCCTCGCTTCAATCCCCCACACTACAGCTTTACTTTTCTCCCCAGTGTAGTTCATTTTTCCTGCTGGAATGCTTTCACTTGGTGGCCATATATCCTGACTGTGTGAGCTGTGTGACGCACTCAGCCATAAGATTCCCATTAGAACAAGAATGTGGTCAGAAAAGACCGAACCTGACTGTGTGCTTCTCCTGGACTCTTGGCTGTGTATTTGTGAGTGAGGGAAATTGTGAGTGAATGCCTCCCAAAATGACTCTCAGTGGAAGTCCCTTACAGGTAGTGCTTTAGATTGAGATTTCATGAACTGATTAACTACTGAGTCAAAATTTGGGATGTCTTCATTTACCAATATTCATTATTTCACCAAAAAAAATTCCCCACAATGAAAAAGATGAAAAAACTGCTCAAGGTTGCCGTCATTTTTTGTCATTTATTTACAAGCCAACACAGTGGTAGATGGTATGCAATCCCCCACTGCATACAGAGAGAAGAGCATGCATAGCTGTAGGAAAAGTGAAAGAGTGAGAGAGGTGTCACCCATGTGAATGTTTGTTATTGTTTCAGAGGTGGATAACACAGCTGCAACTTCACAACATGTGTAGGAGTAAAAATAATCCACAAATTTGACATAATGAATTTTTTGAACCAGAAGAGAGAAGAAACAGAGCAGCAGCATTCAAATTGAAATGACCAGAGTGCTAATTGAACAGACATTTGGAAACTGAAGTAAGTTTAGAAAAGACAACCTAAAGCTAAAGCAATATTGACAAATTAAGTGAGTTCAAACACTCAGTGACCCACCACGCCAACAAGAAAATGAATCCATACAATTGGTGCCAGATTAACTTGAACTGTTCTAAGGCATTAATTTTGTACTGTTTGTAAAACAGTGAAATTGTATCTTTTTTGATTTTCTGCTGTTTGTCAAGTTATATGTCCTTTCCCATAATAAAAATACACAATTTAAATAAAAATCAAACATTTACCTGAGGTGAAACAAGCCCAAGGATTCCATGTCAATGGCATTTTTCCTGGTCCTGTATGATGTGATCTTAGAACATGAGTTTGTGGCATCAGGTTTACCACACTCTTGGATTTCTGACAGCAATTTAGGAAACTGTCCAGTGACTAGATGAAGTCCTCAACATGACAAAAACACCGCTTCAAGTATAAGAGAGCTCCACTTGACAGTTGAAATATAACTCAAGCGCAAAATACATACATGCAAAAACAAAAGAAAAGAGGAATTAATGGTGATTTCATTTTTAATTGGGAGGTGTATAATATTACTACACATGCAGCTTGTCATGGTGGTATTGGCAATCAGAAGGCAGCTGTGAGCAGCTAACAGTTGGTTAAAAAAAGTCTATATCTTCATTATCTTTAGCCAAAAATATAACAGGGTGGAAAAGAAAAAGGACAGACAGAAAAAAATGATGAAAATGACATTACCACTGTCCTTGTCACCCATTTGGATGAAATGTAACCCCTTAAACATTCTCTGGCAATCATACAAGTAAAAAGTTTCTGAAGTTCATGCAAGATGACACGTGTGCCGTCGTGTTCTGAGGACACAATAAGAAATGACATCCTTGTTTTCACATTAAGTGAAATGAACATGTTATTTGCAGAAAAGGTCAAGCCTCTGGGCGCAGGGACAGGTTGTATAACTGCAGTAATTATTATGTAGCTGCTCAGGAATTAGCGGCAACTTCATGTCAAATGTCAAGAGCCAGGACACGGGGCTGTTTGAAATTCTTATCTACGGCTTGGCAAATGTCAGAGGAAGTACCTTTAGAGCACTCATTAATTAGATTATCCTCTTTGTCACGATGTTCAGTTTTTTAAAAGCCATACCAGTCCTTACCTGTCCTTCTAATCCTGCCTGGTCTTTTTCTGCAATACAGCAGCAGGTATTCGAGTGACACATCTTTGCCTTGCCTATCTATCAAACAAGATTCAGACATTTTTTTGGGAAGGCTTGTTAACCAAAAGCCCTTAGAGGACAAAGCTCAGTTGCCATCCTTTGGCTGCCTGTGCCAAACTACACTTTTTTTAGTTTGCAGTTTGCACAGATATTCATGTAAATCTGAAACGTCTGTATTTATCTCTTCCTTTGAAATATATGCATAATTGAATGAGTCTCGAGTCTGTGAGGGAGAAGTTTGTCAAGCTTTCTATTTTGGAAATGTTATTTATCTTGAAATTCACGAGGCAAGCTCAGCTGCCTTTAGGGGTCCCCAACACAAAGGGCAGACTGTCTAATTGCAAATTATGAACATTTATTAATTTCAATTCATATTATTGAGACCATGATCAGACCAGAAATCACAGTGACTATTTTTGGAGTGTGAAACTTGCTGGAGTGCTGGTATACTACAGTTCTAATAATATTCAGAGAAATTGAAATAATTATCTCCCCATAGCAATCAGCAGTGAAAATCCCCATACCTGATCATTTTAAGCATTGTGGCAAGCAACACATACTTTCAGCAAAGATAATAAGAACCTAGATTTTAGGATTTCAACACAAATCTCCCTCTGAATCTCCCAAACAGCCAAGACAAACAAGGCAGTTAATACAATACTGATTAGAGCTGGAACAATCATGCTGCATGGATGCACCTGCAAAAGCATGTTCAGGCCCTGATGGATTCTTTGAAAGAGGGAATTTAAATGCAATTGGGTGCATCCCAGGGAGATGCAGCCTAAGCCATTTTGGAGATCTGGAAGCAATGAATACAGAGAGCAGTGAATCAGCCAACGTAGACTGATTCCACATAATAGCCACTTTTCAGGACACACCTCCTCATCATCTCAGTGAAAGCCTTTTCCAAAATCAATAGTTGGCTGAACATTCACTTCTTCATAGTTTCACAAACATGAACACAAATGCCTTTGCTTGTCTCTCTGCAGGGTACACACTCATAAATACAAACACACATAGACACAAACAGAGACCAGACTGGAGTCTACTGTGTGTTAAAACATGTATCTGAAAAGAAGCTTTAAAAGTGCCCTGTATCTAGAAACAGTTTTCCTGACGTTCTATAAATATTTTAACTTGTTCCCCAGTTCTCAGCAATACTCTGAGGAAAACATGGAGATTCATGAAAAGATACTGGGACGAGCACGGAGGCACACAGGGAATAAAAACACGCCGGTTACCCACCTAGTCGTAGATAAAGAGAGCAAGCGTTCTTAGATAAATACATAGATCACAACCCAAAACTGAACTCTGCCTGTGAGGGTCATTACAGCACCCATTTGTTTTCTGTAGCACACCTCTCTGCAGTTAGAGGTACCAGAGTTGACAGTTTATAGGGCGGGAAGTCAAATAAAACAAATTGCCTTAGCTGCAGATACAAGAGAATTTGCTCTCCATGCCCGGGAGCAAAACAAATGAGATGGCATGGAGAGCTTTTCTTTTAGGTTTATAATGCACTCATTCATACTGGAAATGGCCTGGCACTGTGGAGGGCATTTAGATCAGACATAAGAGGATGCTGCTTTCTGGGGATTTTCAGAATTAATTTCTGCAGTGAAAAGTATTTTCACTGAGGGAAATGGAGAATGGGAAATGACAGTTGTAAAGTGCCATCAATTTGTGACCTTTGAACTTTGGGTCAGCTCACATTTCTGATACAAAGGACTGAGGGAGAAATGATACTCAGTTACTTTGGAAAATAAATATGGAAACAACCACTCACTCCTGCCAAGGATAACTATTTTAAGGTGCCCTCAATTTGAGTCAAGGATAGTGTCTCAAGTGCAATAAGTGGCATTTTAAACTCTAGCTCCAGAAAGTTGTGACTTTGGTTGGTACATTGTTTGACATCTGGCTCTATGTTTTTGTCAGCAAACCACAAAAACTTTTAAATGTGAAGCTAGTAATTTGTTCATCTATGTGAAATGTGACATGGAGTGATAAAGGTGAATGTGACCAAAAGTCAGACTTGGATGAGATGGCAATGGGGTTGATGTGGGAGTGCAAGAAACAGCAGTTTCTTGAGTGAACACTTGAGATAAGTTTTAAAAGCAATGGAAACCCTGTTGACATTTATACAACAATGCCAATTTCCTCAACACTAATGTCGTAAGTAATTTCTTCAGCAAAACGAACAACTCTCAAGGGTTCTTTGACCAAGAAGGAAACTTTGGGTGTGAACTCCACCTGTTTAAGAAGTCTGTCAGTGTCAGGATTTCCAATAGGATCATCATTTTCCTTTGGCTATATAAACCTGAATCAGGGACCACTGGGTGATAACATGGAGACTACATCCATGTTTCACACAGTTCTGAATTTCTGAAATGAACGGCAATTAACAGGAGTTTTGGGCGATTTTTGAGAATGTATTTTAACTACCTGGCCATATGCATCTATAAATATCAAACTTTTTGGTCTGTTACAAGCAGACATGCATGCAATCATGTCTAACACAATATTTTTAAATAACATTACAACTGATTTCTCAATAATTTTTCAGTTTTTCTCAACCAAGTCTAATTATTATGAATATAAGTGTAAATATTTGTCATTGCTAGCCTATGAACATTACAAACATGATGTGCATTTGATAGTTTTTACTTAAATGTGTCCATGACTTAAAGTGAAACCACAACATCAGTAATATTTAACTCAGAACTATCATCAAAACTTAATTAGACAGAAAGTTTAGACTCCAAATGAACTGAAGTGTGGTCTCAATCAAAGTGCTGTAGGGGTGTGAAGTAGTGATTGATCATCAAATGTGCTTGGAATTGTTTGCACATGTGATTCATGGTAAACAGAATTTGCATTCAATCATGTTGTTTAAACCAAGATGATTTTGAGAAGCTTCATTCGAGTTGATGAAAGGCAGAAAATTAAGTTTTTGGGCTAGAATTCTCTAGGAGGTTTTAGAAAATCATAATTTAGTTTGAAGGCAATGAAACCATGGAAATAACCAATGTCCCAAAAATAAAATTCCCATGGAAATTTTCCAACCCTTGCAACTCTGGCATGTGATAACATCCAGTATTAACGTCAGTGTAGATGTGCAAGTAGCTGCAGTTGCTCAGGGGCTGGGTCCTACAGCCAAGGAATTCCCCTGGGTTACATGTTAAAGTTATTCTTTATGGATACAACAGTATAAGGTGCTCAGAGTTACACAAACATCTCCAATATTAGGTGTGTGGCTGACTCTAAAAACCGATTGGAGCTTCTTTCCCAGGAGGATGAAAGCCTGTCGGTCTTTCTTGGTTGATCCAAAGTTCGGTTCAGCGACCATTTATGATGTGGTGGCCTTCATCATCGAGCTTCAAAGCATCCCTTAGAAACAACTTTGTAATATAACTCAGTTGATGTTGGTGTTTTCTGTTGTCAGTTTCTATTTCCTTTTCTTTCTCTAAAAACTATTCTAAATAATTTCTTCTCCTCAATGATAAATTACATGCTTTCTTTTTAACCTGGTATTTTTATGACTTCACTGTTCTGTTTTGTTTTGCTGCCTTTGTGATTCAGATAAGTGCATCATAAATAAAAGCTAATGATGTTTTTGTAATTTCTGTGCAACAAGAAAAAAAGGAAAAACTTCCCCCAATGTCATTTGCTTTACAGATTTCTCCTCAAATTCAACTTGGTTTATGCTTTTTTATTTTTCTTTCTTTTTTTGCCCCCCTGTTCCTTGCTTGCACAGTCAGTCTGCTGCCGGGGCGTATTTTCTCTGTCAGACACTCCCTGTTCAGTATGATTGACAGGCTCATTACCCTATCCCCATTACGATATTGGCTAATCAATCTATTCATTGTATTCTCCTGCAGGCAGAAAAGGCAATCTTTTGCATGAAAATGACCCGGGTGGTGCAGGACACATTCCAAGGATGGAAGAGGGGTGTAGAGGAGTGTTAGGGTTCAATATGCTGCTGAGCAAAATAGCTGCGTTTACTGGCGAACTGATCGATATTAATGTCAGGAGGAGCTCTGTGTAACTTTTCTTTTCTCACAAATCCAAACTGGCACTAGAGTGCACAGCCAAGATAGACGTAATAGTTACAATAAAGACTGAATGGGTTGTATAGAGAGATACTATAAGAAGAGGAAGGTATGAGAAGAAAGGAAACTCACCTTCAGAGACTTCCTCTCAAGTCTTCGAGTACCTGGCAACTGAACATTGCTAATATTCAACTATGGGATCAAACACGAGAAGTTCACCAAGAAAATGACAGCCGCCCACTCGTGCTGCAATGCCCTGTGCTCCACTGGGAGCTAAATCATACCTTTGAAGTCAGCTCGCTCGCTCCCTACTGAGGTTTCCGTGCCCCTATCAACACAGTGTTGTGAGAGTGAGTTCCCAGCATTATGATTATGATCACTATCATTAGGACAGCATTGAAGTTATTATTACCATCATAAAAAGAATAATGTCCATCAGGAGTCAATCAGAATCACGGCATGTGGCCAGGAGTGGACCAGGCGAGAGGAGGGTGGTGTTCTCATCTGTGATCGTGAGTGTGTGTATGTGTATGGGTGAAGGTGGAGCAGGGGGGTAAATTCAGCCGAGTTAGCCTGACCCCATGGAGTGCATGGGCAAGTAAAAATACCTCATTTCACTTTCCCAAACAATATGATGCAAATGGAACATTACTTTAGAAATTGCAGACACGGCTGTTCTTGTTCGTATATGTGTTGAAAACTACTCCAGCTAATAGAAAAATACACACTTTGAGCTATTTATGCAGTTTTCCCCCTTATTTCCAAAGCATGAAAAAGTAATAACTTGAAATGTTCACAAATTTCAGCCTTCACAAAATAAAAGACAGACCACTATATTTAAAAAGCTGCTAATTGATATGTATTTAAATGTTCAATATTAATAAAATAATCATATCCATTTCAAAATTGAGTTTAAAAATAATTAAAATCAAAGACAATATCTGAAGGTCAAACACTGAATTAGTAATGTGTTTCACATCGCTCTAAAAACCAGTTTACATAGCCAAACTATCCCCGAAGGGACATGATAATATGCTTTGGATAAGACTTAACTTTTAATTGCTGTAATTACCCAATCACCAGCGGGAGCTTTTTTTATTATTTTAAACCATCCCATTTATATGTATGAGAACAGGAAACATGAAGCCCTGCATAATAATCAGAGTGAAAATATTAAACGGTAAGTAAGTGATTTTGTTGTTTGATAAACGGTTACTCTATATTCAATGAAAACCACAGGAAAGGGCTGAGTTGTTACAATCAAGGAAAGGATGAAAATATTGATGTGGCAATTTACTGACTGTCTTGTGTGATAATGCTCTTTATATGTTGGCGCCAAGTCTGGATATTATGGTAGACAGTGTGAAGAAATTTAGATAATTTGACTAATTTCAGGACTCTTTGTAGCATTCATAACATGAGTGAAGGTAGAGAGAAGCAGAAGTTAGTCTGACCGAGAAGAAGCTGAAGGAGGCAGTTGGAAGAAGATATGATCAGTCAGTGATTAAGTAAGTTAGCCGCCTCCAGAACCTCAAAAAAAGAAGAACCTATTCTGTTATGCTGAGACAAACAAGAATGGTGGAGAACGGGCTTGTATCTGTCTAGAAAGCTATCATCTGTTATCATGCAAGACTTACACAGTTATTACAGCACATTTGATTGACAACTACAAAGACTCCTACAAACTAGCATTTGAGTCGCATTTTTCTTATGCAGTTTTGCAATTGTATGGCATGTTGTAATCGTTTGATGCTTCATAATGGTAATTTACTGTCTGGTATTGTCTCCTCTTGTTGCGTCACATATTGAATAATGTCACATCATACTGTGTCCTGCTGGAGTGCACTGTATTTACTTATTTATTTTTTGCATGGTAACATGTTACATTATGTCTTATATGTCTTACATCCTTTCACAATGCATCATATACTGTATTGTATCGAACAGCTCAATATCACATTATATCAGATCATACCACACTGTATCATCAATACTATATATAAGTAATGGGTGACCTGGAGAGTCCAATCCTTTATTGTGATTTTCCTGTATTTAATGACAATTCAGAGATTACTGTTTCCCTTGATGACCTTTGTGTTACAGTTACAGAAGTTTTGATCCTGAAGGAAGTCCAACTACATGATGAAGTTACTCTGTGCTACACTCATCAGTTTCTAACGAAGGCCAGGTAAGAAAGAAATTCTTGGCTGGTACTTTTGAGCCCCTGGGTGACTACCAGTTGGAAAGATAGTTCTATCTAGAAGTAATTGCCTCAGGTTTGAAAAGGAAAATTCCCAGGTCCTTCCTGCACTTCAGTATTCACAGTAAATTGCATCTCATTTTGAACCGGATTTATACATGTGTGTGGCTTTCAGGGACATAGAAAAAGCCTATGTTTATCTATAGTAGGCATTCAGCATCAAAAAAAGGACAGAGGAAAATTGCTAGAGATTAAGCCTTATAGACAACGGAGTTCTGAGTAACTCTGAGTAATTTATAACTGTTATTGTCACAAGAATACTTTCTTTACTGGGGTAAAGTGGTTGAAGATGCCTGGATACTTAGCAGAAACGTATGAATGATTTCAATGCAAAATTTCTGAGTTTCAATATGATGATGTAATAAAAAACTTTGAATCCATTGACTTCTCTTCAGCTTTTAAGATTCTTTAAGTATTTTCGATATAAGTATTTTTGATATAAGATAACTCGACCAATCAAGTATTCATATAAAGCCAAAGCATCACAACTTGTGATATGTTGGTAAGTTCATTAGAAATAACTACTGTAAAATATATGTATAACTCTCCTCCTCATATGACAGATGTGTATTGCTCACTGGCTCTCTCCCTCTCTTTCATAAATCTCTACATCAGTTGATCACCACTAATTTCTCTCTTTCTTTATCAAGAATTGTCTTAAATTCTGTGCACTTCATCCCTTTTTGTTGCTTTTTAGGATAAAAATAAAGATTTTATCATTCTTAAGTTTGGTATTGAAAGCATCTTTAAATACAATTTTAACAACTTTTTTCCAGAAATAAAATTACTTTCTTTAATATTTCTTCATGATTATTCACCAATTACAACATAACTGTTTATTGAACATCCATTTTACTGATAGACCCTGCAAAATTGTGCACAGTGTAGTTCAAAGGGAAGATAAAAACACTCAGGAGAAAATGACTGACCCCTCTGCCGCTTTCTTTTGCCTCAGCTCCCCAATTTCTGATAATTGCACCAAAGCCAACTTGACTTCGGAGGCGAGTCAGACAGAAAAAGTTGGGGAGAAATGAGGTGAAAAAGAAATTGTGAGATAGGCAGATATGTTGGACCTGCAAAGATCGAGAAGCTAATGAGACTTGAATTAAGAGGAGTGCTGTGGAAAAGTATAGCCTACGCCACACTCCCACGTCAAGGAGAGGACAATTATAGTGTGCATCCGTGTCAGCTTTCAAACTCCACTTCCTTTCATTTTTCTTAATTACGGGGCAAATATTCTCTCCTCTTCTGCTTCATTAGATACTTTGTTGAGCGTTGAGTGATGTCAAAGAGATGATGGAAGGACAGAGCGGTGGAGCGAAAGGAGGGGGAAAATGATATCACGGAGAGCCCTTGTCTTTAGTGTGAGATTAGGTCCCTTAAGAAGGCCTTCTGAGGACCGCCAGCCTCTATAACTCAACCAACTACTCTGACAAGCAAATGACTGCAGATTACGCTTTTGATGGGTGACCCACTCCTGTCTGGCGAGTTAAAAGGATGTTCGGGCGTTATAAATTTCTGTGGGTTATCTCTGCTCTACAGACGCCTTTCTCATTGTGGGGGGAATGTCTTTATGTTCATTTTTTGCCATTGTTTCTGGTGAGGAATGCAAACTGTGCTAACAAAGCTAGATATAAAACAAATGCTGAGAAACCCCGCATGAAATATCTCTCTCAAGCACATACAGTGAAAAATGCTTTGCATGTATTACTATTCACAATGTCTATTGTATTCCCATTAGGATTTGGTCAGCAATCAACCAGACTCATATCAAAACAAACGCACCAGGATGGAAAATAACCGTTTGAGCTCATCAGTGCTTCTCGTCTTAAAATAAAAGCCTTTATCTTTCCAGAAAACCCACAGGAATCCCGACTATTTTCTCCAATTTAGAAAAATCTTGTTAAGTCACCCGCCCCTGGAATCTCTTCTCTTATGTCTGCCTCTTTTCTCTGTCTCTCCCCCTCTTTTCCTCTCTATCTTAAAGACTTCCTTTTGTCTGTCTCCCCTCTTCTTTTTCCACCCTCTGTCTTTTTCTCCCTCTCCACTGCCTTCCCAAACGGCGCGGCGAAAATTGTTATTCCCAAGTCATTATCTTATTTGTGTGTCTCCACTCAGCTGTAAATCCTCCAGGTATTCCTCTCTATTCTCTATTAACTCTACCGCAGTCAAGCTTCAGCTGCCAATCACAAAGCATTGCTTTGGGAAGAAAGGAGGGATAGAGACAAAGACAAGGAGAGAGGGAGTGAGTCAGGGAGAGAGAGATACAAAGAGGTAGAAATTTGGTCAAAATTACCAGAGTCACTGTAACAAAAGGTGGATAATTTATTCGAGAAATTTAGATAAAAATAAAGTATTATTGGAGAAGAACGTGAGACTTATAGAGGAGAAAGAGTCTTCATGGGCTAATAGCGGCTGTAGGGCCAAACTAGAGTCCAAATGAAGGGTCAAGGAACTGTTTGCCAGCTGCCATAGAAGCAGATATAACTCTATTCCACATTTGTTTCTTATACATCTGCAGAAAAGATAAGAGAGCTGGAAATGCAAAGAATATTCTGCACTAATTGGAGCTGGGGTAAACACAGCTCGGGAGAGTCTGAGAGAAGGATGCAGACTTAAACTCTGAGACATTTGTGAGCTCAATGCACCAGAGACATGACAGGCTCTGCTTCCTGGATTTGGAAATCAACATTTCATTTCACTCGTTTGAGGTAATGCAGATGTTTGCATGTGTATCTTGAGGATACTATGCAAATTGCTGACAGTGTGATTGTATTCAAGTTAATGAGGCTCCGATTTGAGAAAAAGTTTCCCAGTTTTCTGTGAAAGATGTGCATATGCGTACCTACTGTAACACAGATGCTCACCGTTGATTCAGAAATATGGGAATAAAATCAAAACATACAATAATATCCACTTTTTTTAAATCTTGGCAAATGTCAACAAGCACATAGTGGACTAAACCATTTTACTTCATTTGGAGTTAGAGAGGCGGACTGTTTTTTCTTTTCAGTTTCAGAGTTAAAATTGTTTATTTAAACAGCTTTTGCCAAAGTTCTGGTCATTTCTTTGTAAAATAAGAAGGAAAAAAAAATCTACAGTATGTTTTTCTTTCAGTCCTTCAAAAGCCCCATCTGCCACTGGGGCCCTGGGTAAACAGTTCCTCTTTTCCCTTCACTATTACGCCCTCACATCTAATCAAAACAACACTTGGGACTTCTCTATTCCCAACAATACTAATCAGGCTTGATAAAGGGATATTTCATTTACCTGCATTAGCTTTATTTACATCCACTATTTTGTACCAAAGTGTCTCTGCTGAAGAGCCAGATTTGTTTTCCATTTGCTACATTGCTCAAAGTGGTTAGTGACCTTTAGAGCCACCATGTTATCAACAGCACTGTAAAAAGGCACTTCTAGGGAAACCATGCGGCTGGAAAGAAGTGTTAAATTATATCTCTGTGACAGCAGAACAACAAACATAATCTCTAAACTCATCCAGCAACACTTGAAAACACTTAAACTAGATAAACCTGCAAGACAGCATTTCTGCAGATTCCTGCCAACAGGATTACTAAATTTAGTCAACCGATTAGCAGCATTGAGAGTGGAGGATTTTGAGAACTAATGACCTACATAGAAGTAGGGTACATGGTCCTCCCTCAAAATCATCACCTTGCCAAATAAATCCCTCTGCATGATGTTTTAGTTAAGGATTCTTCACGAAAACCATCCCTATTACAAAAAAACACCCAACTCATGACGGATTATCAGATTCCACATCATATACTTTTTTTTGTAAACAGAATGTGTGGCTGTAAAATGAGGCTGTGTTTCCCACTGCATCTAAATTCTGCACAGCACACAGCATGTGTGCAGACTTAGATTAGTGGTTGAAAAAAAAATCATGTGTCAGGCTCACGTGCGTGGCAAACATTGGAGAACTCTGTGTACCCTTGCCAACGGTTTGATTTCTTGAATACGTTAGGTTTTTTTTGTTTTTGTAACTGCTTATAACTTGAAAGGTTAATCAGATATGGTACCAAGGATGTCATTTACAGTGTGGTGTTGCATTTAAGCACTGGAGCAGCTTCAGACCAAATCCTCCCCAAACCATAATGCAACACTTTTATACATACTGCTTACTATATTTCAAAGTGCCTCTAAAGACTTTCTAAGTGATCCTGTAAGACTCACATATTCTAACACTTAAAATGACACTATCATAGCCAAAATAGGTTCTTTCTAAATGATATTTCTCATCTACCCAATTGGGTTGGACAGCTCAATCCTTCAATATTTGATCCGCTGCTACTGTATGTCTCGAGTCACCCTAAAATGACACAACATAAACTTGATGTGAAAGCAGAAGTCTATGTTGACATGAGAAGCACATGTGAAAAAATGTTCAATAATCCACAATTCATGGCAATCGGCAACATGTCTTAGTACATTTGATGTTGTAACAGAAATTATCCCAGAAGTGAATCAAGCAAATCTTTGACTAAAGCTGCCAAAATTTACTGTGCTTCTACGAGGAGAAAAAAATAAAATAAAAAGATGTATTTTTGGTGCCAATGAATAAAGAGTGAGAATCGATGTTCATCTAAACGGTTCCAAAGATGGATTTAGAACAGCTACACTGAGACAGGAACAAAAACAGACCATTACAGCCTGGAGATACAGAACAGTTTTGTGAATTCCAGGCGAAAGAAGATTCAGATAAAGTAATCCATGTCTTTATCTTTGCTAGTTTAAACTACTCTAGTGGGTTATTCCCAGGTCTCTGTAAAAGCTCTAAGAAAACCTCAGCTGATTCAAAACATGGCTGCCGCTCCAGTCTGAACAAAGACAGCTGAGTACATCACTCATTTCTCAAATCTCCATGCTGCTTCAAGGCCTGTTTTTAAAAATGGTACATCCTCCATGATCAGCTCACTGCACAGCACAGGTCAAAAACATTTATAGACACATCAGATTGAATTCTTTAGTGCCTTTGTGCATTAATTAAGTGCGATAACATGATGATCTTTTTTTTTTTTATTTCAAGCTAGCTTTATTTAATTATATTATCTTATTATTCAAAACATTTTTAATTAAATTTCAAATTGCACAAATGTGTCAGGTTGCTTTGAAGTATGCAGAAAAAATTAGTTTTACATTTTCTCATCATGCATCATACATTATCCAGTCTTACTACTTTTTTATTTTAGTTTTAATAACTCCTGTCATCTGTAAAGGGTTACACAGCTTCAGGATCAAATACATCATCTACAACTGGGATTGCGTCAGCCAAACCAGTCAGTATAGAATATAAAGTAATAAATCATAGTGGCATTGATGGACAGATGGATGGATGTGAGAAAGAGGATGAAATGGATGGTTGGATGGATGTACTACTGTGTGGATGGATGGATGGGTAAATGGATTGATAAATCAGTACAAACCAGTTGATAAATGAGTATAAACGAACAAAACATGGATTAATGGATGGATGGATGTGATAAAGAGGATGAGATTGATGGCTGGATAAATGTATCAGTACTATATGTATGTATGTATGTATGTATGTATGTATGTATGTATGTATGTATGTATGTATGTATGGACATATGTGTGTATTGATCAATAGATGTTTGAGTAAGTTGATGAATCAATGGATGGATTGCAGTGATCTTTTTCACATCCTAGTTGTCAGTTTTTGACATTTCAGTCACTCAATGAGGATTTGGATTTAAAAGGAGGTCTTTTCATTTAAGCTTTTAAGCATTTACTGTGGGTTCTTAATTTGGATTCATAGTATGTCTTCTTCATTGAAATATTAAAGGGGGCCTCTCAAAAAGAGTTAATTTTCAAATCAATTATAAATTGTGTTAAAAATTTCAGAAACTCTTTATTCAGTGTGATACTGCACTTTTAACCTCTCATAATAGTCTACAGCCTGTCTCTCTGTCTGACTGTCCACCTGTCTGTCATAAACATTTGGTGTGAATCAGATGACCAGGGGGATGAACAACTGCAGGAGGCAGGTATTTCGTGCTGTAATTTAAGGGGCAGTTTAAACCTGAATGGAAAAATTTCCTATAGAGGCTTACTTCTTCCACGTACTTCTCTCCTGAATAAAAGGGATATCTTCCTCTTTTTCCAGGGTTTGAAGTATTACATTCTGACTTTTTTCCTTTCCTGTCCAATGAAACTTGTGTCATTCACCACAAGACCACCGTTTCAGAAGAGCAGTGAAGCTTCTTTTTAGAGTAGGTCAGTGGGTAGCATGTCTGCAAAGTGAGATTAAAAAAAAAAAAAAGCAAGCAAATGTGTGATGGTGAACATGCACAGCAGAGGGGGAGGAGTCAGGATTCAGTTTAAGGATGCTAGAGAGAGGAAGAGTCTGGATGCTGCACTGACATGCAGAGGCATGCCAACATTTTTACAACAATTCTGGAGAAATCTCTTGCAGCTGTGACCCTGACTGCCCCTCATTCCAACACATGAACAAGTGAAAAAAGGTGCTGTGGAAGGGGGTTTTGATGATAATATGGACATCTCCATATTATGGAAATGATTACTTACATGCAACACTATGAAAACTGGAATCTAAGCATATCACTGTTTTAATTTTAGTAGAATTTGTCTTATTATTTTTTATTTGAGCTACATTCTACTGATAAGTCCAGGAAAATGTCTTATTTCAAGTTTTTTCATGACAAAAATGAGGTCTGAATTGCTTTTATCAAGTAAAAAAATAATCTGCCAATGAGATATGAAAAAGTTTCATGTAATAAGACTTAACGAGCTAATTTTTCTTATCCCATAGGCATACCTTTTATTATTTGTTACAAGTAATTCGACCTCATTTTTGTCTTCAGAAAGACTTGATATAAGACATTTTATGAACTGGTCTGGTGAATGTGGCTCAAATCAAGAAAATAAGACAAATTCTATCAAATAAGACACAATGACTTGTTTAGATTTCAGTTTTTACAGTGAATCACTTTCAGAAATCATCCTTATCCTCTGAATGAAGGCCAAAAGTCAAACCCTGACAAGCTTCACTGTGTCCAGACCAGACTTGCTGGTTAAGCTTAAAGTCAAGTCTCAACCACCCTGAAAACACACACATACACACACTGATTCACTTTCTGTCTGCTGTGACATAATGAGTCCAGTCCCAAGTGCTCTCCCTGAGTGAGGAGCTGGTACTTCTTGTTTGTTCTCCTCTTCCATCTCAGATTGGTAAACACAACTGGTGCCTGTGCTCTGCATGGGAATCAGCCAGGGCGCCTGCTCAGCCCTGTCTGCTTGGATTAATCCTTCACAGGTCAAGGTCAGACACATTACAACAATGCCAGCCCGGTAATAAGCATGTCTGAAGATCTCACAAGCTCTAATTTAATTCCTAAAGCACTATGTGGAGCGGGTGAGGGACTGAAGGAGGGAGAAAGGGTGAGGGAAAGACAAGAGGTGAAAGAACTTGGCTGCTGAATTAATGCCGCAGGACCTCGTCACTGCACCGTGAACAGTATCCCTCTCTATCCCCCTGCACACATCTGAATGTGGCAATCAGCCCCATTGGGGAATTAACAAGACCATTAGAGTGGAGGACACAAGCAATCAGTGTCCTCCAAGTTTGCCGTGCCGCTTCACCAAAATAAAGCATTAGGGCACATCTGATCCTTCTTGAAGAAAACACATTTCACACACGGTAAAAGATGCAAACAGTGGGAGTAAAAGCTTCAGGAGAAATTATTTTTAAACAGAGCGTGATGTTGATTTAAGGCAAGGAGACAAGCCTATGCATTTTCTGTTGGTCTTATGGGACGTCTGCTCTGCATTGTTTCGCTGCGTTCCTGCGAACAGTAATGGCCTTATATATCCTGGTGGGGCAGGGTTGTTAGCAGAGCGCACTGCTGGAAATTGAAAACCTCTTGTAAGGTTCCAGGTTTCTATTTTCAAGCGAGAGGGAGGGTGTACCTGCATAAAGAATGTTTTTCATCAAAGAGAAATTAGTCACGTATTGTTGCTGCAAAGTCAACACACTGAGAAGCAACAAATACAGCCTTCCATATCCATTTTATATGAACAAAAACAGAGCCTATAGATTTATGTTCCTGTGAATTCTTTGTTAAGAAATTGGTAGAGACACCTGCAGTCTCGAGAAATATAAGATGACTGATCCATTCCAGTAGCAGTGTGGTGAAGAGACAGTGAGGCCCTGAAGGTGTTCAGTCAAAATGTTAGTAGAGTGTGTGGGCTGACTCTGCAATCCAAGGCTGAGAGAAACTGGCTGCATCTAACCTCAGAATGAGCACAGATGCATAAACTCTCCAGGAGTGAAGCACTGGTTCATGAAAGCATATGGACATGGCTTAATCATCTTGTCATGTTAGTAACATAAACCTCATTTTGAGAATCATCAGCCCTGTTAAAGACTTGATTCTGATGGGTCAACACCTCAAAAAAATAATCATAAATCCATTTAAGATGCTGACTCTGTGTTTTTAGTCCCTTAGTGTTTCCGTGTAAACACAGATTTGTTTCACTGCTTTTTTTGTGTTTTCAGGCAAAATGTTGTGTTTCTAAAACTCCCATTTCCATAGACCCCTTTCCTCTAATTGGTCAGCCTTCTTGAAGCATGTTGGCAGAAGAACTAAGGGCAGACCTTGGTGTATTAAGCCTACCCCTGCAACGTAGCATAAACTAGTTTTGAGCTCCTCATGCACTGACCACATCATCTCAGCAAGTCTCCTGAAGATCTCATGCTATTTTTTGAGCAGTTCACAAACAGATTTAGGGGTTTCTGCAACGTATGAAATGGAGAAAAATTTGCACACTCAGTATGAACATCCAGAATACCCCTCGCATTTAGTGAGTCAGTGCACAGTTTGTTTATCAGAGAGGGGGTGTGTTTCCCATTCCTTGTTTGGGAGTCTTTTTAACTAAACCTTGTTTTCAAGATATATTCAGCAGGATTACAATGTCACATCACCAATACTGAACAGATCTCACAAGAACAGTCAATCAATGCAGAGAAAACAATCATTGTTTTCTTTTTTCATGCTGCTCCAAAACATTGCTTATTAGGCGCAGAGAACAGTTACTTTTAAGCACCCGATTGATTAGTGGTGTCGTTTTTCTGCTAGAGACGAACCTTCAAACTGTAAATTGGTCTTGGAGGTGATTCAGCGAGCATCATGTATTTGACTCATATGAAGGTGCAGCTAATTGAAAAGAGAAAAAGCACACAAAGAAAAGAAAAAGAACCCATGATTAGACAAACAATCAATAGATCCATAGCCATAACGATGTGTCTGAAAACAGTATGTACTGCTCCTGTAGGGGCTGGTCCACTGTTTCATTTTAAGACCGCACATGCACTGCAGTACGACACATTCATCATAGGGCAATGGGGGGGTTATGGACCCCTGGAGAAATGAGTATTGTAGATTACATGCATACACACACACACAGGGGCACGTTTGATACATACTACACAAGCAGTTACACAGCAAACACACACATCTCTATGCGCACAAGCATGCGTACATTTCTCTTCATGCTCATACACAGCCACAGACACAGCTGTGAGGCTGAGTTAACATAGGAAAAAAACAAATAGTTACAGCTGCCGGCCGTATAATGACACCCTGTTGGCTTACTATGACAGTAATGGCCCTCCAAACAGCAGTGGAATATTACAGCTAGTCACACAAAACTATCAGCAGAGGAATTTTCTGCAGCCAGACACTGACACTGGGTGAACATTTGGAGCTCTGTTTGCATTATTAAAGGGATATAGCTCAACCAGGACTAATAAAAAGATTTATCTTCTCATACACTTAATTTACATAGGAAAGCCTGGGCCCAAAGACTTGCTTTGTGTTTCATCATATACAAGTAGTGCTCATGTTTATCAAGCATTCAATTCTCACACCCAGGAATTGCAATGAAATTTAAACGAGCACTAAAAATACTCCTACCAGTATGCATTGAGTTATTTATGAAGCCTCCCACAACAGCTCTCAGCGTGGAGTAAAACTTTTCGTTTGAGAATAAGTGATATGATGTGTTTTTGACACTTATCCCACGCTATCGTCATGGGGGAGGGAAGAGAGCAGATGAAGTTAGCTGGCACTGAGATTTATCAGAAACAGAGCTGGGTTCTTATTTCACAAAATTGCATTTAATTAGCTGGACTGAGGTGATGAAAAACTGTTTATTAAGTATTCAAAATTCAGAAATAGCAAAAAACTGAACCGGCAACTTGATGAAGAAGCAATATTTATTGAAATTCTCTCTACACCATGAAGACAAATGATGAGTCAATCACTCTGAAAATTCAAATAAATAAATCTATATGGCTGGATGTTGCAGGCTTGTAATAAGTTAGCTCTAAAGTGTAGTTTTAGACTAAAATGATTTCCTGGCTCACCTGACAGTCTACCATCTTACCTGCTCTACCTCTTGAACTGTGAGTGAACTCAGTGTGATTTCACTCATCTTTCAAAAGCTGTATCATGTACTCGACCTGCATCACTTCTGATGATGTGGAGGCGCGTTTGTGTCTCTGGGATGGGGATAATTTTAGCATTTTTACGGTGAAACATTTAAATTTCAACCTACATTTGCTGGTTTACCCTCCCCTGATTTAAATTTAATAGCTTACATTTAGCATTACAAATTCAAAACAAAATGAATGATGGCATCTGTGTTGAGACTTCCCTCTTATTTCAGTATACATTTTTAAAAACACTGCAGATTGTTCACATTTTCTTCTAACACATTCATCCAACAGAGAAAAATAACACAAGTAACATTCCTCTTTCTTCTGCAAATCTGTCAAATGCAACTTATTGCCGGTATCGCTGAAGGCCTTTTTAATGTTTAGTACAACATATTCTAAACTTGTTGTTGACAAGCACAAAGTATAGCTGCTGTTAAAATGCCAAACACAAGAGGCTTCAACAACTTACAACTACAAGCTGTTATTCCCTTCTCTCCAGACAGGCACAGATAGCAAAGCTATATTTTTAACTTCTAAACTGCATGTTTTTTTTCCAGGCACAGGAACTGATCCCTCTACATAAATCTATTTTGAGAGCACATTCAGCGCTTACACCTTGAGAAAAAGCGCCGGCAGCTTGAGTAATAGCTTGGCACATCTTTCTCATGACACAGAACAGGCGTTATAAAAGCGACTTGATAGGTATGGTAATTGCTGCCAGCCCAAAGACTTGAAGACGCCAGGCTTGATTCTTTAGGAGGTGTAGAGATAAATAAGCCTCTTTTAATGAGAGTCTAACTCACGCTGAGCTAGACACTCATGCGCAGGCAACGCAACTCATCCCCTGTAGGGATTACACCTTGGGCAAGTTGTGCAGTAAAACACCACCGTTCATCTGTTGAGCTGTGAGGGGAAGCGACAGAGTTTCAATCTTGACTTAGGGGAAATAACACACTTGGATTTGTGACTTGTGCCTTTCGGTTTGACAAAACTGACACAAAGTTGTTCCAATTTTTATTACAGACTTCTAATAAATGGGAATTAATTCCACCAATTTTATTTTCATAATATCTATTATCGAATGAGTGTTTTCCTACAAGGTATGTTTTATTTATTTATAGGGCTTGTGAACGTTTATTTATTTAATCCATTATTTAACCAGGTAAATAGTCCATTGAGATCAGGATCTCTTTAGCAAGGGTGACCTGGTCAAGAGGGCAGCAGCACACAGCATAAAAATCATACATTATAACAAGACAAATAATAACAATAAGTTAATAGAAAACAACAGTTTACAATACAACAACCCTGCTGACATACAATACTAAAAGACTGATGAGACTTTAAACAAGCATCAGAAAAAGGGAAATAAAGAGAATGGATGGGCTATGTTCAAGGGTATGGGAAAACAACCTAATAATAATTAACCAAGACTCAAGAGGGAGTTTCAACTAGGATAGAAGTATACTTTTTTTTTTATACATACAGTACATGACATATTTGAACCAACCAAAAGACTCTCGGAGCAATGCTTGAGAACCTTTCCATTTTAATTTGATTCAAAAATGTCTGATTTTTCTACCGCCCATTTACTAGTGGTCGTTTATAACATATCAACCAGCAGAACAGTCTAAAGCAGTGTTCAGTTGATTATGTCTTTGTTGTAACAATATTTTTTGATAATAATTCTCATATGGTTATGAAGTCTGTTCATTTCCCTTTTAAATGGAGCCACATTTAAGAAATTAGTTCATAGGATGAGCAGCAGCAGCAGAGCTAAGTATGTGCGTTACGCCCACGAAAGATTTACCAAATCGTATCTGTCAATGCCAAACAGCATATTCTGCTGTAGACTTTGGTTCTGTATTTTTGGTGGGTCCAACGACTGAAGTCTGTCTTGCAATTTAACCCTATATTTCACAAATAAGTTTCAATAGTTTTTAAACCACTGCCAAAAGTAAATTAGGTGACTCTTTTGTCCAAAATGACATACAGTACAAGCAAGACTTAATAAGTGTAACAAAGTGCTAGACTTTGTTTGTTTGGCCACAGGAACTGTCATCTAGAAGAGGGGCCTTTTTATTTAAATAATACAGCCAAAACTTACCACAACTAGTAATTTTACAGCAAAAATATTGTTTAAAATTCAACAACCTCCTTTGTTCAGTGCTAACTATTCACTAAGAGTTGAGTTTTAGACCTTGTGATTCATTCTACCTCTGGGGACAAAGAGCAGAAGGGTCAGATAAAGTGCTAGCTCCAAATCTACTCCAAATTTCCATGTTTAACACTCCCTGCTTATATTCAGTAACCACAGCACTATGCTATGGCAAGTGGAAATAAATATTCTATAGCAGTCATAATTTATTCACTTGGCATTTACTATGAGTTAAAAACACTTGATGGATTATGTGTGATATGTTCCTCTTGTGTGTTAATTTGATTACCTCATGCAGTATTTCAAGCAACTGCCTGACATTGCTATTTGTGGGGGTCCATTGGACATTACATAAGCATTTTATTTCTCAACTCTTGAAAGAAAAATTCTCACTACTAAAGTATTAATCCAGTTTAAATGACCATGAGTAACAGGAAGTTCACAAAAACAACAGTGATGGAGATCTGTGCTAAGTAGCAGTTGGCTGTGTGATGATGACTGACAACTGAAAATCAAGAAGATACACAAGATCGCACTGACTAGAGATTCTTCTGCTCTGATACCAAACACTCAGCATGTTGAGTTAATATTCTCCTCTTCCATATTGTCTATTCCTTTAGACGCATCCTCACTGTTGCCATTTATTCAAGTCAGAAAATCAAAGATGCGTGAGACAGACTGCAGTGAACAGATGACAAAAGTGCTCACAGAGTTTGGGAAAATGAGGAGATTGAGGGCATTTCCTCCTAATTTGGAAACAAAGGAGAGAGGAATAATACAGTGAGTGTCACTTAGTAAATGACAAAGGAGGAGAAAAAGAGACAAAAAGGGACAGAGAGGAGAGAAGAGACGAAAGCGGGAGGGGGAGACAGAAAGATCCAGGGACTTTGGCTCAGTGACTGTTATGTGTCATCCTTTAGCCCAGTGGCACAGGACTCAATCAAATTGTCCTCTTTCTGGCTTGTGCATTAGCTTAGCAAGCAGGGACCTCGTTTCGCTCCCTCAATTAAATGCCCACACGCACATAATTAACGACTGTTTTGTCCACAGATCAATAAAGGGTCTGTTCATTAAAAGTCCCTTTGCTTCCTCAAAGATCCCTTTGGTTAGCTTACTGTTGCATCTGAGGAGACGACTGCTTCATGCAAAATTTCTGTCCTGGTTTTCATGTCAGCGGGTTTTCTTTTTTTATTTTCAGCTGGCATTAGATAGGAAGGGAAGTCAAAGAAGGACTGAATACACAGAAATATATGGAAAGCTTTTGAAACTGAGGACTTATGGGAACTTATTAGTTTGAATGTAAGCATCAGAGGAGCAGCTCTGGCTTAGCTTTTTATCTCAACAAGACGTGGGTTATTACAGTACAGTAAAACAAAGAAAACATAGTATACCACTAGCTAACGAAGATGCCTTATTCATGCCACAGTTTAGGTTGAGGGTCAACTTTTCAGCAAAGGCGACTCATTATTGCTGTTTCTGTTTGAACTGTTTTGTGGTGAAGACGATGTGTAGCAGCAGTGAAGCAACTTTAAAGGACACATCAATGTGCACTCCTTCGGTACCATCCATCAATCAATGTCTGCATAAACTCTTGAACCACATCACCATTTACACATGCAGAAACAAAAAGCCTGTCTGCTGTGTTTAAAAAGATAAAAGATCAATAAGCCCAGCAGGAGCTAGATTTATCATAGAGCATGCTTCCTGCCAGCCACCTGCCATAGCTAACACACTGAATGACTCGCAGTTGCTTCAATCTTGGAGATACACACAGACACACACAGTTTGCCCAGTGTAATGATCAGTGTGCACTATGCTGTTGCCTCTCACCTCTCCCGTCTGCCATGAAATCAAAGCATCTCTGGAGATGGATAACAAGATTTGAACAAGCAGCAGTCTCATACTGGGGTTTGTTTTTATTTGTCTTTATAGGATTACCCGTCTGAAGCAGTATCTTTGAATTACAGTATAAATTCATCTTCTTCTTCTTCTATTTTTTTTATCTTTTGCACTGCTGTTGCTTGAAAAAAAGATGACCTTTGATATTGTCTGTGGTAAAGATTTTAGATGAACAGTTTTGTGTTGTGGCCATTTCTTTATAACTTTATTTCAGTTTAATTTCGTCCTGACTTTGACATCGTACCCAAGGGGGGTTTCTGGGTACTGATGTCAAAAGAAAGCCAGGTAGCTTTTATAATAGACATATGACACGGGGAATTAAGTAGAACATGCTTTCAGGCTGCTCAGCCTTCCTGCTGCTTCCTGCCGTACAAATATGTTGTGTTCTACATGTGAATGTATTCTGATTTATGTTGCATGTCTCTTCTAAATAATAGTTGGTGCCGGTGACGATTAAAAAATAATGATATAAGATGGATCAAGAACTGCATGAAGTGGTTATTTCACATGTATAGAGTGCAGTGTTTTACTTCCTAGTTTTTTCAACAAACAAGTGTTTGGGTGATTCTTCTGCCACATTAGTGGGTTTTTTTTTTTTTTTGATGACTCCTTGATTTTTCACAAATTTTAGAGCTCTTCTTTAGGGTCTGCTAATGATACTTTATTTTAATTTTATGAGACTTAATATATGGAAAAGAAGAGTACCTCACTTTGTCATGAATTGTTCTACTTCAATATATTTCAATGGGAAGCATTTTTTATCAGGCAAAATCTACCCAACAATAGTGATGGTGGAACAATTTTAAGCGATTGCGTTCTGGGCCTAATCAACTCCAAATTCCAGTTGATGGAAAATTTGATTCAATTTATCATTAAAAAAAATCCTTCAAATGTCCGTGTTGGGGTCCACACCAATCACTGGACATGGTGGTGTATAAACTTACCGTTTTGCTGTTCCTACTTTAACAGGCAGAATATCATTGAAACATTTCTTTTGTACTGTATGGCATTAGAGTTGATGAGGCATTATGGAGCATGTTCTGACAAATGTCTCATATTAAAAAAAATAAATTTGTAAAAAAAAATTTAAAATACAAAATATTTGCAAAAATACAACATCTGAATTGGGGTCTGCACCTAAAAGTGGTTATAAAATGGTCCATGGCTTTACATTCAGCCAGATGTGTGTTTTACAGTCACATTGAAAATTACATAAAATGCTTTGAAATGCATAAAAGGGGAAATATTCAAGCTCTTTCAGGAAACTTTCAGTGTGTTGATGAGATCAGAGTGATATGTCATCTTTATTTTCAACAACAATCTCTTACCATGCTATATTTTTAAGTCAAATAAATTTCTGAAACATCTTTGTTTTTCAGCTTTCTGTAACTTAAGACCACCAACTACCACTGACACCAACCCTGCATCACCAGTTTAGGTTTTTAAAAAAGTCTCTGTCTGTTGATCTATCTTTTTTTAAATAGTATGTCAGACTTTATTTCTTATTACTGAGAGGCTATTTTTATCTCAGACGTTCGTTGCCAGCTAAAAACACATCACAAGAGCTTTAAAAATAATCGAATTTTGGGTCCACATCAAAAAGTGGTCCAACAATGGCCTGTAGCTGGACATATTCAAGTGAAATCTGTGACAGAGTTTTAGAAATATTACACAAATGAGTTCATCCTAAAGGATTGATTACGTAATAAAGATGTTGAGCTAAACTGGCAGCCACTTTTCTCAAAATACGCTTTTCTCTTAATTTATCCTTCATCTTTTTTTCATATGAGTACCCAATTTTTCAGAGCTAATTTAAAATCATCCTACCCTTGGTCAATCTCATAGAGGATGGATCCCCTTGAGTAACATCTGGCGGTCTCTAGGCTGTGTGTATCCCTCTATTCACTCCCTTGCTCATAAGCTGGTGTAAAATTGCCCCTTTGAATTTCCTCCACAGCGGATTCCACATTCAGAGAAGCAGCCTTTCCCAGCACACACTCAGAATCTCTCTTTATTTTGTGTAATATGCTAAACACAGCCACATAAGTTCTCTCTGTCTGTTTCTTTAGACGGATGAATGTGGCAGAACGGCTCTGAATTCCCTAGCTCCCAACGCTATGATGTGTGCCAGTCTCCGGGATTACGGGACATATTGAGGCATGTGAGTAAACAAGCATGAGCAAATGAACTCAGAAACACACTCACACACTCCAACACACACTGTTACAGATACAGCAAACCGAGTATGTATGAAAAAACTGGTGGGAAAAACCAAACAGTCTGACAGACTCAACACCCGGTGATTTTGTCACATATTTCTAAAGCTTGCACATTACGAATGCTACTGAACTGTGAGAATTTCAGATTTGGAAAAGCCCCCAAAAGCTTCTAAACTCTGATTGCAGATTTAACGGTCATATTTTGATTCGAAGAAGTTAATCCAAATCTTTAGTTATTAAACATCTGGGACAAGAACAACATGCTCTAAAGACTTCTGTCAATCCAGATCCCAAATGCATAACAGTTTCCAGCGGTGAGATTAAAATATGAATTTATTTGGAGTACTCTGCTGAGAAGCACCTCAAGTTCAAGGGCTGAATCTTTGCAAATAAAGTACAGCAACCACTTCAGTGAGGCAAATATAGTGAAACATCATAGCATTTTTTGGACTTGTTTGCTGATGCATTATTGATAACACTGCAGTCGTTCAAATGGTCAAAAATAAAGATAGAGAAAGAAAGCTTGATGAAAAAGAGGGACTACAGTACAGCAACATCCCCAGCCACATGGAGTGATCCACCGCTGTCTGTCATCTGGCCCACAAGTCGAGACACAAAGGTCACCACTGTTGGTGTTACTGTTCAAGTTATTGTCATGAAAGCATGAGCTTGTGTGTTAGCAGCTGGGGGATGTTGTGTGTACTGGTCTCTCTGTGGCTGCACTGAGTCTGGTTTTGATCAGAGTTGAAGGATTTAAAGCTAGTAATACCTTATCCTGGCGTGGTACCAGTGACATACTTTTCACTAGTCTACCTCTTTGAACTACAGATCCTCTGCAGGGTGAAAGAAAACGGGGGAAAAAAGGAAAACAAATCAGATGTTAAATCCCCTTTTTGTATCTCTGAGGATGCAGCTTTCAAGTCAACTGAATCTCTTGTTTTGATGATAACAAATGCTATTGCTGAACCTTGTTTGACACAAGATTTTTTTTTCTCCTCTTGCAACATTTCACATGATGTTATTTTTAGCAGGATGCATTTTGTGATAAGTCAAAGTGGTAAGCATTTGCTAAACATTTTGGGAATTGCAGTTTTTCTTTGTTTTACAACACAATGGAGGTATTACACTTGTTTAGCATTATAATTCAAAGTCATTAGTTCCTGAAGAGAGGTTCTGATGCAAAACAATATTGTAAATGCTAATTTTTTCCAACTTTTAGTCCATCCAAAATGAAGGAAGAGACGCTGAGACAGGCTAGCTAACAGTCACATTTTGTTTCAGTGTGGTCAGATTGAAACTGTCACATTAAGTAGACTGTAATCATAATTAATTCTGCTACAAAAATGGACATTTTTACATAAGCATTGATGCTGACTCCTTTGCTTTTGGAGTGAGTCTCAAGTGGACACTCAAGATACTGCAGATTTTTACACTCTACTTTTTCTCTTTGAGTTTGACTCTTTGAGTTTCTTATTTTCACATCAATGCAGATCTTTGAAGTGGTTTTGGTTTCCTTGAGTAATTGTTTTGCTTGTTTTCTGACACACACCCTGATATGATAACTCTCAAAGAAGAGGCAGCCAACCATGTAACTCGCCTTAAATTTCCCTTAATTCTCGTATTTTTTTCTTATTTCTTCTAGGTCAGACTGAGAGAGTTTGGAAAGGTGAAATTTTTTCACCCTTTGACTGAACCAGGCTTGCTGTTCAGCTATTTTCAATGCCAAAGTAGCATGGCTGCCTCTTAGCTATAGCCGTAGACACAAGAGTTATCAGCTGTCTCTTGCTTCACCTTAGTAAGAAACAAATACACATAAAGGTTAGAACCTGCCATTTAAAAATATGACCAGTGTATAAAATGTCCTGCAGACTTTTGTTCGAGGCGCCTGTTTGTAATAGCACTGATTTAATCACCTCGAGTTCCAGCAGCAGCCTTGTCCTTGAGCCTGACACTGAACCCCTACTGTACCTGCTCACTCATCACTCCGCACAGCAGCATTAGACTCAAATGTTAATGTATATGTCAAGAGTAAGTGTCAGATGCTTCAGGTCGTGGTAAATGAGGACTGTGGTGTTAAATGCTCTCACCTGTGATCTCCTGCTCCCACAAAAAGGAAGATTCTCTAATGTAAAATAGTAGATTTAATTGGCATGAATGAGGATGGAAAAAAACTGAAAAATACTTTCATTAGCATGTGTAGCATTCTTCAATGAATTAATGAGTACATCCCTTTAGAAAGCACGTTCTGGATATCTACAGGCTGTTTTGAAACCCTTCAAAGTATCCAAAGCTATGAGCGCTGCACAAATACCCACACACAAACACACACTCACAGAAAAACACACACATACAAGATGGGACCAGAGATGTATCAGATTATACCATGCAGTACATTCAATTACAACTGATGGCAGATGCTGTAAACAACATCAAACACACATAATCTTACAGATTGGATCCTTCAGTCAGATATTAACCCTGATATCTAAAAACCTGACACAGGACTAGACATATTAAGACAAGGAGTGGTCTGCGAGGGTTTTAAGCTGGCTGACTCGGCACTTTCTGGATGGGTGCTTATCCCTAGCATTGGGGGAACATGTACTGTAATGCACCACAAATGAGGACAGAATATTGAGTGATGCACACAACAAATGGAAATGTATTCTCTCTCACCACCTTTAATATACTCAGCTTCAACTTACTGACGTATTATATTATGGTACTGAAGTGCTGATTATCTCAAATGAGATGCAGCTGCTGTGCAGACAAATGTTGAGAATATAATAGTTTAATTAGTACTAATGGACCTTATTTAGCTTTGATTATATGCTGTTTATGCTAGCTTTTGGTTTTTAAATCACCTCATCTTAATCTGTCATTACTTAGGCAAAGATCAAACGGCTTCACAAGTGACGGATAATGTTTAATGAGCTGCTTAATGTAAAATGAGGCTATTGTATACAATCAGAACTGTGACAGGGTGAGCAGGATCCTGACCTAAGATATCTTCTGCTACAACAACCTGCTCACTGTACATTCTTTAATTAATGAGACAGTTTCTTACCGTGTTGACCCAAACATATGTTGTTGTTGTTTTTTTTTCATTCTGGTGTATCTGCATTAAGTTGATCATCTTATATTCAAGATGTGGTTGATAAATATCAGTATTTTTTACCTCAGCTATTGGCATTTCTAGTCCTTAGTAAGTAAGTTTTCTCACTGGTACAGTGCCAATGAAGTGGAAGACAGAGTGACAACACAAAGTTAGTCAAAAGTCAAATAAGTTAACAGTTGGGGTAAAGATGGGGCTTTCAAAGAAAATGGTAATAAGGCAGCAGAGACTAGAATAAGTGTCAAACAGCCATAGAGTGTAATATCAACAGAAAATAGCCTGAAAACAATGTATCCAAAATATGTGACCATATAACTGAAAATGAATTATAGGAACACTATGCCTAACAGCAGACCTGTTATTCATCAGGTGAAGTGCAGGTCATCTTAGTTTTTATTGTGTTTAGGTCCTGATACCATAGGTGCCTTATTTACACTAGTTATCATTTTTCATAACATTTGACTTTGAAAATGATATCTATAGTCTCATTATATGGGTTTACTTTCCTATACAAAACCAAGATTTTTGGTTAGGGGATCTTCAAATCTTGGTCAGTCATATTCAAACTTATCCAGTACATTGTAATTCTGCACCTTGTATTGATTTGATCTGTGCCACCGAATATAGTTTGCTGCATTCACAGTCCATGGATGACTCTCTAAAATTACCTTGGCTGCTTTTGGTCACACTCAACAGAATATTTCCACTTGGGATGAAGTACAATAAGTCAAACAGGCCTTCATGAATTTACATGGCACCTAGTTGAAGTTTACCCTTCCATCATCACAGGGGTCTGGAATAATTTCTTTCCCATCAATCAGTTCTACCCTGTACCTGTTTAATCCAAGTGCTCACCTCGTATGGCCTCTTCAGTGTTTTTGTATTTCTCTGCAATGGCCAAGAGTTTTGTGTCCTCAATTCAGCTTTCCCATTTGTTCACTACTTTTCTCCCTGACTTTTTAATTTTCTAAAAATCACCAAAAAAAGTAGGCCATCTGTACAGCTATCTGTGTATTGATCAGTTAGTCCACTGGGGGTCTTAGGTGAAGGAAGTTTTTTTCTGGCACTGGTCACAAATGACACACTATTGCAATGATCTTGCTCTATTATAACCTACAAGAGCCGACTCCAAAACCCAGCCTTCAATAAAACCCTATAGTTGTGATTTTTGTGGTCGTCAAAAGCTGGGCCAATGCATGCATGAAAGCAGGTAATAGCTGTGCAATTCAAACAGTCTGTGGCGAGTTTACCAGTGATTGTCTGCCCACTTTTTAAAATGATTAAAGTGAAGGCACTAAGCAGACCTTATTACTTTGTAGCCCACGGCATATGCAAATAACAGACTCACCATCCCTCAGCCTGATGACCTTGCTGCCACTCTGTGCGACTGATGGCTCCTGGGTCCTTCAGGTTGTCTTTACCATGCCATCAGACATCACTCTCTCTTTGCTCTTTGGCTTCTCTCCAACTTCTGCAAAATAAAACAGACCCCAGAGTGAACTCAGTTGTCTTTTTTTCCCAGTTTAAGTGAACATATTCCCTAGTTAGATTTTTAACTGCAATGTTAAGGGGCAGGTGGGGAGGTGGAATAAGAAGGAGAGAAAGAGGGGGAGGTAATTTGCTAATGGAGTAAAGAGAAATAATGGTGTGGACCTTTCTTTGTAAAGGATGAAAGAAGCGTGGGGAAAAAATAACCTCAGTCGGTCTGGAGAGAGCAAGAGAGAGCTATAGGGCAGGAGCTAAAGTGGTTTAAAAAAAAAACTCATCATTAACTGTCATCTCCATCTCAGGTGCACATCTTGAGAGCGAAGGATGGAGGAGGGAAGAAAAAATGGGGTCCTGTATTTGCCCAGGAGATAATTCAATAGCTTCCAATCTTCATTTAATTACCCACTTTACATCTCCAAACCACCTCCGCCTCCCTTACCTTGACTGCAACATGCAAGGGTCTCCTGAGATTGCAGTGCAGCTATTTAACTACCTTAATTACAGGCTAGCTTGAGTCTAATCACAAAAACCTCACCGCGTAGACTGCATCTTAAAATACCTTCCTCAAAAATAAGTTACTGTACGAATGTGAGTCTAGGTTATAAGCCTTGGACTCTGCCAGAAAGATGAAGCTGCAGGATTTAGGCGTCTTAATTCTCCTGAATATTATTCAAAATATCTTGAAACTCACTGGTACATGGGTTATTTGAACCTGGTTGAGTTTTGGCTGACTGAAATGTGAAAGTAAAAAAAATTTCTGGCCTCTAAGAGGATGAGTAACCATCTTTTGGTATGTGCAGTTTTCTGCAGGCTTGATTCTTGTAAAAAATATGGCAATGAGGACATTTCAGCAATGTGTGTAGAAATACAAAGTCTTAGAGTTGCCATAGAGAGGGGGAAAAGTGTCATCAAGGCCACCTTTTATAACACACAGCCCTTCAAATATTTTTCTGTATGCAAGAGTTTCAATATTTTAGTACTTAAGCTACAGCATAAATAATGGCATCAACTCAAAAGAAAAACGAAATCCATGAAATTTTCATTAGATTGTTCCAAAGCCTTTGCATGCTGTTATCACATTTTTTTTTTATTATTAACTCAGAAGGTGCTGGCAATGGCTGTACAAGAGTCACAAACAAATGAGGATTTTTTAATACCTGCATCCTCCCAACCTGGAATAATATCCGATCAATACTGACTCAACCCACAAAAGCATGCTAGTAAATCAACACAACAGAACCATACCCAACCTACAAATAGCAAACTTAAAGCATCAAAGTAGCTGCTATTGTAAAGTCTAAGCAACTTTACAGTGTGCTCATCCTCCAGCTAAGAATAGTTACAGCGCTGCCAAGCTTTCTCTCCCACACAGAAATGGAAACAGCCAGGTTAAATAATGAGACAAATTGTTCTAAAAGGTTAGTGTTTAGCTTGACCTTCAAACGGGTGTTTCTTATCACAAAAAATGATAGCCATTTAATTTTCATGCAGATGACGGAAGTGTTTGCACACCCGAATGCTCTTTCCAGGAATATTACTTTTTCAGAGCCTGACAAAAATGTTACCTTGCCTGCTTAAAACCTCTGAATAGGGAGGAATACAAAAAATCCTCTCACTGACTGCCATGCAGAAATAAATGACTGTATGTTGGCCAATTTTAATTAAATAGATGACTGTACACATTCATTCTATCGTATCTGAAATGTGTGGCAACTGTACTGAGAATGTTTTTAGGCAACAAACAACTTTGTTTTTTAAACAGAAGTTTGAATTCTAACTGGACAGTTTAGGAGAAAAAAAAAAAAACAGAAAAATGTCAGTAAAATTGTGCAGAATTTTTTTTTTTATATGGCTAAACAGAATCCTTACCTGTGGGTTCAGGTCGGCTTGTATTACGTCTAACCCTGCCAGAGCCAGCACCAGCTTCCCTTTGCATTTTTTGTGTGATGTTGACATGGCTCTCGTGGTTATACCTTCTCTTTTCCAGAGGTTTGTACCAGTTTCACAAATCACAGCCAATAGAGAAACATGAAAACTCTGATACATGGTCCCTTCTGTAATCCGTCCTTGTCACTACCTCTGGATAGTGAAGCAGTTAAGCATCATGGCAGTAGCCAGAAGCTATAATTTATTAATCAAATGGATGCATCTGTGATGTGACTCCACCCCACCACCCGATCAGATAGGTATCCATTCAGTGTGTCAATTCATGCCTGATCTGTTCCGTTGTAGTTCCACTGCATGCCTGGTTCATGGGCGATTGTCCAATTTTGCCTAATGACAGAGCTTTGACACATCAATTTAGTATAGAGAAGAACGAGTGGGACAGGAAGCTATGCAGGAAAATCACTTTAAGAGAGCTTGTGACTTTCAAAATAAAACTAACCATATCACAATTAGATGGAACTTGGTTTGACAATGTCAACAAACAGACATAGTGAGCAGAGCCAGGCCAAGATTAACTAGGTTTGAGGTTTTACGGCCCAACATGAATAAAGAAAGTGATATCTGTTCCTCAGAAGAACAAATGCAACCAACAGTCTTTTGATAATATGTCTTGAGTCTGACAAAAATGCACTCATATTCTTCATTATTCCATTATCTTTTAGAACTCTGGGATGTATGTTTGTTTAGTTCGAACGTTTTCTGAGCTGGCAGAACATCACTTCACACATTAAGTAAATACACAAGCTGCAGAAACTCTGTGTTTGTACCACAGAGCAGTGACCCGGTACCACTGCTGTTAACATCATCATTAAAGACCACAGCAGGCCGTATCGCACGCCTGCTTAAACACGTCTTTCTAATAGCCTGTCATGTTATCTGCAAACACAGGTGATTTCTATCAAGCGGATAAGTGGCCCAGGTCGATAAGACACAACTAACAGTCTAACAGCAACCAGCAGAGCACATTTAACTTAGAATGGCATGATCAAGTGAGCGTGAGCAAAACATTGAAACAAGTCAATGACAATGCATGTTTTCACAGCTTGAGCAGTTTGTGTGCTGAATGATATGTTAAATGTGTTTCAAAAGAAAGACAAACAATATTTCAATTTGAGACAGCAATATGAAGTGAGATAACTGTTTCAGAAATCAATAAACAAATTAAGATTACACTTAAACCATCAATTAGATGAACCAGAGTCACTTCGATCTCCCTGGAGGATACTCAATACTACTATTTCTGCTTATCAGGCACCATGCTCATAAGGAAAATACTCTGGAGGTACAGAACAATGTCTGACATACCAAATGTTTCAGCATGTAGGCCAGGCTCGTACAGGGCATTAAGGATTTCTTGATTCTGGGCATGATAAGAAGTTAAACAGTTTGTAGAAGAGAACAAAAGGGAGCTTTTAGAGATTATTGCTGAATACTTGCACAGAGCCATTGACAGTATTTGAGCTTATCTTGATCAAACACCAACATGGTGAGCTCTCCTCAGTGCCTCGACACTGGTTTCACTGACTTTTACATCCCTGCCCCATTCTTCAGACTTTCTCTCTATGTGAATTTAACTGAGGGGTCACAAGATCATATTTAAAGAGTATCTTGGTTACTCTTTTATTTTTTGGGGAGATACAAGAAGTCAGTAAGAAAACAAAGAAAAGCGCTCTTACATCAACAGATGTAATACCCCTAAATTCAATTTTCCTACACAGCTGGAGTGAATGCAACTCAAAGAACAATGAGAGAGGACAACAAGAAAAAGAGGGGAGCTCTGTTTCAGAGTACTATTGAAGCAGAAACTCAAATGGAAAAAAAGCAAGCAAGTAAAACAGGGCAGGTGAAAATGGCAGCAGAATGGAAGATAGGGCCTTACCTGCCATACTCTGATGGCTAAAATAAATGAATACTTCTGGTTGTAGCGAGAGAAGGCACAGATGATCTCAAACCAAAAATGATGAAAGAACGGTTGAATGTAACAGTTGAATTGAAAAGAAGTCGTAAGCGGCCAATTGGACAAACAACTGAAGCCAATCTAGTGAGTCAGTGCTGCTAGCCCTATCACCAAAATGGCAGTGGCTAAACAACTGAGAGAGGACACTCACTCAGGCATCTAACAACTGCAAGCTACTCCAGTATAAGATAAGGAACATAAGACGCAAAGTGATGGTATCCCTGAAAACACACGGGGCTCTTCAGTGTAACACTATGCTGAAAATGTGATTCTGTTGCACTGGCAAGCATCACAGGCCTGTGTAAGGAGATGAGTGTAGGAATGGGGAGAGCACACCAAGCACTTGATCCATGGCCATCTGCAGGCCTGTCACTGGTGCTATGGTTCAGTTTAATGCTGCTACATGAATATCCTGGAAATTATACAACCAGAAATCATGTTGCTAAGTTACTTTCATTTAATGAGAGTTTAAACTAAAAGCATCAACCTTGAGAGATCCATTCCTTTTTTAGGCTCTTGATCAGTGAGTACTAATTGCAGACATTACTTCTTAAACCACACTATGAAAGCATTCTTGGTCTCTCTGACTGACCAAACTACTACTACTGGTCATGATCTTTTCTAGGGCACCATGGCCCTGAGATCAGCCATCCAGTTTTTTTAAATTTGTTTTAGCCTTGTATTTATTGTACATTCATACTGATTTACTGAATATTAAAATGACATATTCAACAGTTAAAAAATGTCCTTTAAAATGTTTTAGCTGAAAAAGATAACTCTAAAATTGCTAAACTTTAACTCACACAATCTCCCACAGTGGTGAATCTCCCTCCATCTTTACTTCTGGGAGACTTAGCCCTGAGATGTGGAAAACCGGTTCAAAATTGACCTTTTAATTTATTTATTTTTTTCACTTTTAACACGTGATCTGTTATTTTTGACCTGTTTCCAACTGTAAATACGGTTTGTAGTAGTAAGGTTTAGGTGATTTGCAACCCATCAAAATGTGTCTTTATTAACAATGGTGCTCTGAGACGTGTCCTTGATCAGTTCTTCAACTTTTCCAGTCTTTTGTTGCCAATGTTCCTGTTTTGATGGAAAATGTTGCAAGCATCAATCCAAAATGAGAGAAAACTCATCAGTTTGAACAATAAATATCTTGCCTTTGTATTGCATTCAGTTGGAGATGGGTAAAATGTGATTTGTAAATCACTGTAATCTATTTTTGTGTACGTTTTACATAACGTTTCAACTTCATTGGACTTGGAATTGCACTTTAGTTTCAACCACTCCCATTTAGAGAGGAAAAAAAAGTTATTTACATGCAATGCGTTAAACTTGGCTGTATGGCACAGCTCTAAGAGCTCCCTGGCCTCCCCTATGCCTGCATAGAATGTCAAAGCCTCAGGTGGGGAGAGCAGTAGCAAAGACCCCCAGGAATATAGAGCCAAAAAGTGCCAAAGAGCCAAGACGGTGACAAAAAATGACACTTGGAACAGCAGATACAAGTATAAAAGGAAGCAATGGGTTGGAAGTGGTTTGCAAAGCAGGTCAGGATCTGTGGGCCAAGCTTGAAGCTAAAGCCATGCTCAACTTTTGTTCAGCTTTTCCATAGTCAAGTCCTCATGTTGTCTTTATTTATGAATTTCTATACTTTTTATGAAAAGTATTTTGGCAAAAAAAAAAAAAAAAACCTGACAAAGTCCAGCCATGTTCAGAAGGCATAATCTCAGAATAAAAAACCTCACCAGGAAAATAGGAAGTCAAAACACAAAGAAACTGATTTGAAGATTTTTCATCTTTATAACCCCGAGAGGCTGAATTAATCTTGTCTCCCCCTGGGATGATGAGATGTGTTCCTCTGTAAAGCAGCCAGCCCAAATCCCACATAACCTCTCCACCTCTCAGTGTGCATTTTTTTTTCAGCTCTGGGGAGTTTAACACACGTTCCCAGGAGGCAGGCGGCTATTTATACAGGATCCTAAAACTGGGTAGTCATCTCCCCCCTGAACCCCACCCCCCCTCCCTGACTGCAGCAGCTTTAGGTGACAACGCTGACACACATCCACACAGTGGTTCAATCTAATCTTTTAATCGCTCCGGTAACTTCATGTCTCCGGGTGAGTTCGAGGCAAGCCAGTGGTGGGGATGGGATAACGTCTGCAGAGAAATGATATGATCCTTGAACACCTAATACAAAAAACCCACACACACAGACTCACATGCAGCCTTATACACACTGTCCCGCTCCACCCCACCCCCAGAGTACTATGTTGAAGCCTCATGTATCTGTGGGTATTAACAGATCAGCACGGAGCAGCAGCCACCCTGCTTTAAAGTCTTTTCCTGAGGTAGTGCTTCAGAAGCCTGCTGCAGAGAAGGATAAACGCGCAGCAATCCCCCAGGCCCCGCGCCTCCTCTGCTCCACTCAGCTCTCTCTTTGCTGCCCCCTCCCTCTCCTCCGCTCCTCTCTTATCCCCACTTTCCTTCCATCCCTCATTATTTCTATCCCCTTCTTTTCCTCGTCATCTCATGCTTTCTGTCCTGCTATCGCTCTCCTCCTTCCCTCCGGCCCTTCATATAATTCTCCTTTTCGTGCCTCCTTATCCTGCTCCCCTCCTACTCTGTGTCCATCCCTTTCTCCATCTTTTGCCCTCTTCCTGCTGTTTTTCTCCATACTTCAGTATAATGAACCAGAGAAAAAACTCATCCCTGCCAGCTAGAGACTTTAGCATTGATGGTTATGCATTGTAACTTTACTTCAATGAACACTGGTCAAGCTTTAAAGCCAAAGTCATGGTTTCGGTGTCTTTCCATCTCTCAAGAGTGCACCCTCCCAATTCCTTTTGGTGAGTGGATCTTTAGGGAAACTAGCTCAAGGGCAATGAACTCAAACTGTTCCCTCCTGTGCAGACAGTTGCTCCAGGCGACTGCTCATCGAGAGGGAACTGGAACCAATCCCAGTTGACCCAGGGTGAAGTGTGAAAAGGTCAAAAAATAAAAGACATAACTTTAAGTGAACTTTAATTGGCCTGTCAGCGCCTTGCAACCCATATCAACCACAACGCCTTCATCAAAACGAGTCAGCATCGAAAATGTATGATAAAACTGGCTTTGAACCAAGATGAAATCAAAGAGCAGGAAAATAGTGGATAGAGTTTTTGTGATGTCACTGGTTTTGACAAATTAAGCCTAAGTGGCAGAGCTAAAAACTGTAGTTCAGGTATTCACTTGAGGCTGGCTGCAAGAGCACAGGAATCTATATACTTACTCATTAGAAGATTATCTTTACAGCAAAAATAAACATACAAAAACTTGTTTAAACAAGGTTGATTGAAAAGAATCCCTAATTTTGAGGATAGTAAGCGACCTGATGACTGACAAGTGGGTAAATTATAACTGCAAGTGAAGAGTCTAAAGGCCTGCCTCTTGGGTCTTCATTTCCATGGTTACCCATACAAAGGCTTCAGTACTTAAAAAAAGAAAAAACTATGGTTTTATTTACTGAGGTTGTCTCAAATTTAATACTGTCTTAAGTGCACTTAAATAAAGCACATTGTGTACCGTACTTTGTACGACAGTGCACAGAATCTTGGGTAATGTTGTCTAAAGTGGCCATAAATCCTCTTTTGTCTGGACATGTCCTCCATTTTGGCCAAAATTTTATGTTAGCCGGATTCTGCCCACACTGCACACTCAAACGTAAAATGCACTGCACGGTAGGATCTCTTCCTCTCAGGTTTCTAGAACATGGTCACCTCCATGTTGTTTCAAATCAAACTCTGCTGCTTTGCATCTACCTGAAGTGACGAAAAACTGTTCACAGGTGTTTTTCTGTCATTGATTAATTGCAACCATCAAACATTCCAAGATGGCGACCATTCAGTGTGAGAACTACAGCGTTCTACACTCAGTTTTTCGACCGTTCTGAGTGCGCCAGCTGAGAAATCATAGTGCACTTAATTTCTCTACACAGTCAGTGTAAGGACTCAAAACAGTGTAAGTGCAGAAGTAAGCAATTTGACTCACAGCCTGAGATTACATACATGTCTTAAGCAGTCTATGCAGGTGATGCGTGTTAATGAGGCCCAACAATAAAGATAGCCGTATTGGAAATGCTGACCCCTATTAACTTTTGGTCACTCAATGAAATAAGCAAATTGGTGAACCAAGGGATTTTTTTGGTGCTGGGTACAACAAACAGTTTTGCTAGGTATCAGCTCATTATGCCTTTTCAGAGATTACTTATATCATTTAAACAAAAACGTGCACTGGACAGTCCATTGAGCCATAGCAATCAAACCTTTTTTTTCTGTGGTAAAACTGGTATTTCAGTATGGGTCTAGTTGGGGACTCCTTTGCTTTTCAGTCAGCCACTACTGGACAATTGATTAATTGTAGTAGTTTTGCACTTTTGCAATGAATTCATATTTTACTTGCTAAAAGAAAAGTACCAGGTATCCAAGTTTCTTGTAACTTTTCTTATATGGATTTGAACCAGGTCTGGTTTTGTCCAAAGGTTAGATTAATTACTTTACCGTTCATTTTTAGAAAAAAGTTCACTGCTATTCTGCCTTATGAACCAAGCATTTGCGCAGTCTATAAGACAAGCTCCTCAGGTGTTTATTGCCCCAGTTGGTGTGTTGAACTAACATAGATCAGCAGTTTAACAGGAACATTTCTGCTGAATGTATCTGTGTATGTTAACTGTTAACACTAGTAAAGAAGAAGTATCTCAAAACTTGCAGAAGCACTTAACGTTAGAAAGAGGAAAGAAAGGAAAAGAGAAAAAAAACCTTTTCTTTTCTTTAGCTGCCAAGGACTTGTGCTTCTCCTTGGTCTCAGGACCAAACAACTTGAACACACTGATGAAAAGGGCAATTATCTATTTAGTAATTCTCTAATACACTCGTACAGTCTTGAGGGAAAAAAGGGTCCTAATACAATACTAGTCCTTCATTTAAGTCCCCTGATAGTTGGAACATTTATATTTACTTAGATTTCCATGAGCTGTTGGCACTCTGAACTTTCATAGCATACATTTCTTTATAATCCTAAACTTAACTGGAAAAGGAAAGAGAAAATCTTTTGAAATCCAGTTATCAGGAGAAGCTTATTTGTCTTTACTTTATCCCTGCATAACCTTTTACCATGTGTTGGATTTGCTTATGCCTTGTACACCAACAGATCACTGAATGGAGTCATGATGTCATGGTTGTTTGATTTTGGTAGCATGAAACTGATGCAGAAATGGCATGTGAACTGTCAGAAGAGGGTGTGACTTGCATAAGATTCTCTTTGTGCAGAAAGGTTGACTCTTGGAGACTTGCTGAATTCAGGAAATTGACAGTTTCCACATTCTCTCAGTTATTGTATTGTCAGTCAGAACCCTCGAGGCACCCTAAAGATTCAGCAAACCCAAAGCACTGAGAGACTACTGCAGTCAATAGATGGCATTGACACTCTGCCAAGACTGGCAGACAGAATGAGTTCATTACATGTGAAATAAGAAGCAAAAAATCATAATAATCTACCTGAAGCGAGTCGACTTCTTTTTGGAACAAACTAGAGCTGTAATGTATTCATCTGCTCATTGTAGGGGTAAAATATTTTTATGTTATTCATGAAACAACAACACAGCTGTGCACTGAAATGAGCTTTGCAAGAGTGGAGAGAGACAGAGGGGCTAAAAATGGGCTGAGGTATGACTTGGTGCTGGTAATCCTTATTAAGGGCGAGACAGAGAGACAGTTAAATAGACTCATACACAGACATATACGCAACATCTTAGCGTTGAAATGGACAGAATGACAGAAGAACATGCAGACAGACTGACAGGCAGACCAGGGAGGGGTAAGTAGGCTGAATCCAAATTAAGCTGATCAGGCCTCACTGTGAGTTAATCTAGTTATGTGGATAAAGGACTTCCCTATGGCTAAAAACATAGCAAGTTATGACTCAGTGAGTATGTGTGTGTGGGTGGGGGGTGGGTACATGCGGTGGAATGAGCGGACGTGTGCCTGTCTGTTCCCCTCTGTGAAACGTTTGTATCTGTTTATCCATATTTAAACATGCTGACAGATTTGTGAACCTCGAAAGCTTTCTTTAAGCCACTGAAAAACCCAAATCCACACAAGGCTTCGAAGTGTCATTAATGTTTTTGTGTATGCACTCAAAAAAAGTTAAAAATGAGTTTCGACTCAAGCTCTTCATATTGTCGCATAAACTGCCGAAAGCCATTTGGGTCTCAGCCCAGGTACTTGTGACAAAATGATGTGATGAATTCTGTGAACCAAGCATTAGAATGGTAAAAGGTTACTATTTGTCAGTCATGTGAGTGTAGTCTAATGATTAATTAAGGTCTCTGCTGGCTATTCATTGGTTTTAAAGTGGTGACCATGGCTGTAATTTCCAGGTGTTGAAGGTTTGAGTGAAAAGTGGTTAGTGATCATTTTCTGGCAATTGAGGGAGATTTCACTAAGAATGGACTGCCAATGTCAACAGCACCAAAAATTAATTGATTGATTGCCCATTGCTTGCCCAGGCTCTCTGTTCCCCTTTAAAGTTTAATTCACAAAGCACATGCCCTTTGGCTACAGTTGTTTTCAATTGGCTCTTGTTTCATGTTTCCAATTTTGTTGTATATTGTGCAGTGCCAATAAAGATATATTTTTTTCTAATTCAAACAGCAGAGAGCTGTTCAAACAGATGAGCTGTTAGCATCTCCAACTTCAATATTGTACGGCCGCTCCCACTTATGGAGTTCAAATCTGTTCACATCAAGGTTGATCATGATCTGAATGGGGGGTGAATTATAGAGATGATTCAAACATAATGCAAATTTCATTGTTCACAACAAAGCCTCCCTCTAGGAGTGGGCCAGTATGAACAAAAGAAGTCAGCACCTGCCAGATTTAACTCCTTACATGTGAAGGCTTAAGGTATTCAGAGGTGCAACAGTTATTTTTATCACTGGAAAATGCATGTGGCATTAACTAATACATGGTTCTCCCACCAGTTTACAGCTGATGTAAAGAGTTTCATCCTAACCGGACATGTTTGTGAGTGCAGCTTTTTGTGAATTTGATCAGTTTATAATAAATAAGATTTGGTCAAAATGACTGAGTTTTGTCCAAAATGGTTACAAGATGGCTTTTTAGGTATGCACAAACAGAAAGTGTGCACAGGGATACCATTTTGGGCAATTTTATTGCATTTAAACCATTGCATGTCCTTTGAAAGATATATTTCTCCCTTTGCTATTTGCAAAGATAAAGCAGGTGCTGGAGTTGTGTGTTCTTTTTTGTGAATTTGACAGGAGGGAGTTCTAAAACCTGAATAAAAATGCACCAGCTTTTACCAAGCCATTAGTCTTTTGTTTATGCGTACCCAAAAAAGTCCCAAAGAAAGTTGAGTCATGAAAGTTAATATTCAGAAAACAGCAGGTGTAGACTGTACTATTTTCCTTGCTTTCTAAAAAGAACCAACACCAATTCAACAGAGGGAAGGAAAACTTTATTTTAAAAGGCAGAAATTGCCAGATTGATTAAAGACAGCATCACTTGGGGATCCAACCACTGCTTTGGACAAAATAGTTGTGAAGGGTCAGTGCTGGGGTTGACATTCAGTGACCTTCCATTCGCAGAACAACTTAAAGAAACATTTCCAGCAGGTCCCCACCTCCCTTTTCCCCCTGATTCTGAATCAGACATCTTAAATGTAACATTTACCTCTGCGCTTGACAAGAAAGTATGTCAAGTGCTTCAGTGTTTTTTTGAGCAGCTTTGCGGATGTCAATCAAAATGTGATCAAATGTGCCAACACTGTCTTCAAAAGTATTTTGTGCAGCAAAACAAGCTCATGTTTGAACTGAGATTTTCATTAGTTAAAACTTTGATACTCAACATGCATTTTGATTATTTCAAGCAAATTTTAAAGGATTAATGAGTAAAGGGTGCACTCTGCTTTCTGAAATCCACTCACTCACTGTCAAACTGAAGCAGACTTCAACAAGTGCCTCAAAGAGCTGAAGACATATTGATTTGTAGGCAAAACTATGCTAATGACAGGCAGGCTGTCAAATCTGACAACCCTGACAGAGCCGTCAGTGATGCATTATGTCTTTGTGTGTCTCAGTCTGAAAACTGTGTTAACTGAGCGAGAGGGAGCATTTTGTGTCAGTTACTTTTGTCTGTGAGTGTATTTGTGAGGATGTGAAATTTGATGTAGGAGCTATACGAGTCGATAAAGGAGGGCGCAAAACCGAGCGTGGTGGGTGAATTTCTGTGGAGCCTATCAAACTAAGTGAATCCACACTCCAAGCTTTAGAGAGGGTTCATAAGCATCTCCCTCTCTTGTGAATTTCACTTCAAACAGATGTTAGAAAGCAAAACAAATATCCAAGTCAATCAGCCACCTTTTTCTCCATCTCGCTCATCCAGCAATCTACACCAAAACACATAAAGGGTAAATGATCGCGGGGATGGTTATCTCACACCAGAAAGTCTGTGATACAGATGAATTTGATGAAATTGGGTCTCAAAGAAGAAAAAGATGAAGAAAAAAATATGAATACAAATTCAATCACAGAGGTTTACACTGCCAGAATATCAAAGAGAATGAGAAAAGGGGGTGGTCTGAAGACACTCAAGTTAGAATAAAGCCTCAACTTCAAACAAATCCTGGTTTTATTTAAAGTGCTTTCAACACACGGTTGGGTGAGAGAATGTGTGCAATGAAATAGCATTATTTACGATGAAAAGAAAGGCAAAAGAAAAGCTCTACAGTGAGTCTAAAAGACAGAAAGAAAAGGGCCAATTTCTCCCTGTCTTTTTGGGTTGGCACACAGCTCCCCGGTGCTGAGGGGAGAAATAAAACATGGGCTGAGAAACATGACAGTATCCGGTGGAAGTGAGAGAATATGCCTTTAAGATAACACGATCAAGGAGAGGAAAAGGTTCTCCCGGCTGCTCTGGGTTATTCTTATCTCTTTATGGTGGCAGATTGAAGTGAAGCCCTGTTAAATTGCTCTACCCAAAACAGTGTGGCTGAGAACTGACAATGTTTGCTGTTGATATTTCAGTCTCATGGCAGGGAGAGTCAAGCAAGAAAAGGAAATGGAGGTGTTAGATTTTGCACCATTTCCATACATATTTTGATGCCAAGAGGCCCAGTGCATTCAGAAAACTACCTGGGAAAATCTCAGAGTTGTACACTTATATATTTTTTTGTTTACAAAACATTTCTATGGGAGCAAATTAATTCTTGGACTGGAGATAGATCCTGTGTTGTATTCTACATCAGAGGTTTCAGGACACAGGTGTGTGTTCCCTACAGACTGTTATTCTAACTGACCAGTCTATGCAACAGCAAAAAAAAGCTTTATTTATTGGTTTGCATTCATGTTGTAGCTTTTGAATTTGGGTTTTGCAAATTGTCTAACACGTACCAGCCACTATAATATATCAAAGTGAGTATGAATTGAAAATAAACACAGCAAAACATCATATCAAAATACTGTTTTAAGGTGAAGAGCTTTATTCACAACAAAGTCAGTCTGACTCCATATTTCTGAGCTTAAATGTACTTTTGGTGCTTTTTCAAAGCCCGTTTCTACCATGGATCTTCTTTCAAATATCTTTTCTTCCTTATTTTCCAAAAGCAAACTCTCAACGTTTTCAAATGCAACCTGAAAGACCTCATTAAGATGTTTTGGGCTGAATAAACCTCTAAAAATCAACCCATCTCTGGCGAATGACAGTCCTGTCCTCCCTAATATAAGTATGTTCTAGTAAACAAAAAAGGCGCTTTGATTATTTACTTAATGCAGTTGAGCTCATATCAGATAAATGTTCCTGTCGGATACATACACGATGTCTTAGCTCAAATGATGAAAGCAAAACATCCAACAATGCAATGAATGTTTATGCTCTGTGAGGGCAAACAACCATTTCCAATTTCTCTTTTGCTATCTGTCTCTTTTCTTTTTCTCTCCATCTTTTCCACACACATTTTTTTTTTAACTTCGACAGTTGTCAGCAGGCAATCGAGTTGAAAAATGTGACTCTCAGCATGAGCAAAAACAATCTCTCTGTGCCACTGGTTTACTTGTCTTTCCAGATTTGAGAGCGCAGTACTTAATGTTTCTAAACTGTAAAGAAAAAAGTGGAACGACTAATTGAGGCAGAGTTTTGCGTTTAACATTATTTCACATCAGCATTGTTTCCGTAAGACACACAGCACGAACGTTCCTTTTCAGATGTACCTTTCGGGAGTGCAGCACAACTGCTTGCAAGGCCAAATTCTTGCAATCACTGCTTCTGTTAAGACGATGTGACACATGAGTCTTGAGGGAATTATCAGAGAACATGGCGCAACTTAATGTCTCACTCACTCTCTATTAATTCCTGCTTTTGTCTCCTTGCTCTCTACCCTGTCATGTCACGTCTTTCATCACCGCCAGTCTCTTTCCTCACTCCTACCTGTGTATCTGCCCGCAAGTAAACTTCTAAGTTCAGCTGACACTGGAGAACAAAAGGCTTTTTCCTTCAAACAAATGGAATCTTTCTTTGGAAGAACAACAATGCATATCGGGAACAAAGGTGGAGTGAAATGTTGAGCCATTCCTGTGAAGATGACCTTTAAATGCATCACAGTGCACAGAAACTGGAACTGACAAAGATCCCATTTTTACCAGCACAGATAATTAACCAGGCCTGACAAAAAATAATAACCCACACTTTTCTGATGGGGGAAATTGGGATTGCTGAATCTAATTTTCAAAGTTAAACAATTATGCAAAGTTAACTAAGCACAGCAGTTTGCAGAGACAAGGCTGCAGTATGGAAATGAGAAGAGACATTACGATTTCCATTAACATTTAGATTAACCTCTCTGTATGAGGAGGAGTGTAGTGATACATAACAGGGTGATCTATGTGATGCTTTTAGGCAGATCTGAGGTTAAATGACACCTCAAAGTGATGCTTTTATGAGAACTGTGGCATTTGGGGAAACGACCATCTGACGCTTTAAGCTGACAGTTTGATGGCTCTCTCTTGTCAATTATTCTCTCTGCTCTCCAGCTTTAGGATAATGAGACTGTCTGAGGAAGAAACATCTTCAACATGGTGCATCACTTTTATTCAACAGTTTAAAACTTCAGAGAGACAAATAGTATTTAGCTGTGGATTTAGGACAAAAAATGTGTCCTTGCATTACAAGAATGAGTTGACTGTCACAGCTTTGGTATTGACAAAAATATTATTGTGTGTACCAAACAATGTTTTTCAACAAAGTTTGCAATTAAATCAATCTTGAGCGCAGCATGAATCAAGGTCTAATCACATTCATTCATAATGACTTCTTGAAGTAATAATTAAAATGTGGAGGAACTGTGCAGCACAATACACAACGACAGTAACACCTATAAACCAAACAGTGCTGGATCCTACACACAAATACCGTTATCCTGATAAATCTGTCGTCCAATGCCTGCTTGGATGTTTCCCAAAACATGTCACTACAAAAGGAGGAATCAGCAACAGAACAGAAAAGGAAACTTCATCATGATCATCAAATTCATCCTTTAGATCCAAAGAGCCAACAAGCTGGATGGATAACCAGGATTTTTTAGCTGTAAGACAGAAAGAACAGAGCTCTGGTCTGTGTTTCCAAGCGTCTTTTACAATTTCTCACCGTCTGAGAGATAGAGGGAGGTCTGCCCTGCACTTTTTATCTACAATTTCACAGCCCATGTACAGCTTCAATCCAGATACACTCCGGTGATTGTTTAGATATCTAGACACATTTTTTTTTCGTCATGAGACTGAGAGTGGAGGTCAAGAGCAAGATTAACTTATTTTCAGTTCATTGCGACTGGTGCAAGGTGTGCATCAGAATAATGCAGTCAGACTACAACTGTCATGGTCACAAAAAAAAACAAAACAAAAGTATTCTGAAGTAATCTGAATGGAGGGGGCATTTTTCAGTGATCAAAATGTTACTTGTAAAAATTTGGAGTACCAAGGTAATAGGTATGCTACATTAAATCAAATCTCACGACACCATAATTAACTTTATAGCAGGCCAAGCCAAGGCAACACCGCTAAAGTAGCATGCTACATCAAAGCTAGCTTAATCTTTGTCGGTCAAAGTCGCTACTTTTATATATGATTATTTAGACTGCTTTGAGGAAGCTACCTCTGATGCAAATCAAGATAATCTAAATAAATTTTATCCATTATAATCCAATTTTAATAAAATTAACTACTAGATAAAAAAAAGTCTAAATGACTCTTTATGAGATAATTTTGGTATTCCTGAAGTTGAGAAAAAACATTTAGAAATCACCTATCTTAGCACTAATAATCTCATTTAAAGGTTTTGAATTACTATCTAGAAGTGAGATGCTTTCAAGATCTCTCAGAAAGTCTTCACAGTCCCTTTAAATGACAACACAAAGGGGGGTAAGAGGTATGTAACCAAATCTGTTTTTTTTGTTTTATTTTTGGGTTTTTTTTTTAAGCAGAGACAATCAATGCTACTGTGCAAAAGTGGATATTTTTACCCGTGTTTATTACCCTTCATATTGGGGAAGCCATCAAGGAAAAATGGCTGCTAAGGTGCATGATAAGTACAATCTTCACTTGTCAAGTTCATACAATTAAATTGTTTATCAATGCAAAGTTTTTCCTTCATGACAAAAATCACTTTCTGACTTTTTTTTCATCTTTTAGTCGTATTATCTTACAAGTATTATTCAGTTGAATACAGAAGTGCACAGAAAGTAAAACTTGTTTTTTTAGCTTTTTTTGTTTTCGGTGAAACTGTCAGAACAGAAATCTAAAGCTTGCTTGAAGTTAACAAGAACTTTGATTTTCATATTAAGGTTAAATTAAAACATAATGAGAGACATGATATTCAATTTGTGCTAAGTCTATTGTGCTAAATACAGCTACATTCGACACCTCACACCTTTAAAGTGGTGTGAACACCATGTGTGAAAATGTTACACTTCACACCGCTCTGGCCTTTCTGGTTGTTGTCAAAAGCTTTATATAGCTATCATATCTTTTGAAATTCTTTTCTCTTTCCCAACTTTGCAAAAGACTGCAAAGGACACTTTTTGAAAGCAGAGGTGATATTTGATGTGTGTTTTTTTTCTGAGCTCAAAAGGGCATAAAGAACAAGTGAAAGGAAAAAATATCTAACTTTTCGGACAGTGTAACATTGTGAGGCCCGCTCATAGAGGCCAGCCTCCTTGGTGAAGGGCAAGTTGTACAGAGTGTTCTGTAGCTACTGATGAGAAAACAACTATGCTTCAATCCAGGGGCTGATGGTCTGGAAAAAAAACCCTCACATCTTGAAAGCTTTTGTGAATGACTGTTGAAGAGAAGACATCTGTCAGAAAAGTGCTTCCAGTTTGATAGTCTGAGGGCTCCGTCTTTGTCTCTCTGCCTCGGAAGCTGTCTGTCTTCCTCAGCATCCTGAAAATTGAAGACTGCAGGAAGAATGGCCCACAAACTGCTTTACAAAAATGCTGGAATGACAATGGGAGCCGTTCAAACCACTTGGCTACCCTAATGCTCATCCTATCGACGTTATTGATTTCCCATTTTGCTAGAAAACCTCATAGCCCTGTGGAAGAGAGACAATCCACACTGCCCTTCGTTGATGGTCAGCAAAGTCAGTTTAAAAAGATACATGGATGGCACACCCCACCGCAAACATACACATACACTCACACACACGCACACACACACACACACACACTCACAGACACACACACGCACATCCCATCTAGGACTGAAATAGCTCAGTGTTCAAAAGCAGCAGTGACCAAAGTCCGAGCTTCAAACTCTTCTCACATCAAGCACTGCCAGTCGGAGAGAAGAGAAGCTTTCAGACAACACAGCAAGTATCTTGTCTTTAGCCTGTCTGCTCAGCCTCTTTTCTACTTCACTTGCTCTCTCGTGGCAGCCAGAGGCTCTGACCTTGTGTTATGTCCTCCGACTAACTGGCCACTCAGACAAATCTTCCCTCTTAATGAGAGAGAATGTCACTTGTTAGCCAGCCCCATTAGCTCCAGCCCTTTCCTCTAAATTTACCCCAGAGAGCATGTTGCCACCTAATGAATACAGGGTTACGCTGGGAGAGTGAGAAAACTTATGTAATAAATATATAAACAAATGTGTTTAATGTTCTTACAGAATGTATCTACATGCTCATTTCATGCCCTGCTTTGATCTTATTTGGGACACTATGTGTGAAGAACTTTTTCCTTTCTTGTAGGCATGATAGAGATGCATTCTGGTTTCTTTTTATCCGTGCACTCTTCTGGCTTCATTCCCCAGCAACTGGGCCACTATGTTATGTGCCCATAAAGGGTAATCAGAAATTGGGATTAGTGTTTACATTATCATAATAATAGTTTTCTTTTCACTCCCCCAGCAAGTATTCAATAAATGATCAAATGGGCTAAAAAAAAGGGTCATACAAAGTGTTTTAGGCTACAATTCCTCAAATGGCCACTCCAAAAGTGAACCAATACTCTTGGAGGTCAAATGCAGAACTTGACAGCAGGAAACAACATGCCAACAGTCTGATTTAAAAAAAAAAAAAAAAAAATGTGTTGGTCACTATACTTGACCTCTGATGCCACATGCCACATGTGTGTGCACCACATTCTGTTTGCGTCAAGGTTTTGGTCAATCTGACAGATCTGTCCACAGCCTGCCCCAACCGAAGATGTCTGAAGCACTTTGCAGTGTAGTAGTTTGCCCATGATAATGGTTTACACAAAATCTCACAGGAAACTGTTAAAATCATGGTATAACAAAGCTGAACCAGCGAAAATAAATAAATAAAAAGGGCATTCTTTTGCCTTTTTGAAGTTGATTTATTGTTCATTCAGATATTCAATGATAGTCTTACATATGGGAGTACGTTACACGGTTAAAAGATTTATTTTTTTTATTTATTTTTTTTTTCAGGAAAAGATACAGGTGTAGAAGTATGAATATCGAATGGGAACTATCTGTATCTGAACTATCCGAACTATCTGAACTATCTGTACTATCTAACCCACCATGGATACAGCACTTTGACAGCATTTAACAAGTTACAATGGCAAGGAAAACTTTCCCTTTAGCAGGAAGAAACCTTGGGCAGAACCAGCCTCACATTAGACACATCTGACTGTTGTGGGAGAAGAAAGCCCAGCGAGAGCACTATCCATGTTTTCTCAAGCTGTCGGGTTTCTCAAGAACAGGTTGGGTCATACTGAATTTCTGATTTTCAAATTTCAGACATTTTTGTTATTGTTGTACACAAAAAATACCTGTCACAAGTAATTCAAAAGAGATAAACTGAAACAACTAAACCCAAGAAAGCAGGTGGTCGGGAGGGGAATGAAGAAAAATAATAAATAACTTCAAAAATGGGCAGATTCCAGAGGTTTAGGGAGTTAAAAAAATGGTATCAAACCAAATTAGCAGCATTGGTCAGACAAAGACGTTGATGATGCCTTGTAAAAACATTAATTTCTTCAAAGTTTTAACACAATGTATGGAAGCTTCCTATACTAAACAAACAACAGAACTGTGAGTAAATAACAAGGGGAGCCCCTGCTTTTCTTTCAAATGCATCAGGGGAATTGAGGCTAAAATTATAAGACAGATATTATTCAGAGTTGCCACAAAGCTCCACTTTCCTTTTCATTAGATTTGTTTCCTGCACTGCAGCTCAAAATAATATTACACACCTTGCCTTGTGATGGATATAATACTCAGTTGGTGCTGAAATAAGATTCATTGACTGCTTACTTCCAATTTGAGTTTACGGCGAGGAAAATCCAAAATATTCCAATTACATGTGAAGCAAGTAAAAACACACTTTAAAAAACTTTGTCGTCATCAGAAAAAAAGAAAATAGTATCTGGGGTGTTGTTTTTGTTAATGTTCAGTCACAGCTGGTTGGACAGCTTTAATTAGATTAGGACTGTGCAAAGGAACACACACAAAAACAGATATTGATGTATGAAAGAACATTTCAGCTTCTAAAGGATATTGTTGCGTCTAAAATGACAAATCCAGCTACAAGCTCCTCTGCTTACTGTTATCTTACGCTCCATTACCATATTACTTTGTCAGAAATGGCAAGTAGAGAAATTAATATTAGAGTAAGCAGCATGCAGAGCACAGGCCTGACTAATGACAGCCTGCCAACATCTAAAAGTAACTCTGCCTGTCGCTGTAGTCACACAGCAGAGAAGCAGACACAGATGCCGCTCCAGTATCAAAGTGATGACTCTCCAGGAAAAGCAAACTGCTTTTCACCTTGGTCATGATGCTTTTATCTTTACAATGTGATGAAGACAGACATGTGAGTCTTGTCTCTTCTTTTTCTGCTCTTAACCTCAAATCTTAAAACTTTTTGATGGAAAAACACGGCGAACAGAGTGACCCCGCCATTCATCGACCTGTCCAAATGGAACTATTGTTCGTCTAGAAACACTCAACAAGTGGTTTGCGGCTCCTGTGGTCACCGCATTATGAAGATGAAAGATGTATTGTGCAAGGTCTTTCACACCTCTATGCCTGTTCGAAACCTGCTCTAGCTGAGTGTCACCCATTAAAACCTATGCCTTTGCAAACACCAGAACCCTTGATAGTAAGTGTCAAGAGTTCCCTGGCATACAGTAGTCTGACTCAGAAGGTCCTTTATCTTAAGACTTTCAGAGAGAAAGAGAAGCATTCGCCTCATCACACAACAATACATAACATTTACTCTAGGATACATTAGGAAATGACACTCTGAGTGGAGAGTCCTTTAATTAATTTATGAGTGTATATTTGTGCAACATGAATAAATGATCACACAGCAAAGTATTAATTGGATTTAAAGGGGTGTAATGTGGCAGATGTTGGTATTTTAAGTTCATGTGTGTTTAAGAATTTATTCAACAAAGAGTAATCTTAAGTTCACAAGTCTTAATTTACAAACAGTGATGGTACTGGGCTCCAGATTAGGAATTCTCCAAAGCAACTGATTTCCTCGTGGGTTTGAATGGAAATGCATGTTATCACTAACCAACCAATATAAAGCATCGTAGCTTAGTAGTAGATTGACAATGTTAATTTTTTTTTCAGGGTGTGGCTAACTCAAGCAGAGCTAGCACTACCTGCCTTAAATCCCCCTTGCAGGTCAGCTTCTCAATTAACTTTGGTTCAGGATGCACTGAGCCAACTTTTTAAGTCCCAATGCATTTACCAATATATATGCTAACCGCTACGGGACAACTAAGAGGGACTGCAACTGGTATACACATTACCTGGTGCTTTTCAAAAGATGCAGTAACATCCTTTTCCCCTTAAAAGTTCTCCAGAAATCTAAGTACACATTGAGAGAACGACACAGCTGGAAGTTTGGATCAATTCCCAGAAGACAGGAGCAACTGTTACCAAGGCAGACTGTGAGTCATACACCTCCTTGCCATTCAGACACAGTTCACAGAAGGTGAGTGTATCATCCCTTGTTGGTAAGGGGAGTTCTTTGCCTTGTGACCAGCTTCAGGTGGACTCTTGAGGAACTGCAGTTTTACCCTCTGTAATTGGCTTCTTTCTCAACACAGGGGTATCTGCTTTAATCACTAGAAAGCAGGTATTTTTAACATCTAATTGGCGATTATTACTCTGAAAGCAGCTGACATATTTTTTTCTGACTGGGTTAAAATTGTGTGAAAGCACAGTCAACACACCCAGGCTTCCATTAATGTACAATGTTTGCATCATGCTGCGTGAGATTGCATTACTCGTTTGGGTAAATATTGTCCTGTTTTATCTCAATATTACAGACTTTTGCAATGTGTTGATTGCAAGTTTCCAAGCTGAGATAAGGGTGAAATTGTGATTCATTGTTCAGCCTCAGATTGTCGTTTTGGCACCAAAATGTTGTACTAGATTTATTTGGATTTTCAAAACCATGCAGGTTTTGGCCTTCATTCAGCATGTGATTCATCCTTCCAACACTTGCTGCAATTTACTAGAGGTGCTGGTTTGGTCTGATAATTTCAAAAGTATACAACACTTATACAGCACATTTTTTTTCCTCACTCGCTCTCTGGTGGACCAAAGAGAAAGGTCAAGGTCAAGAGTAGTCTTACTCACACAGCACCACGCTTTGCAAACTCATGAAAATGCTCGGAAACAAACCATTAGCATGTGCAAAGTGCTGAAAGAGAAAGGTCATGCAACTTGCTGCAGTTATACAATAGATTAAATCATTTCCTCCTGCTGTCTCAAGGCTGCTAGGGCAGTTTGAGAAGTTGAAGTATGGACTTAATGGAGTCAGTAAAATAAAGACAGGGGGTGAGAGAAGGGACAAAGTGCCATGAAAGGATCACCAGGTCATACCTATTCATTGTGTTGCATTGTCTTTTCTTTTTTTTCCTTCTTATTTGCAGTGCAACCCCTGAATTGCTTGGTCTCAGGAGAGGTGACCTGCTTATGTAGTGTGTTTCCCCTTTAACCTAGCTATAAGCCATTCTCACCTGTCAGATCGCTGCCTAGATGTGGCTGTGAATGTGTGCATTTTTTTTTTTAAAGCAGATGTGGGATTTTCCTTTTAGACAACAGGCAAAGCATTTTTTTTAAATCTTGTCAACAGCCCAAAGCCATTCAAATGAAGCTGCAAATCTTTATCTACCCATGCTTCACTGTCTCACAAACACAATGCACACACTGCAGAGTGTGTGAATGAAGATTTGGTCCAGAGTTACTGCAGGAATGACTGAATGAATGAGGCAATTGTTCTCAAGAGGGTTTGTCATTCCTCTGAGGTGTATAGTGTATGGTGTGCGTGACAATGTGCTCCATATCTCTGCCTGAGTATAGATGTGTGTGAGTGCTCATGCAGCCTCAGCCAGAAAGTGTTGACACAGTGTGGCTCTCAAACATTCAATCAGGGGTAGAAAATTAAATGTTCTTTATCTTTCACAGGCATGCACAGGTAGAGTCTATATAACCAACTTCATATCCTCTCTGTTCATCTACCGTTATACTTCTTTTCATCTGGCTTAGCCCGCTGTAATCAGTCATAGGGGTAATTGATATAAACAGGAGTTGGACTTGCATATTTGAGGTATGTTAGGCCTTGCATTATTTATAGGGTTTGATCAGGCATATAAAATACTTTTTGGCTTAGAACTATGAGAGTTAGCTGCAGGTTTAACAGAAAAAAAGTTTGATGTTGCCCTCAACTGCTAGATATGCCAATCAAGACAATTGCAAAACAAATGTTCAACATCAACTTTAAACCTTCCATGTATGAAGGGACATTTTTTCCTTTTTTGAATGCACATATTGAAAAACCTATCCTTCTTTCCTGTATACATTTTCTTTAGTCATCATCCACGCTTGTCAGAGAATGTGAAGAATGTGGACAAAGCTCATAGGTGGAATCCACTTAGTGAAAAAACAGAGTTTCTAGGGAGAGGATATGAGTTTGGTGATGTCACCACAGGAGCAATTTGCATATGCATGCAAACAGACAACAGCTCCCACTCCTTGAGAAATTCCACCTTGTCCTACAAATTGTAGATTCACTTTAGTGTGGCACCGTAATGTTATCAGACTATAGACTGTATAATAAAAAAAATATATAGTTTCCATGATATCTGTTTTTGAAACAGTTTTCGCCGGCGGGCCTCACATTTTTTTACCAGAGGTTGCTGCTAGTGTCAGACACACTAGCTCTGTTGTTTGTTTGCATAAAATCAACACAAATGTTCACCACCTGTCTCTGAAGAAAAAAACAGAAAACAGTAGTTGCTTTTTAATCTTTCATAACAATGCCTCGTCTAAAGTTGTATCTTACTTAGATGGTTTTAACTGTGTTTCTGGGGCCCATGAGCAAGTAAGACATTGGTCCTGTCGTGACATCACAAAAGGAGAAACCTGCAAAGGCATGCAAACTAAAACCCCTTCCATTCCTGAAACAATTCAACTTCATCTAACATTTTTAGTTTGGTGTCGCACAGTCAAGATGTCATGGTTAGAGTCAGACACAACAACTCAGCAACTCCACATAAATACACACACACACACACAAATGTCAATCTTAAACTTTTCATTCTTCACTACATCACTGTAGTTAGAGATGGAATTGATTTATTTGTTACAGCCAACCACTTTACCTTAGCGTGCTTCACCATGAACTTCAATCACACACAGTTATATGTGAAAGGCAAAGCAGAGTGAACTGAGTGCAGTTCTGAATGTACCACTCGCAGTGACATGAGTGGTACATTCAAGTTATGCAGTGTTGTTAACACTTGACATGAAAGGGGCAGCATAAGCAACATATGACTTAAGTCTGTCTCATCTTGTTAAGATTCAACAAGATGTTCACTTTAAATCATTCCTTTGGCTCTGGATGTGTTGGCACCAGCACATTTGCACGAGCACACTTTGAATCATCGTTATTCCTGAACGGTTTGCACAATTGGAGAAGTTCCAACAGTTTATAAAAGCTGGGATGTTGTTTGTTCAGTCAATTTATGGTTATAACTGGAATTTCATTTGGGCATTTAAGGAAGCCCACACACAGTGCAGAGCAGGTGAATATAAGGAAAACAGAAAAACCGAGCTGAATTGTCCAAAATTGCCAAAAAGAAGATCTTCCCAAATTAGTACACCTCCACTGAGTTTTCCCACATGAATTTAAGACCAAAGGAGCGTCTGAAGGCGTAACTCAATGTGGAAAAAAAGGTAATGTTGGATGGGGCTGTCTTTGAAACCAAGACACACTAGACTGTCCTCTTGCCCTTTTCATTGGCTTGACTGAAGTTTGTTTCTTTTCACCTTTTCATCTTATTCCTGCTCTTCAAAAAGTCTGTGCATGTCACTGTCCTTTGCCCAAGACTTCTTGTCAGGAAATAACATGAAAACTTCACCTCTGGCCACATGAAATTCAAAACAATCATCAAATCTCAAGGTTCAAAGTTCAATCTCAAGATTTCACAATGTCTGGTCATGACATGGATGAAAACCAAAACATTTACAATAACTATTTGCATATTAAGTTCTGACTGGTGGTAGATTTGAAATCACATAAGATAGATAGATCATTCTCTATGCATATAAAATCTCAGGAGTTGCGCCTTCATAGTCTATTTTCAACATGTTCCAGAGTGTTCCAGAGTGCTGTTTCCTTCTACCAATGTGTTCGCAGAAATCCAGCTGAAAGGGTAAACAACAAAAACATTATGATTCAGATTGCAGCTGTTCACATTGCTTCCTACGTTCAACATACGTCATCATGCCTGAACATAAGTCTATATGTTTCACTAAGGTTTGATATAAGGCTTGTACTTATGTAAAAACAAGAATGTAATGCAAAAAGAATGAGGTAAAAATGTAAATCTGTGCACAGGCAGACTTGGCATGGTAAATCTCAAAGGGGTGAAACAAATGAGGAAAGGATTTAAAGAAGACATTAGGGGTCTGAGGTGGGAGGTGATGGTCCGTCTCTTGCGTGACAGTTTGACACGCTGAAGGCTCATTCACTTCTCTGACCTTCACACCCTCACTCTTCACTTGGCTACAGAAAGGGCACACTGCTTCCTGAGCTGGCAGCGAACACTGGCATCAGTCATAAATCGTGAGCTCCAGGGTCTAAATGGACGGTTTAATCCTTGTTCAGTTACTAATGAGAAATGTGTACATTTTTTGTGTTTTTCCCATAGAACATTCACCCTTTCCTCATCTTGATGTATAGGCAGTCATAAAATGGAATTATATTATGCTGTTTTTTATAATTTACACGCCCCTGCACTGCTTTCTGTAAGCAGCATTCCAGCTGGGACTGAGCTACTAAATCCTATGGCAACAAACTGAGTAAATATCTGTTAATTGCACTTGTGAGCAAACCTTTGTTGGGAGGATTTGCTTGGGAAAAAAACAGCACCTGCAATATTTACCATTCAAACAGAGAAGTTTTAAGAACGTACGATTACTAGCTTCCACAAAACAAAGGTAGGCATGTTTTTATTCAATAAAAATGCAATAACATTTTTAAATGAGAAACTCATAAAGAGGGGAAGAAATAATGGTGCAACTTTTTTTTTTTTCTATTGTGGTCCTTATTTTGAAAGCTAATTAACCAAATGTATTCACACCATTCCCTTGAATATGTCATGCATTTTAAAGTTGTTTTTTTAATCATTTTGATCATTATTTTTGTTCAAACGCTGGAACTAAATGTGTGTTCCTATCACCCGGGGTCGTTAGTGTCTCTACAGCTTGGAAACACCAGAGGATAACGTGCTGAAGGTCATTGAGTTGTCAAAACATGCAATATACTTAGCCCCCAATAAACACTGCAGCCTTTTTGTGGTCATTTGTTGAGAGCACTTGTGGAGAATAACATCAGATGGCAAAAGCACTCTCAAGTTCATCCAAATTAACCACTGGAGAATTAGCAGAGTGCTTATATTCAGTCTAGCAAGATGCTCAAGGAAATAACACAAACGTGAATGCACATATAAAGACGCATTTGTGTGTTTACTGTACACACAGTTTAAGACCTGGGGTGTATTTGAAGCAGCTGCGCGCTGTTTTGTTGTCAGTGAGCTACTATAAGCTGGATCATCATGTCATTTAGTGATTATGCCTTTGTGGACCATTTGTTTCAGAAGCAAAAGGCCTGTACCCGAGCATCATGGGAACAGACCCCCCTCGCTCTACTCCTCGCCTCACATTGCCTTGCCTTGTCTGAAGTCTCTCCCGCCTCTTTCCTTTCAGGCTTGGCCAATAGAGTGTTTAGAAAGCAGTGTGTAGAAGTGTTCTGTTATCCCTGCATACCGCCTTGCGGGTTTGAAGATGCGTAATTTTCTCACAACAAGGGTTCCCATGATAGCTCTCTGCTTTGAGTAGCTATTAATGCCCTTTCTTGCTCAGTGGTTTGTCAAATGCATTAATCTGAGGCTTGGCAATGGAAAGAAAAGAGGCAGAGGAGGTGAAAAAAGAAAAAGAGAGAAGAAATTATGAAAAAACAGACAGGCAAGCCTATATACTTTCATGTTTTTGGACTGTGATCCTCTGCCAAAGTAGAGATTCGAGCACCTGGCCAGGAGCATTGCAATCCTTCTCGCTTTGTTCTTCTTGTCCAAAAACTGACCTCTAGTCAAAGAAGAAAAAATTGCCTGAATGTGGCTTCTGTGTAAGATAATTTCTCCCTCATCACGGAGATTTGTTATGTGGAGTCGTGCATCTACCAGATCAAACAACTTATTGTGCTTCTTTAAACTTTGATTGGTACACTGATTGCTTTTTCTTTCATTTTTTCCAGCTCTTTTGTGTTGCAGTGTGTTAGTGCATACCTGTATGGAGCCAGTGTATGACAGCTTTTCAATCAGCACTTGTAAGTAAGTTTAAATTAACAGCCCCCTCTCTCTTTTTTTAAGTTGGCTGAGCCTTGTTTAAGCTCTGCAAACTGCTGCGTGTTCAGCAGAGCGTTTTTAGAGGAGCAACTTAACTAATGCAGCGACAAGCTCAATGAAGTGACAATGAAGTGCAGATTTGATGAAACATCGAGGGCCCCTGGCTGTCTGCCCATAAAAATGCTCCAGAAAACGCACGCTACAAAGTTTAGAGAAGAGATTAAAAAGGCAGGGACCTTGGGTGAACCAAAAATTTGCATACAATGCTGTTATCATAAAGCATAAATTACTAATTTGTCATATTTTCTGGGAAAATTCATTTTCGAATATGATATCTTCCAGCCAAAAAGTGCATCACTGAAAGTACAGTGTGTTTCTGTACTTCAGACTATGTGCTTTAACTACTAATTTGAATATTATCTAAAATGGAAAAAAGCTAATGATTATAATCAGGGTGTTTGACGTATTAGCATTGTTGCAAGATCAAAGAAAGTGCCTCATATTATGGAGGAGAAAAGGAAGTTCATCTGCTATGGGATGTGTTGATTCAGAGGAGCTAGAAAAGAAACAGACTCAAAATCTCTATGGGAAATTAAGGGACACTTCAGGGACCCTTTCTGTATGGGAAAAGTGATGTATCAACCTAATAAAACAGTCTGTGGAATCAAGACATCTTATATATAACTAGAAAATAAATAAAAACAGTATGAAGTTGCACTTTCCTAAGTCAAGGAAAAGCAGACAGATGTAAACACAGCCTTAATGACCTGTTACGTAAAAAAAAAAAGGTGTTATCTACTGAGAATTTACTGACAGAGCATATGCATGAAATGATTTTTTTCCCAGCTCAGCAACATTAAGAACTTGAAATTATTCAAGTATGTTTTCAGTTCTCATAATTTCAGGATGATATTGATCATATTTTCTTTACATGATGTTTTCTCAGACTTTCTGTGAGACTGCTGTATTTGAGGGGGTCCAGTCCGTGTTAGGCATTTAGCGCTTGGCTTAAATACAGTGTCAGCTCCTGGATCGGTGGCTGAATGGAGGCTTGACTCTCTTGCATAGTAATGAGACAAGGAGAACAGCAGTGAGCTCTATTTTATTTACATCTCTTACTCGCACATCCACTCTGACAGATTCCCAGTCTTTCATTGCAAATCTGATCATGAACAAGATGTTTAAAAAATACAATTATTGTTTCAGTGTATTGCATACTTTCTATACATCTTGTTATGAGCATTAAGCTCTATTTGGAGACTTGAGAAAATACAGGACAAAGACTCCCTTCTAACATACTCCACTTGCAATTTTGAGAACCTATGAAGCCTTCTGATTTTTTTTTCTTTTTATACACAGTAACCTCAAAAAAGTAAATCTACAGGTAAAAGCTTTCCATGATAAATTATGAATTGTTTTGTGTCATTGTAAAAAGACAAAAAGTACAAATTAATGAAAAACAAAGAGAGGAATGACAAACACTAAGAAAAGCAAAATATAGTAATGGAAGTGAAAAAATATCAGAAAAATATTAGACAGAAGAAGTTGAAAAAGATTTAAAAAATGGCAAAAAAAAAAGAGAAGCCAGGAGAAAAAAGATTAAAAGACATGCAAATGCAAGAAGGGGGGAAATGAAAGAAAACATGGCTCAAAAAAGAGGAAAGAAATTAACAAACAAGTGAACAAATAATAGTGATAGGGAAATACAATTTGAAATATGCAGGAAAAAAGATAATTAGGAAAGAAAAGTTGTATAAACAAAGAGTGGTAAAAGAGTCAAAATAAATTATAAAAACAAATCAATATTAATAATAAAATTGCAAAAGAAAAAAATGTAATAAAGAAATACCATCAAATGGTGGTGGAAGGGAAAAACATTTTTTTTTTTTTTAAGATGAAAAGTAAAAACAAAAAGCAAGGAGGGATATGATTGAAATGATAAAAGGATGGTAAGAAGACAGAATTAAGAAAGAAAGAAAGAAATTAAACTGAAGAAAGAAAGAAAGAAAGAAAGAAAGACAGACAGACAGAAAGACAGAAAGAAAGATTGATGTAAGTAGCCCCCCCCTGAGCTGACAGCTTTCAAGCAATATCCAGTGAAGTAAGAGGGGTCACCCCCTCTCTTCTTCCTCTCCTCCCCTCCTATCCTCTCTGATCTGACCCTAACCTCCACCTCCACCTTCGCTCCTCCCTCTCCATCCTTCCAGCTCCCTCTTTTACCTGAGCATCGCATTTCCCAAGGGGCATTAAACTCACTGGCCCTGTTTGATTTAGGCAGGTCGGGTGTCAGTGTTCGCTACAAGCCCATGGTGAACCATGAATAATGGATCCACCACGGGTCTGAGTCCCCCTGGGAGTCCCAGCTGCCCCCTCCCTTCTCTCCCGCTGTGACTGGAATAGTCAATGTCCCATTAACAACCGATGATTCATAAAGGTTCTCTCTGCCAGCACACCAGAAACAGGAAATGTGTGAGAGAGATAGTTAATGAGAAACAGATAATGGAGCTAGATTTATGCATGTAACTTATAGGGTTTTATTCATCAATAGAAAGGGAGGAGTGCCAGATTTGCATTAAGGCCATTAGACATATAGCTTTAAGAGAGGGGAAAAAAATATTTTTCCTCCAAAGGCAAACATCTGTGAGCTTCAAAGAAAACCAACAGATCAACTAACAGTTGGTGTTCTAATTTACAAAGTATGTTTTTAAGCTTTTTTGATGTAGATGTCTTAGGATGCCCTGAAAGTAGAGCAACAAGCGGGTGTGAGAAGGATTTCCAGACTTCCAGCTTCACTGTTATCCAGGTCATAAAACTCAAAGTTCCGCCTCGAGCTTGTGAAGTCCCTGTGGCTTGTTTACATAATCTTTTTGTTGATCCTATTCCTCAAACATATACAGCTTCCTGGACAAACTTTTGAAGGCGCAGCATTAAGAGTTAGAGCTTTGGGATTAAAGGAGAGGGGCAGTTTCATGTGTGAGGTTAATACCTAGACCAGAAAGGCAGCCACAGCTGTCTCATGTCTGTTTTTTTTTTTTTTTTTTTTTTTTGCACCCTGCTCATATACACTGACTTTATTTAAAAGTATTGGGTGGAAGCTTGCATGGGAAACATCAAATAAGAACTATTTCAAACACAACTTGGTTTTTGAGATGCACAATTTCACTCTCTCTTCCCTGAAAGCTGTGAAACCCTGTTATTTCATGGTGCAGGGGAAATATGTTTTCTGGATCTATCCTGTGTCAGTATTTCCTGTCAGCTTTTTAAAATATTTGATATTTTTCATTATCATGTGCTGTAATATTTATGTTAATTGTAGATTTAATGGAATCAAAAATCACCATGGCTTACATGTGTGAAAGAGAAACAGGGAGAAGGAGAGTAAAACATCATTTGATAGTTACTGGCCAACAATTATTCGAAGAGAGAAGCCCATGATCGTGTATAGTTGTTGTGGATACTCACACTACCTGGCAAAAGTTGCTCTTGACCTCATTCCTTCTTTTTTCATTTCCAAAATGTTCCACTCAGATTTATACAACAGCTGCAGGAGTTTCTGCATTTTTCTACACCTCTGAATTTCAGAGCACAGAGACCCTTTTTACCTGTAACTAACCCTTTTTTCCTCTTTGGTTGTCTAGTGGCAATAAGTAAACAGCTCTCAAATCTGCAACAGCCAGCATCTAAAAACTGTTCCACATGGCAACCAGGATACTGGAAAATAAGGTGAAGTTGTCAGTTTCAGGAACAGAAAAACACCTCAAACACATGCCCTCCACATCCACTCCTGAGGTTTTTCATTATCCGTATCCCTCGTTTTGATTAGTAGTTCTTTATTGCTACCATACATAGGGCACAAAAAAAGGGAGTTTCATCATGCCAGGTGGCTGTGGCAGATCTCCCAATAAGCTTCTCCAAACAAATAATTTTTGAATCAATTTTCCAAGTAAATCGATGAATCATTCCACAATCTTATTCTGTCAATAGTGTGGTCCTTTCCAGAGATTTCTGAGGAAAAATGTCTAAATTTTGTTATTTATTATGAAATTCTCAGTTTTTTCAATTTGCTACTTTTTTCTCAGATGTTGAACTTTTTCCCTCTCAGATTTCAGAAATAAAATTAAAGAGATTTTTCCTTTCTTTGTCATTCTTTAAATCATATTTATTTTCAGTGGCCCTTATTCTTCTCCCTCTGTTCTATCCATGCATCTAACTTTAGCTTGTATTTTCTTCATGGTTAAAATATGGACTGCAAAGCCCTGACGATTGAAATGGACTAAAGGTTTGGATTACTTCTCAGGATAATATTGTAAAGTACAATCTTTACAGTTGGCTGCATGGTGGCACACTGGTTAGCGCTGCTGCCTCACAGCAAGATGGTCACCAGTTTGGATCCTGGTTCAATTAAAGGTGGGCCTTTTTGTGTGGATTTTGCATGTTTTCCCAGTGCATGCTTGGGTTAACCCAGGGTACCGCTTCATCCCATAGTCAAAAAAACATGCTCACTGGGATAACTGGTGATTCTAAATTGCCCGTAGGTGTGAGTAGTCGTCTGTTTCTGTGTGCCAGCCCTGTGATTGACAGAGGACCAGTCCTGGGTGTACCCCCCCTTGCCCTGAGACAGCTGGGATAGGCTCCAGCCATCTGCGACCCAACCGGCTAAGCAGTAGAAGATGAATGATTAACAAATCTTCAATGCTATGCTGCTTGAATCATTCTGGTATAATAACAGGTAAACGACCAACATCTTACCGAATCAGAACTTCTACCTAGACTGATTATGTCACCACTCAGGTTATCCTCAAATTCCCTGTGATATTTAACATTGTGCAGTAAAAAAGCCTTATTTTGCTTCAGCTCAACCAGCCCACAACTGACATTTACTGTCCACTCTGTCATTTCAGACTCAATCTCTTACCCTTTTTTCATCAGAGCGCCTTTCTTCCTATCTTTCTCACATGTTGAAACAAACACCAGGGGGCACTTCCTCTATCACACTGTTGCTGAGTGCTTCTTTTTCCAGCTACAAAAACAAAAAAAAAATAAAGAAAGGTATGTATTGGATTCCCAGATAGGTGAGTTGTTGGAGGTTTCAATATTTTGGCACATCTGCTTCTTTAGTTTGCAACCAGTTTGAGTTAAATCACCTCTGTGCAGCTCAGAGAGTGAGACTGGAAGTTCAGGTGTGCAAGGCTGGAGATGCACAGCAATAAGACACCAGGAGAGCCTTCCTGAACTGAGTTATTACCACAACAAACAAACAAAAACAACCCAGAGTTACTCCAGGGCTCTATCTTGCTAGCAAGGGTGAGCACATTCAAAGGACCATGACAGGTGCACGGGCAGTTGTCATTCACTCTGACAGACCAGCCGCTGTGGACACCGAAACCTTTCAGACATCACAAAGACCCAGGTGCACACACACATACACAGACACACACTCACACATACTAATACAGAGGGTGCCATTGTCTATTAGTTGTTTTTTGCACCAAAATATCTTAGAACACACGCAGACACACATGCATGCATAGAATCCACTTAACTTTATATAAAGCTTGCAATGCCACATAATCCCCCATAAGTATGCAGGAAGGAGGGCAAAGACTCTTACAGCTGGAACCTGTCTGTCAAATCACATCCCCACTAACTGTGCAATGGAGGAGTATGAGGGATAATAGGGAAAAAAATATGCAGCTTCACTGGAGAGATTTGAGCCGGGAGACGGTTCCAACAAATATGCTCTTTGAAGTCTGTATAAGTCAGAGTAGGTGGCCAAAGCAATTTTGAGGCGCAGATTCAAGAAGATGATATCCAATCTGATTCAAATGAGAGGAGTAGTAAACATCAGTGTACCTGAGAGGTCGAAGAAATTTAGACAACAGTTTGCTGAAAAGATATCAGTCCTTATGGTGACTTTGAAACTGATGCAATGCACACAGTTCATGAGGAGCCAAAAGCACACAACAAACAGAATATAGCAAACACAGTCCAAGCCAGAAAAAGAGTCAAAGAAAGACAACTACATTCATTTGGTTAAAGAAAAGAATGATTAGTCAAATCTGATGTTAAGTTGTGCCAAACTTCAAAGGCTATCCCGGTTTGAAGACTGAAAAATCCGTTCTTTTTTCCTGACCCATGGAAAATGCATCAGAACATCCTTTGCAGGCAAACAGATTCAGTAATTCTTTGCACCTCAGTTCAAACAAGATGGCTGCCTACTTTAAATGCTATCCACAGATGCAGCCCACGGTTCCAAGGCCAGAATACGCTCCAGGAGCACCCTTTGTGGCCCAACATGTGACGTAAAATGGCAGACTGTTGATTCTTTGCACAGAAACTCAAAGGAGAAGCCTCACAAATGACTTATATTCTTCCAGACCCACAAAGAATTTATTGCTAAAGTCTCAATCCTTCAATGCACCAATCAAATGACATGGAAGACGCTTAAGAAGCTGAGTATGGCACAACCAAGAATGTAGTAATATTTTGCCTCAACTGAATGAAATGGCAAACAATAGTTTAAAAAAGAATCTTGAATCTTGATACTGTTTATAAGATGTTTATGATTTTGACTCTTGTTGACTGGCTTACTGCCTCTCCAGATTTATAAGATCAGTTGTACATGCACTCTAATAGTTGACTCATCAGGGAGTAATACAATTCATTCAATGAATCAGATTTGTGTTGCTTCTGGGACAAGATAACAATATTTGAGCTTCCTTCAGTGTGACATAACAGAAAAATGGTCACTTTATGAATATTTGTTGTTTCCCTTCCTATGGGTAACTTGCCCTGGATGTACTCCTCTTACAAAGAACCAATCTGTCTGTTCAACTATGAATTCCTTTTTTATGTCACCAGCTTTTCCAATCTTACCAAGTGCCTAGTGTTGCCTCATCGCAGGTAGCTACCTATTTCAATAGTGAACATAGTTAATGCTATATTTCAAGTTTGGTAACACATTGGTTACTATCAGAAAACAGTTAACATTAGCATTCAGCCACTTAACAGCTAACATTTAGATTTGCTAATGAAAAAAATACATATTTAAATTCTAGACATTAACACAATGAGGTAAAAAAAAAAATCTAGACGTATTTAAGGCACAATAACCAAGTAGCTCTTGTGTTGTCATTGTTGTTGTAACATTGACTTTGGGTAACACTTGGTTCTTTTTTTTTAAGTTTTCACAAGTAATTTGATGTTTTACTTCTGCTACAGGCTTAATCCAGTTATATATATTCTTCTTTCAAATTGGGTAGAAGGATTGGGAATGTTCAAAGGAAGATCTGGTGTATCAGTACAGTTTTAGGATTCATTTAGAAATCTTCACACAGACCTCAACAGACACAGCTCAAACTGTCCTCCTCGACTGTTGAGTCACAGAAAATAGCTACCATATGAATTTGGCTTACTCAAGCTGTCTTCTCTTAATGACTTGACCAAAAGCCTCTGGACATTTGGATTGAAATGTTAAGATTTTAGAGTCTCATTAGACATCAGACACTCTCCAGTGGAAATCAAATGTCCATAACTCTTGGAAAATGAGCATCAATATGTTTTTTTGTTTGTTGTTTTGCCTTTTAGACATGTAATTAAGTCCATCAATTTGTTGCTACTTGAATGACAACAGCAATCCCTGTCATCTGACAAAAAATACATTTCAGCTGGTCACTTAATTGTGATAACTTGTTTTGCCAATAATATCACAATTAGCATTGGCTTACACACACATTAGCTCAATTATACCTCTTAGCTCTTTTGTTTTAGTGGATGCTGTGTCATCGTAGCACAACCAACTACTGGCTAAAAAGACACACACACCAAAGTCTAGCAGCCAAAAACAAACAATTGTAGCTGTCAGTAATCTCTCACAGCAATAAGTTTTTCGGCCTTCAGATGTCACTAACCCCAGGTGTAAACAATGATTTGGGTTTCCAAAAGCTTTGTGGCAGAGCAACAGCAAGATGTTTCAGCCCAAGTCTTTGTTCAACATCATCAGATGAACACAGAGCTTAGGAGCCTGGTAGTGACGTAGCTTTTAGAAAAAAAACATGTGAACAGATAAGCTATGAGGAGCACCCATTTCCCATTCACCATGTTTCACTGCAGTTAACCCTAAAGCTAGAAGATACACTTCAAATTTGTGACAGACATAATAAGAATAACATCTGTCATTTCTGTTGTTCTATCTTCTATCTAAGTTATTACATGCTGGAAAACAACACGTCAATTACAGCAGGCTTGGAATTAACATGGTTAAAAGGTTCTGTTTGGACAATTCAGGCAAAATAAATTCCTAAACCGAAGACAGACTGTGTAATCCTGACAGGATTGACGATTAAAAAAAGGCCATGAGATGTCAATTTTACCGCAGAGCTTGAAGGGAATGATGTTTGTCGGAGACATTGTTAATAGGAAAAGCTGTACATGTTTGATTTGCAGACTGCAGTGTTTGAAAGTTGGTACATGTTAAGAAAACTGCAAAAAACCTGTCTTGTCAGTGTGCTAATTGGCTGGATCTACAAACTGAAAGTGCAAAAAGGTGTCAAATTAGCTGCTTTGAGACTGTGAGGCATACTTAACTCTAACCTGTCACCAGAACTGAAAGCCAGACAGTTTATGTTTTAGTGCCAACCGTCCTTATCGATACAAGCTAAAGGAGCTCGGAGCGTAATTGTCCTGTTTATCAGTTCTATTACAGGCCTCCTCCTCCAGGCACCGGGAGATGGCCATAAATACACAGGTGCTGGAGTTACAGCGTAGTACCCCATCTGACTTGATAGATCTCTAATAAACAGAGCATCCTTCACTAAAAAGAATTATGCTATCTGTTTCAATGTCTTCTAGAGTGCGGTGTCCCCCACACTAAAGCAATCACCCGAAGAGTTCGATACTAATGCTGTCAAAACCATCATTTATACCTGTCCTTGTTTGAGATGAGTGTCATGGTTGTATTTACTATTTGTTTGTTAAATGACAAGTTTTCAAGTCTACCTGAAAAAGATAAGGTGACATGAACAATCAACGTGAAATATGTCAAACTGTGAATGAGAAGTGACATGTTTGTGAGTTAGCTTTCAACACTGAAAACCAATCAAAAATCTCTGGGTTTCAGTGGCCCTCCTGCATGATATACAGTGACACGTCAACACGGTGTAATTTATTTAAGCAAATAGTAAATAATACATAGAGAGCAAAGGAATCTGATTCAATATTTACTTCAGTCTGTCACTGCTTCACACTCTGCTGTGGCAGTCTGAGTTTAACTTCTGCACATCGCATAAGGCTTTTCAGATCGAAGCAAATATATGTGTAATAAATGGTGTTTTAGTACTGTCTTTTAAAAAGTGAATTGAAATAAAATGAAATTAAGACATCAAATTGAAATGGTAGCACATCTGGTCAGAAAAAAACAAGACAATGATTCATAAAACAAAGCAGGACACATGACCTTAAACTGTTACATCAAAATTAATCATCCACTTGTTTTTTTGTTTTTCTCAGCTTAACAGTGTGGAACAACAATTAACTGCACAAAATAATGAAAGCTGCAGGTGTTCACTGAATGTGAGGCCAAAAGATTTGGAACTCCCTCTGGTGGAGGCAGGGCTGGAGTGGGACCCATTCATAGCCCTGGAGTTTAAGGTTTTTAGCTGTTATTCTTTACTATTCCTTTTTTTTAGTCTTTATCTCTACAAATTCAGAATCCAATCCACTCTGTATCGACTGATGTTCAATACAAAAACAAACACATTGGGATCTGGGTTGATGACAAAAATGCTGATCAGGACATCTCTAGTTTTGATTTTTTCAGTTCTTATCATGCTGACTGTTGTTCAAGTGAATATTTTTCATCTCAGATTTCTGGCTTTACATGTTACAGTGAGTCAAAATGAAGGCATACCTTCCACTCTCTATACAGTTGGTAAGCACGACAAAGATTAGCATCACTCTTGAACAATTTCATGCAACTATAACAGTGAAAGAAATAGTGAAAGATCATTGTATCATTTTATATCCTAGATTGTTTCATTGAAGAGAAAGTAGGAAGAAAGGAAAGCAATTCTTCTATTTGCCTCCCCAGAGTTTCAAGAGATATTTCTTTGAAATCCAGCACACAAAAATACTGAGTGTTTAGCTTCAAGTTTGGACTTTTTTCTTTTATTCTTGCTCCTTTCATCACAACACTTCAAAGAGAAGCTAATATAATTCCATTGCATTGTTACCTTGCTAGTAGCAGATTCTAATTTAGCTTAAATGCATACTTTAAAGATTGATGTATGTTAGTGATTTTTTTTTGTTTACTTTGTTGATAATAAAAACCTTTAGTTAGACATTTCTAGTCTCAAGAGACTGAACACATAACACTGTAATAACTCTTTTCACCAAACAAAACGACATGAAAAAGTTTTTGTAAGTTTTTTTTCTCCCTCAACACAATCTGTTCTCAAATACAGCCCTAAATTGAGGAAAAAAACTTCCTGTGTAGTAAACAGCTTCTCTTTTTTTATTATTTTACAGCTTTTGGCACCAAAGCCTTCTTTTTGATTTATCTTTGACTCAGCAGCACTAACAGCTGCTTGATGGCTGTGGCCAACTGCTGTCGAGCTTTTGGCCGACTGCTACAAGACTCCACTGGTTTGCTCTCATGAAAGCTAAGAAGTGAGGTTGCTTGACAGTATTAGGCTTGAAGTTTCCTGCTGCGAGCTGTTTGTTCAGTGGGTTTTTCTCAGGGTAATCTTACTGATTAAGAAGTTCACTTAAAACTAGAAGCTAATTGTAACTACTTACTAATGCTTTGTAAAGGAGGAGGCCCATATCCTGACGAAAAAAATTAGAAACACGTATTTCAAAAAGCTAATTTGAATGTACATTACATTTTTTTTCAAATAGAATTTTGCTTCAGTCAGCAAATTGAATTTTAAGGAGACAAATTCTGAATGGGAACACAGGCGACTGAGCCTCATTAGATCTCACCTTAAATCTCATCAAGGTATCAAAAGATGAACAAATACAGTGGCAGGAATCCCTATTTCTCTGACACCCAGTGACAAAATAGGTTTTGGCATTTAGAATTGGAAATACATTAAGAACTCTGAGCGCTGTGATTGAAAAGAAAGAAGCTGGTAACATGACAAGGACCACAACAGCGATTAATATCATTTGCCAGTAAATCCAGGTTTCTCTGGTTTTCCAATCATAGCTGAAGCTCGGAGCCACAGTAGCAATAGGAACTGGGATGGCTTCACAATCCCCTGGCTCAGAAGTATTGTTATGTCTCTTGGGTATTATCTTACAAAGCCCATTATTCTGCAGAAACAAAGAGGGAGACACAGGCCTGGAACTGTAGTAACTCCAGTGTGCATGCAAACACACACAGAATCCACTGCCACATGCACACATGGCGGTTTAATCTTTGCAAAGATGTGTATTATCAGTACAAATCCCAGCATGTCCTCTGGATTACTGATATGTGCATGCAGCTGTGCACCATTAAAAACAGATGTGACATCCTCATGTTCTAAGGAGACTGATAATATCTGTACCACAAATTCAGCGACGTGTAAAAAACAGGCAAATATTTACATCACGTGACCTGCTAGAGTCAGTAATTTCTCATTGGATGTTCATTGGATTAGGCCTGTGCAGTCATAATCTCTGCTGATGTCTGAGGCATATGCACTTGCTCATTCAAACGTAAGCCTGCTTTCCAACACTGTTGTTAAATGAGTACTCGTGTTGCAATTTCAACACAAGCAGTGTGTGCAAAATTGCAGATTGCACTGCTGTTCTGCAATTAAGATTTAACTGGTAATGTGTTTCTGCAGGCAGCACTCGTGGTTGGATTGTTTCAGTCAATCCCTTCACTGATTTTCAGCCATCGAGTTGAAGAGGCCTTTCGAGAGTATGACAAACACACTCTTTACACTGCATTAACTCTGTAGCTTTTCAGATAACTGCTGTGTTGAAATTACCTTATATAAATACAGCTGAAGTACCGTGTACTTTATCTGGAGAACTAAAGACGACAGAGGTCCCAGTGAGGGAGAATGTTCTGGCTAAAAATGACACAACCACTGCGACTCTTCAAAGATATTTCAAATCAAACTGCCATGAATCTCCATCTAAAAGCTCGACTTATCTATGTTTTAGAGTGTAGTCAACACTGCTCTGTGAAAAGAGCCTCTTCTCACTGGAGAGGGAACTTTCCAAACTGTCTTGGCAGGATCTGCTTTGTAACCTTGCTAACTTTGTTGGCTGAGCGTCTCAGAGATTTAGGGTTTTTGTAGGATTGCAAATCTGAGTTAGAACTTACTCTTGAGGGTGTCATGCAGTTTGGGATCCAATCGGATTTTAAATTGTTGACTGCGTCTTTTTCCTTCTCTCCAACTACTTTTTTTTCTGCTTTTCGAACAGATGAGCCTATATTTGATACATGATGTAAGGAATCATGATGTCTTTAAAATTGTTGTATTCATTTACATTTCTCTGCAGGTTTATGCTAATACAGCCCTTACCCCCTAAGCAGTCCTTGTTACCCAACTTCACCCCTCCTCGGTTTATCAAGACTGCAAACACACGTATATTTGTTACAATGTTAAAAATGTCTTGAATTGTTATTTTCTGTTTTTTTCCTCCTATTCTTGTGATTTTTGCAGCTCTTATCTATCATGTATTTTTTTCATTTTTGCAAATATATTTCCTAATTGAACCATTTTTGGTCAAGGAAAGGTAAGACAAGGCAAAATAGTCAAAAAAAGGAAATTACCCTTGTGTACAGCTCCCCTGAGTAGTGAGTGTTTGTGTTCAGACTTTTCTTGTGTTGTATCTACATGGAAATTTGAAATGTTCTTTCAATGGAAAATTGGGTTTTTAGCATACTTCTTCTAATACTGCTGAAAGTCCCAAAAGAAAGCACTAATGGGGAGATTAGGAATATATTAAACAGTCTAACAAACCCACACAAAAATACACATCCTTTCTCTTTCTCTCAAGTTACGCTCCTCTGCTACTCTTTCATTGCCTCTCCTTCATCTTGTTGTTGTTTTCATTTTCATCAACACCACAGTTGGTTGAATGAATAAATTAGCTTGCTGGTTTTGTGAGTTCAGTTACCAATTTGGTGTCTTCTATATCTTAATCTGCATATTCCCCCTTTCACGTCACCCCTGCTTGGTAAAAACATTCAGATAAGCTCTGTCTTTTTGTTTACACAAATATTTCTGTCCTCCACTAATAGTGGAATAAGTAACCTAACGCAAATTAGAGACGATGGCTTTCATTTGCAGTGACTCATACAGTCTGAACGACTGAAGTGCTCATGTCTCTGTGCACATGTTGGCTTAGAAACAGGACTGCTGAATATGGAGGGATACCGACGGCACACAGTGTTTTCTTTATATTTTAATGACTGATTTAATCCAGCATTATAACACTATTAATGTTCTCGGCAGAAAAACTGCAGCATATTGTCTGTCTTAAATGGGCTGAAAGAGGTCGCAGATTGTGATTTACAACCCCATAAACCTTACGTTGGCCTATTTACACAAAACATTGGGGTCTTTTGTAAAATCTACTCAGGGGTCAAAAAATCATTACAGACACAATGATGAGATGAATCAAAGATATTTCATGAGCATGAATACCCAAAAAAGAGGTTATACAGCAACGCCTGTATGCAATTCCATGTTATGGGGGATGTGTTTTGCCTGTATCTGAGCTTTTACAGCAGTAGATGGAATAAAAATATGATATATGCTGAAATGATAAATTGGATTCAGTAGTAGGAGTCGGAATTCAGAAGAACATGAATGAAGCCATTTGGCCATATACTGAGCTCTCTATTTCTGCACTTTTTCTAGGGGCTTACAGTAACTAGCCTAACACTACAGTGCCACCAAAACCATCACAGGGAACAATGCAGGGTGAAGGTCTGGAAATAAGAGACAAATTCCAAGCAGACAATCCAAAATTCATCATCTTTTAACCAAATTCTTCTGTTGGATTATCCACACAAAGACTTATTTGCCCGCAAAATGGGATGTATTCAATAACCTCTGTCTTCATCTGCTGTCTCCGTTAAGAGCTGCGTGATTGACACTGGATCCACTGCTACCATATTCATTGACAGAAACTTCTGACTTTTCTTTCCTGGTCCAGCTTCTGCCTCAGCAGGACAAACTCTTGTTTTTTTTTGTTGTAAGATGTCTATCCAAATGTAAAATGGCATGTGGGGGGAAGTGGGCACTGATGGCAGATGGTTGACTGGTATTTGTTTTTCAATTGCTGATGCTATTTATCTGTCTGACCAGTATAATTCCAATATAAAATTATTGATTTTTAGTTACATTACAATATCACAAATAAACACATTTGCTGAACTTTAATGAAAATTTTATCAAACAGATGATGATAAGCCCAGTAATACACTGTTGGAAGAAACTTAAACATTTCTGGTCAGATCAAACTTTAAAAAGTTTTTTTTTAAAAGTTATCAAGTATAACTTTTTTCATTAGGATAGCATAATGTGAAATTGAGAGTTGACAACAGTTTCAACAGGTTTACAGCACCTGAGCTCTGTTGAAAGAATACAGAGAAGCCAAATGGATCTTAGAGAGAGCAAACGTTGAGCAGCTGCACCAATGAGACTGCTATTAGTTAGTCATTTTGTTTAAACTGTACCAAACTGTTTCATAGTGTACTACTTTACCTAAGGAACTCCAGAGGTGTCTCTTTTTGGTCACAAATCGAAGAAAAAAAAGAAAGGAAACAATATTACAGATCAGAAACAGAGTAAATTTTGAATATAGTAATGTATCCTTCGCAAATGGATGCTTAGACTCTTTATTGCTCCACCAGGGGAAATCCAGTTAGGGATATACTCTTAGTCTGGTATTAAAGCATTGATTTTGTTTGGAATTGCCCAATATGAATGGCTATGGTTCGTCATATCATTGTGACTAGAGCATAAAACTGCCAGAGTGACAGTTGAATCGTTCCACCAATCAACAGGAGCTTTACTCAAAGTGTATTACAGAGATGGTGGGCTAGTTGGGTTAATTAATTCGATAAATCAGTGGAGTGACATGTAATGGATTCAAAGGCTTCAGATTGGAACTCCCTGTTAAGATTTGCTTGTGATAACTATTATCTTTCTCTTCTTTTTTAATTTGTTTTTTTTTAAATTATTTTTCCAGATGATGGTTATCTTATCATTTTGAGTTGTGAAGGTCAAATGAAGGAGGGCAAAGCTATAGCAGTTAAACAGTAGATGAAATTATGGGCCACGCTCCTTCACCAAGGCTTAAATTGGACAGAGGGATATACCCTAATATGTCATCACTATGACTCAACATGGCACCTCAGTGGTCATTAAGCAGACAAATGATGGTCCGGGCTCAGCAGAGCAGAGGCTCCTGGAAATGTTGCAGATTGTTGCAAGACACCAAATGAACCAAGAGACAGAAGCAGAAACGTCCCCTGCTATCCATTTTCTAAACTGGTTTCTGTGTTCATATCCCAGCATGCATAAGGGCAGACAACACACACATACTTTTAAAAGAACTTTATAGTGTGTTTTTCCCGGCATGTGAAGACAGATGCAGATACAGAAAAAGGAAGTATAAAACACATGAGCAAAAAAGCAATCTCAATCATTTGGCACATTTTCCTGCAGTCCTCAACTGAAGAAAAGGCAAACAAGTAAACATAACATGACCAATTACAAATACACAATTCAACAACTGTCAAAATCCTCCACATTACACATCAAGCCTCATTAATTCAGTGTCATTTTAGTGACATTTCAGCTAGCACATATGGGATTGATTATTTTACACTCGAGACACCAAACGTTCACAGTGCAATTACAGCGCTGAGATACCACTGAAAGGGAGATATTCGAGTCTAATGCAAGTTTCTCATTGACTGCTTCCAAGGGAGTCATGAGTATTATGTCAAAGTTTCATGACTTCTTAACAATAAAGCTTTTTTCATATCCTCTTGGGTGCATGGCTGGAGGATATTATTGAATTCTGTCCTATAATGAAGCATTATGAAGATAGCGCTTTCCGTACTGAAGAAAAAAAGCTTTGACACAGAATTACCAAAAACTTGTCAAGGACAGTGGACTGGAGGCTTTGATGTCCAACACATATGACCTGACCATCTGACCATAATCTGAGATGCCAGGTGATTATTAAAGCAGACTGACCTCAGTGTACACCCAGGGAAGCTCAAAAGCCTGCAGCACAGTACAAAAAGGTCTTTAAATGATTATTTATTTGGAAAATGAAAGCAGTTTGTAACCACGTAGATGTTATGTGCATGTTTACCCCTTCTAAAAGGAGTAAACACTTTTTATTTGAAGTAAAGTTAGTTCAAAGTTTAGACTAGTTCAGCACAGCATCCTAAAGTTCCTAAATTTATATCCAAGTAGGAAATGTTTCCACTAGGGAAGAGTCTTTTGAACCTTTCAGTCTAGGCACATTCTTTAACGTTTCCGTGTGATGTTTCTCTACGTGCATGCTCCTGCACTTATCTGAGTGCATGTTTGTGCGTATGTGCACAAGTCTGGATAAGCAAGCTTTACCCAGCAAAAGCTAATACCATTAGTAAGACCGTACCACCATCCCCAAGAGTGTGTTCCCAATGCATAATTCAACAAACACATAAAAACTTGAAAAAATGGCATCTTTTTTGGTGTTTGTGTGCCAGTGGGTGGCAATAACAGGGAAAAGCTTTAAGGAGTATTTCAAAGAATCATAGCATGCACTCAAACCTTTTCTATTTAATCATGCACTCCCTTCTTGCAGGGGAGATGTCCAGGACACAATAAAACTCATAATTTCTGCATCACATCATTGTTATTCAGAGGATGTTCAGTTCCTTGTGTCTGACAGAGATTTGCTCCAACAGCTCAGTGTTACTTTAACCACAATTACACAAGGATGTCTTTTTCCATTATGTCTCTGCAAGGTGCCAACTGCATCAAAACAACCTGGTTCCACTACCAAGGAGTCCCTCAAAGGGCTGTAATAAGAGTTATTACTCTGCCAGGAGGTAGTGATATCCACAAGGACAGGGGACACATTTTTTGAAGCTTCCACGAACCCATAGCTGGCTGCAAAGTAACAGTTCAATTTTTTACCAATCAAACTGATGGTAGATCATAGTATCTCCTTGATGCCACATGGCTTTCATTCTACAATTATAATAGCTTGATCTGAGGTCTCAAATATTATAATGTGGGCCCAATTTAGTGTCAGTATGGGATGTGCAAGATTTTGCAGTCAACATAGCAAGAATGAATATAAGCCCTCTTGTAACACATTTAAAATTGAGTCAATCAAGTCAAGTACATGCTAAGAAAACATCATAAGTAACTCAAAGTAAAGCTGGCCTACTTAAGGTTCATATTTAGAGTGGAAGGCTCCTAAACACCTGTGTAGGTGTAAGATCAATGTTAAAGTTTAAGATAGCTGTATTTTAAATATGCTACTGTGCCATAATGTATTGGTTTTATGTTTCTTTAAAAACTAAACCAGTAAACCCTAATAGCTGAGGCCAGCTGTTACTCACATCCGCAATGCCAGAGGGATTAAAGAAGGAGAGACACAGCGATTGTCCATAATATATTGTGCATTTATTCCTATTTTTATTCTTTTTTTTTTTTTTTTGAAACTGCTATTTCTAAATTGAGCTAGTTTTCTGTGAGAACTGATGTAGCCTATGTAAAAGACCACAAACACAGTTTCTATTTCACAGCAGTATAAAGCCACTGTGGAAATTTTTTGACAACTCAGACAAAGCAAATATTAATCTGTTTCTGCAATCATCTCTGTGTTTCATGCCAAACATCATTACACTATTCATCAGTTCTATTCATCAGCCACTAGATTAAAATGTCAAAGAGAGAAGAGAATGAGAAAAAGCAAGCAAGCAAGAGAACGAGGGACAGATAAAGACAGGGGAAAAGTAGCCAAATACTGTCTCAGTCGCTCTGAGGAGCCAGATGCCTGTCGCTGGACTGAATTACCAAACACTGAATGAAAAGCTCTAAGAGTATAATTTTGACAAATACACAAATTTTGATCCGTTGTTTGCTTATTCATCTATTGTCTTATCCGCTTACTCCTACTCCAGGTCACAAGGTGCTGGAGCCTGTCCCGGCATAGATTGGACAGAAGGCTGGAAAACACATTTGACAAGCTGCCAGTTCACAGATGGAGCAACATAGCTAGACTTTAACATTTTCATCTATGGACAATCTGTAATCTTCCTTCCCCCTTACATGAATGGATCTGAACTGTGGCAGGTAAGTGGGACAGCTGGAGGATGTCCAAGTGTGTGGGTTTTCTTTCTTCTAGCAACAGTTTTTGATGAACCACAAAGCTTCAATTCAACTCTTCAAAATGTCCACACCAACTTAGACTGTACAAAGCCTGAGGCTTGCTTATGTCATATTGGTAAGGAATCTTATTTTAGGACAAGTATTTATAACTTCAACTCTGAATTGCTTCCAGGTATTGTTGTTTTAGTTAGAGATTTTGTGGATCAGGAACATAGATTGAGCAAAAAATATAAGGAATGTGTTTGCGTTTAATCATTGTAAAAGTAAAATTATGTGACTATGATGTCATTTATAAACATTTTTTACCCCACTTTTTATACTAGCCCCTAGTAGTAATGTGATATAACCAATAGATTGTGTTTGAAGGGCATCTGAAAGCTGTTCAACTTTTACCATTAAATAACCGTAAGACCTCGTAATATATCAAAACTAGAAAATATGCTCAAATCACATCTATTTGTGTATCATATCCGACTCACAATAACGGCTAAGCACAGACTTAAAATAGATTTCGTTCTTCTCATGTCTGTGCAGGGAAAACTATTCTGACAATAATCTGTTTAAAGTTGGCGGTCACCATTGAATAGCATCTATGCCTGGAATGCCAATCTCTGGAACGTGTCAAAAAAATTATCAATTGTACATTTCCAGTTAACAAAAGGTGCTCCTGTGTCTCTAAAGTTGCACAATGACATCCAGCATCTTTTTTGTGTGTGTCTTGTTAAAAACAAAACTGCAAGAGCTGGAGTGGGACAAACAAGTTCATCCTGGCATTTACGGGCCACACTGGCCTCTAAAACTGTCCAACTATGACAGCTTTACACCTGGATCGAGCTTGTCAATTGCTACAAGTTCATGTTGTCACTGTTTTACTTACACACCTGATCCTGTGCTATTCTAAGATGGAGATGACCAAGATTAAGTGCTCCATTAACAACATATATCGCTGTAATGACATCATGAGTAAAATTTATGTTGTAAAACTTGAATAAAATTTAGCTTATTACAAAAAATGGATAGCTGGTGTTGGAAAAAACCTACACCCAAAATTCTATTTATCAGTGTTCACAACCCACCATTAATCGAACAATCAATTTTCTGACATGTTTTCAATAGAGTTTATATTTCAAATAATCATCTTCAACCACTCATGACTAGAATCACACATGTAAAAATCATTCATCAATGTCCGCCTCTTTGTTTTTTATCTCAAATCATCTTCTGAAACTTGCCGAACCAGCTATACTCATTAAATACGTGTCTTGATTTCCATGTTCTTGTTTGGAAACTATGCAAACCACACTCTAAGACAGGGCCCCGTCTCTGTTATGGCTGCACCTGAGTCACCATGAGTCTTTGAAACTGACAGCCCATCATAAATCTCATTTCAGGGACACTCGTCGTCAATGAGCATCCCCAGTCTGCAAAAATGTCACCGTATACTGCCAGTAGATAATCACAGATGAGACAGGAGCTGAAAAAATGCGAGGCATCGCCGTCAAACAGAATAAAACTCATATATAATGGCATAACAGTCACTTGCCAGGCAGGAAAAAACTGACAACTGTAAAGCATGAACTGTGGAGTTATTTAAATGACCCCAAAGCTTTCCCTCTCAGGATTGCATGTGCGAGAGGAGACAAGAAAACAATACTATAATAACTTCTCCGCATCACCTCTAATCCATTGTTCATTTTAATCTCTTGCATACGAAAAAAAAATCCCCTTACATCTGTGCTCTGATGTGTGTGTGGTTATTCACAACATTTGTGTGTCTCAATACACATCAAATGTTTCCAGCCTCTAAAAATGTGGATGACTTTTCCTACCTTGGCAGCCTTCATCCTTCCAAAGCCGACACTGACGCAGAAATACACCACCGCATAAGTTCTGCCAGTGGGGTTATGCCAGACTCCGAGGAGGAGTCTTTGTGAACCGTGACATCCAGGTGAAGAACTGCTATTTCACAAAGCTGTTGTTCTTCCTACTCCAGAGCAAAAGGCATAAGCATAGACCTGCAGACCAGCTACAGATGGCACAGTGACTACCTGGATCTAGAACCAGATTCCTGCCTCAAGGAATTCATGCACATTGAGTAGAGAGATGGAGGAAAACCACAACAGCGCATGAGGAGAGAATGAAAAAATGAGTTCTGCAGCCATCAACACTATCGCACATCAGGTGTGTTTCCATTTTCCTCAGAAGTCAGGACAGTTTATCTTCCCATGCCAGAACAAATCTTGGTATTTCAGTTATACATGATGCTGCAGGTCTCTGAACCCTGGGATCAGATCATGATTTTGATCGGATCAAACATGTATGTCCTTTTATCTTTCATCACAGACTGACAACACGTGTTCGGTTGCCTCTAAGACCTGAAGTACCTGTAGCCATCCCACCTTTGATGCTGTCGAGAAGCTGAAAATGAAGACCAAAGTAACCTTTTGCAACATATACTTTTTTCCATGAACATACCGTCATGATGCAAAAAGAAAATGTTTGCATGTCCCTGCAGCTCTCTCAAAGCTCCTTTTTCATCCCCAGCCCAAAGTCCTTTGATGATTTCTTTTACCGAGCTTGCCATTTAACTGTGCTCTGTCCCCTTCAAATATCCAAAGACACTGATCCCATACTAACAGACTTTACTGCATCATTAGGACAGATGGACCCAGCAGCTGTCTGAATCTTGTTAGAAACCATTTTCTCTTCTTGTTGCTTAGCACTTTGTTGCTTTGCTTGGGTCATGATTTACAATTGCTCGCTTGTAATCTTTCAAAATATGAATCTAACAAGAGCTCTGTCCTTGCACTCTTTTCTGGTTTGAAAAGTGGATCATTAAGTGGTAACCTTTGAGCTACTTTTAAATAGCAATATAAAGTCATCAAAGCAACCAAGTGATGCATGAATACTCATAGAAACTCAGCAGCGATGGGTTTGTACTGTTGGCACTGACTGAAAAATTGGGAAATTTGTCAAATACATGGCTCATTAGGTTTGTTTGTGTCGAACTAATGAACAGAAACACCAAAGTTTACTGTTACTTGAGATTAAACAAAATATAATTGTATCTTGAAGTTCAGGGAAGTAATATTTAGGATTGATAAAATGTTAAAGGAAATGAATAAGTTCACCCTTTGCAAGGAACTGGATGATAGTAATGTTGAGCATGTACTAAGTAAAAAAAAACAACTAAATATAAAGTATAAAAAAGTAAGAAAATCATAACTCCAAAAACCTCAATTAACTTGCAGTTCACAGTCCAGTCTTCTTTCCTCTGTTTTTTAGTGTGAACCATGAAAATAAATGAATGGAGCAGAAACAGCAAGAGTGTCCAAGTGGCCCCTGAGTTTGAAAATTTTCAACCACGACCAAGTTGTCCACAGTCATCCCCTTCTTTCCATAACATGGGAATACATTGATAAACTGTATAACAGTCATTTGAGTCAGGAGGGACTGCTAGCTGAGCTGCTTTATTTGTCAGCCGCAACTGTTCATTAGGGTAAGTTTCCTCTTGGGTTTGTCGAAGTGCCATAATGGAAAAAATCATTTGCAAGTACTAGAATAGTTTCAGATAAAGCACAGTGTCCATGTGGGTCTCTTGTGCTGAGTTTGGGAGCTGCAAGCTGAGCTGCATTTGGCTTATGTCAGTGGACTCCTTTTCATGAGTGTAGTGGCAGATTCTTCCTGAACAGATTTTAAAAGCCACCTGATGAAACAAGCATGACTGAAGTCCTGATGTGTTTCCTCTTATAGAAAATATAATAGAATAGATAATATTAAGATTTTAAAAAACAGTTACAGCATCAAACACTGACAGAGTGGTAAAAAATGATTCCCACACTTTTAAAAGAAGAAAAATAAATAGAATAGCGTTGTCTGCATATTGAGGAAGCAGGTCTCCATACATGAATAAAAGTAACACAAGATTCACCTGATGTTATGTATCAGCTGGTAGAAAGTAGCTTTGCTTGCACAAATCAAATATAAGATAAAAGCTCTAAAAAGCAAAGCTAGCTGTTTGTTCTGCCTCCAGTCTCAAGGCTAAAGTAAGCAAACGAAAGATGGATGTTGCTTCATATTTGGAGTAAACACTTGAGAAGTGTCTTCCCTCTGAAAGACAGTAAACAACCCCTTTTTTAGTTTATGCCTTGCTATCCTTTGACACTCCAGTGACTTGTAGTAAACATGGTGTTGGTGAAAGTTTCAACAGCATAGTCAATTCCAGAAAAGAGTTTGAGATTGCTTGCCCCAACTCAGTCTCAGAGCAATTTAACCTCTAACACTGCTGCGACAATGAAGAAAAAAAAACCTGTATTAGTAAGCCGTTTCATCACAAGCAAAAGCACCAAAAATCCTGGTGGAATTTCCACAGTAGTATAGAATTGTTGGATCAAAGTGATGCCTGTAGCGTCTCCTTGAAATCAGGTGCAAACAGGGCTGGAAAATCAAGCATGGAGCTCGTCCACAGCCCTCAGCTCTCTATCTCCTCCTGCCCAGCGATTCCATCACAGAGCTCAAGAGTTAATATGGTTGATGCAGTCCCTGCCCTGAGGGGGTAATGAAGTGACTAAGGGCTGACCGGCCCTGACCGCGCGACAAGACAGCAGGTGTGAGCGGTGAAGGGTGTGACTGCTTAAGTGTGTATACGTGTGTGTGTGTGTGTGCAAGAAAGGCAAGTGTGTGTGTCAGAGGGAGTACGCTAAGCTTGCTGAGAATGAGTCAGGCACCTAACCACAGGTCCAGATCAATTAGTTGGCCTAATCTGTCCTCTCTCTGTTAGCCATAAAGATCCCCTGGTTTACTCCTGTATCTGTCATCTTTACTGCTACAGCACTGCCATCTATCAGCCTCTCTCTTCTTCCTGCTCTCTCTTTCCTCCTCCTCCTCCTTCTCCAATCTCTCCTACTGTCTCTCAGAGTCATCCCTCCTTTACACACTGCGTTTATGCTCCAGCTTGGTAAACGGTAATCAATGTCTCACAACGGTGGACTTCTTCATCTGAACGATTTTTCGGGAGGGCTCCAGTGCAAGTATCTGAGTGTGTTTCTGTACAAGTGTGTGAGAGACAAAGGGAAAAGTGAGGGAGGGAGAGACTTGAGAGGGAAAAAGAGTGACAAAATGACAAAGCAAAAGAGGCAAAACTTACTGCTAACACAACAAACCCAAAACAAACTGATGGATACAGCTAAGCATCTAAATGTATGGTGAGTTTATCTCTGTGCCTTAGTGTGTGTCTGTTTAAAAATGTGTGAAATGCCTGCCTGGAATTGGCAGTGACTCCAGAAGCTCACAGTAATGCATTCACTTTTGGTACATAAATCACAATCAGCCCATTCTGCCATCTGGGTTACTGCTACATGGCCCTTGTAATGTACACGCTGGTTAGACCACCAGCTGAATAAATGAGGAGTCCAGGATACAAAGCAAATACATGTCTGAAATGGACGGATATGTTATCCTTTTCTCCTGCAGAAAAAAAGGGTTTTTTATTCCTACCTTTTGAAAGGTGTGCGTGTATCTGCATATCTGTCAATCAGGTGTCTTACAAAAGCGCTGTGCAACAAAAAAACCCTATGCCTACGTTGGCTGTATGTAAGAGGGATAAAGTAAATGATAGATACATTTCTAAAACAGACCACAACTACCAGACTCTGAGGCATTTGCAAAAAATGTTGCAGTCATTTTACATTTGTTTCAGTTGGCAGAGAAGCATGAAAGCACCCAGATCAAACTTTAAATAATGACCAAACTGTAAGCTGCCTTACCTGAAACATTGTAAAATGCTCAGAAAAAGAAGTCCATTATGTATTAAAGGTATTCTTAGTAAACTAGACAAAGAAATATACACCGAGAGCAGTTAAACACAAACTGCAAAGTGTATGAGAGCTTAAATTGAACACAGGAAAACAGAATAAAGGTAAGCACAATCAATGTCTGAGGAAATACAATCTTATGAAGGACTTGGAAAAAAATGCTCAACAAACAATCTGCTGATCTTTACATAAACCAATTTTCAACCCATATTATGACCCTTCAAGAATCAATTTTCCACACAAAAGGTCAAAGGTCACGGTTGACACCCAGGGGTCATGCCTATTCGACACATTCTCCAGCAGATCAGCGACGGATCAGAAAATTAAGGCATTGATTGGCTTTCAGATGGGGAAGCCACTTCTCGCTTTCCTAAATACCAATTAGCTGAGGATGGATGATAAAACAGGGCACGCCGCCAGTCGTACAAACACACACGTATCCCTCAGGCATGCAGGAACGCACACGTGTTTGTGCAGTAAGATGACACAGATGCAGGCGCTTGGGAGGAGAAAACTCAAGCTTTTCAAATATCTTCGAAGGTCATGCCGTAATACCCGAGCTAAAACTGTCCTCGGTCACTTGTGTGGACTTCAAAGTGAAGTATAAGTTGTACTGTTAGATAAAGGTGCTATTTCATCCTGATGCCACAGAGATGAATTGTCTTCCTCTCTACAAAGCAAATACGAAGTCGAGCTGGGGGGATCTGATCAATCTTGTGGTTATGATGCATGTATAACAAAACAGTCCTGTCTTAATTAATCACAGCACAGTTCATCTTTTTTTCTTTCTAATGAGAGCATTTGTCTGTCTCACTGAGTGACTGTTTTGCACACATGCAATAGAACCTGATTTAAATTGCTGGCATCAAATCATAATTACAGATTATGAATTGCGAAGGAAGGCAGCTGAATTCAAAGAGGAGCATAAAAAGCAGGATGCATGGATTTTGAATCCTGTCCAAGAAAACAAAGCATGGACATCCATTAGATCCACGTGGAGATTAAACATGAATGCAATAATGAACTGAAATGCAAAAAAAGAGCTAATGGAGTAATATAAAATGTGGAAAGCAGAGATAGAGATTGATATAAGAGGAATGAGACGATTCTACTACACTTATGTTCCTGTATTGAGCCTTTCTTGTACAAGGGGAATTGGTTAAATCCGGATAACCACGAATAAAGAGTATTGATTCTTGATACTATGAAACGACAGGCTTGTCAGTCTGCATTCAGTCATTCAACAGCACTGGTTTTACTGCCCAGTGGCACACATCCAACTTCCCTAAATGCATCCTGTTGGCGCATCAAGTGGCTGCAGTCCTCGGAAACGCATCCCACTGTGCAGCAGACGCGTGCAGGCATTTTACACCCCAGTAATTTGACTTGGGAGAGTCATCAATGTTGTTGCAACGATTACGCTGGGATGCATATTTACTCGTTTATTTACTTGAACGCAGTTGTGAGCACGTTCTTAATCCTGGAGACTTTCATTTCTGCAGCCAAACCAAACGGCATGCAAGCACACTACAACTGCTGATACTTCTTGCTGTTGAAATTTCACCAATTTGTTCATGAATGCTATTTTAGAATGTGCAGTCATCAAATCATACGCTGATGAACAACCTTTACCTTTCCAAGTGTAACGTGGAAATCGCTCCAATTAGCCTGTTTACTGTGTTAATCATTTTCTTTGATCCGAATCAGGACTGATCTCCTGCGCACGGCTCATTACCGAATGCTCACAGACGCCTTTAATTGTGTTACAACTGAGGCAACAAGTTATATGCTCGTGTTCAGCCTTGAAGCTGAGATGCAAAAGCTTCAATGAAATGCAAAAGCAATCATTAAGCACCCTTTAACACATCCGTGCACGCACACAAATGGCACTCTGTGCGCATTTGGGCATTTCTGCAGCAAACGCACACACACACAACTCCTTTGCAACATCATGAGGCATCATGTAGGTCCACCCGAGTTATTTGTTACAAGATCAAGCCATGCTACTCTCAACTTTCCCATCCCTAAATTTAAACACCCCCGAAGTCCTACCTTGGAAACCAGACGGCGGAAACAAATGTCCTCGTCTTGACAAGTTGCAGGCGGATGCAGTGATGGCTGTTCAACTTGCCGCTGCTCCCGGGATGAAAGGTGTAGGATCCCCTGTGAGATAAGGAATGTGAGGGACAGACGCTCTGTGCGCCCTGTCTGCCGCCGCGCTGCGCGTCTGGAGTCTCCGTTCAGAGAAGCGCAGGGAGGGAGAGGGACAGCCGAGCCGCTCTCGGCGCACGGCGCAGTGTGGAAAGCCCCTGGTGGTGATGGAGGGAAGCGACGGGTGAAGGGGTTGAGAGACAGAAAGCGGGAGAGAGAAAGTACTGTGAGGATCGTAGGAGACAAAAACAAATAAACAGTGACAGAGCTGGAAAGACCTGACTCCTTTCGCAGACTATCCGCTGTCATGCCTCAGGACGGTAAATTTGGGTGGCACAAGTATGTTTGACAGCCTCAAAAGTGTGTAGACTCCAATACAAATTGTTTTCATACAGCTCCAGTCACAAAAAAGTGTAGAAGTTGTATAAAATATTGAATAAACCAGAACTTATTGGTATGCAAATAATGTAAACCTTAAAGGGACTGTGAGGACTTTCTAAGCTGTCTTGAAAATGCCTGATTTCTAGAAGTACACCGGACCATAATCCCCAATGTAAAATTACATTTTTACTGCTAAAATAAGAAATTTCTGAATGCTAATTCCTAGCTTTCCTATCGGGACTGGATTGGTCGAACTGGACTGGATTGATTTACAGCACACCTAAGTCTCTATGACCACACAGCTGAGGAAGTTAAGCAGTGAGAAGCAAAATCTTTGTTTTTTTCCATTAAAAACAATTTCAGAAATTGCTGTGCAAATGGGGAAAGCTCAAAAGTAACACTGAACATCACTCATCTCGTGGCTCCCAGGTTTCATTGCATTGGAAAAACTCTTATTACTCTGAAGTGGAAATCACTGCATGAGCTTCAAGTCATTCTCAAAAAGTCCCTGTCTGAGAACACATCTCATCTCTGCATCAAAAAATGCAAGTTAAAGTTGTACAATGTAAAGCAGAAATTGAAACATCAAGCAGAATCAACACTGATTCAAAGTGGGAGGAAAATGGGAAACTGGTCTGTTGTCTGTGGAAACAAATCATCACATTCTTTAACAAAATCAAAAAACCAGCACCGTGAGCTCTAAAGACCTCGCTTGTCATCAGAGTGCTGCTCAAAAGAAGGGAGATATACGGAAGCGTGGGTGCTTACAAGATGTGCCGGATTGTATTTGTATTATTCTTGTCAAAAGTAGGTTTTACATGACTTTAAGGTGTCAAATTCTGATTTTGTTTCCAAGTCACAACTTTTTCTCCTTGGGAGGATTGTATTTGTGTTTTTTTCCCAGAGGAATACAAACTATTAGACCACAAAAATCGTTTAAAGACTAAGGCAGTTATTGCTTTGACAGAAAACAACGAGTACAGGATGTTAACTCTTTATTATTTTTATCATCTTGCATCTCTCAACCACCTGAGTCTGGTTTTACTAGACGTTTAAAAGAAGTCTTGCCAAGTCCTTTTTCATATCCCTTAAAATAATTCTCAACAGTGAATACCTGCTGTTGATGTAATATTTCAATAGATTACTCTTGTGTTTCAGTGCAATGAATAAACTTTTGAATCTTTTCTTTCCTGAAGAAGCACAGAATTCTCTCCGTGTAAGTGAGAGGCACCTCAGTGGTTTTCATTTGCAGTCTAGAAAAGCCTGCAGATTTCATTTTCAAATCTGCATGAGTAGTGAAAAAACAATAGTGGGAGGAAATGAGGAAATACTTGTGCACAATGGATGGTAATAAAACCTAGAGGTGCAATTTTGATGAATTCCCTTTCAGGTATTTGAGCAGGTGAACGTGTCAAGTATCCCTGCTTCACTGAAGTTTTTCACCTGTTAATCACAGAGTGGATTTCTGTTAGGAAAAAAGTGCAGTAAGAAGGACAAGCAAGTGACAGACGGAGGGAGAGACGCAGAGACAAAGAGAGGAGAAGAGCTTTCCGCCGCAGATTGCCCACCGATCACAACCAGCTGGAGTCTCTCAGAGGCTCAGTCAGCAAGGTCAGGAAGGTTAGGACGCTGATGTACCAAAAAGCCGGTGTGCGGAGGCTGTGCACAGAGATGTGATGAATAGAGGAAGAGAGAATCAGAGACAGAGCAGATAGAAAAAGACGAGGGGGAGTTTGAGAGAGAGAGAGAGAGGAGGTGGGTAAGAAACTGGTTTGATATTTGTTCTCATGCTAATCCCGAGTGAGGACTTCATGATTGGCTGGTTACAAATTGAAAAACTTGTCAACCCTCAGGCAAGTTATAATAAGGAAGAAGTGTATGGAATGGGAAATGGTTTAATCAAATATTTTAAATAAGAATTCCTTTGGAATTATCTTTTTATTCAATTCAGGAAGTGTATACATCTTGCCTAAGGACAACATGAGAATGTCCAATTATGTATCACACAGTCATCTTGTTGTTGGGGTGATATTGGAAGTGAGGATGTCCAGAATATAATTTTACAGAGTCTATTTAAACTGCTCTCCACAGACTCTGTGAGATATGGCTGTAGTCTTTGTGAAGCCACCTTCTGGTTGCTAAACAGCCAAATTGAAAATGCTGATGTTGGTCAACCTCAGTAGAGATGAAGGCGAGGCAATCTTATAGCCTATTAGTCAACATTTATCCAATCCAATCTAATCCAACTTTATTTATGGAGCACATTCAAAAACAACAAATTGACCAAAGTGCTTTACAGTAGCTGAAGAGAAATGGAAGCAAAAATAACAATCAGGCAACTCAACAGCTTACAAAGTTTATTCGAATACATACCCTGTACATACTCTGTTAATAGTCATAATATGACTTTCAGCTGCAATTTCCTGTTTGGCATTCATTATGGTCGTAACAGACTTTTTGTAGGTCTTGGCATGATAATTATGCACAAAAAACTTCAGGCCTGTTGGTGAAAGTGTCTGAAGGGGCTGTAGTTTGTCAGTCGATGAGGGGCGCTGTGGGGCACATATTTTTGTACAACCACTGGATTTATTTTTTTTTTACTGTGATGGAATTTTGTGGCTAGGTGTGTTTGCGTTTATCTCTACACCAGGCGGGATTTGGCAACATGGCAGCCAGCATAACTTGTGGGGGCAGCTGGTTCCAGAGTTCAGTGGCTACAATGGCAAAAAGGTCGGTCTCCTTTGTTCTTCAGTCTAGCATTTGGTGCAACCAGAGGCAATTGGTCTGCTCACCTCAGTGGCAGTGATGGGACATATGTCTCTAAAAAATCAGAAAGGTAGGATAGAGCCAACTTATTCAATGCTTTGTAAGCAAGCAATAAAATTTTAAAATGAATCCTACAACTGACAGGAAGCCAATGAAGCGAGGCCAGGACTGGATGTGCTCACGCTTCTGAGCGCCTGTTCCTAGGAGGCCAGCAGCAGCATTTTGGACCAGCTGTAGACAAGACAGGGGAACTGGGCTAACCAACATAAAGTTACAACAAACTCACTTGTCAAACTGATCTGCAACACCTCTGAAATGTGACTTGTATATTTTATCTTGATGGATCCTTTTTGAAATCAAATGAGCATTTTAAAATTTTCAGATTTAAAAACAAAGGTATAAAGACTATTCTTCTTGTCATAAAAACATTAAATATGCTTATTATTCTGAAAAAGGCCTTTTCACTAGCATCAATGGGGAGTCAAGTAGACGCTTCAAACACTGTAGCCCTTTCAAGTCCAAACTGGCCTCTTTTTTTGATTGAACCAGAAGTTACCACTCAATAGCAACAAAGGAATATATGCAAGGAAAGCCAGCAACATGACGTCAAAGGAGCAGAAGCACTACTGGGTCTTTGAGTCAATCATATATAGGAGTTACTTTGTTAGGATGGTTGAATGGGTGAATCAATTTGTCAGGAAATGAAATCTTCAACGGTTCTCCTAAAGTACTGTGTAGAATTGAAGTGCCTTCATTTTTAATTAGTTTGAAATGGCATATTTATGTACTAAGGTCTTCATCAGAGCCATTGTAAGGACTTACAGGGCAACTGGACTTTTTCCGTTACATTGTCAAGTAGCTGCGACAAACCACAACAGTGGATTGAAATCAGTTTTATGTTTGCAAAATACACCAAAATTTAAGCGTTCTGTATTCCCCTGACACCATTAAGTACATTTTTGGTTTGTATTAGTATCAAATAAGTGACTAATATCAGCAAGTACTCAGGTCTGGGAATCAAGTTTGTTATCTGAAGGGTAAAAATGGTATGAGACAGTCTCTAATTTATTTTTCATTTACTGTTTAAACAAATGTGTTTATCCCTGTCTGCCCCTTCCAGAGTGTTAAAGTGTCAGAGTGTCCAATGTGATAGTGAAAGCTGATTATTTACTGAGGATCTGTTGTAGGTTTAAATTAAAGGAAAAGACTAGAATTGTATTCATGTGGTGTATGTGGTTAAGCAAACGATTTTTTCTTCCCATCGTCTCTTTTTCTGCAGCTTATGCTTCCAGTAGACTTGCTGTCCCTGGTCATTTTACATAGCCAGCCCTCTGAGTGGAACTGCTGACTAAGGACATGTCTCCTGAATATTACATTTTTCCTCAGCAGCGAGGTGTTGAAACACTGCCCGTGCCTATCGCTCAAGCCCATAATGGGAACCGGAGACCAGCAGCTGCAAACATAAATATCTGTGGGTATAGTACAGTTAGACACAACCAGCAGCAGATCAATACAGGGCAGAGAGAGGAGGGGGGGCAGAAGGTCCAAAAATGGTAATAATAGTGTTATAGGCGTTCCAGTACTATGCTCTATTTCCCATGGGAATACTATTATACTGAAGGATAATGGGCAAAGGTTACTGAAGCAATCTGCTATTGTTACTTGTTGGTATTATAGTCATCTCCTCTTACCATTCTGCAGGAGCTCACGCTTCTTTTATTGGTTTCTCTGGTCCAACACTGAAAGTCCACTGAGCTGCAAACTCCAAGAGACCATATTTGCCCATATTTCCTGTATTTTCAGAGACAGGTCTTGTTTAAATCACATCTTGCTCAAAGTCCTGCAATGTGAATCAACTTGGCATGCTTACATTTGCAACGCCGAGCAGCTACTTGCAACATTTTAACTGTCAGAATGTGTTGAAGTAAACCAAGTAGAGCTTAAAATGTTGTACGCTGCAATCTAGTCAAACCAGCACCAAGGACAGCTCCCCTTCCCTACTTGTACACAGTGTCAGAGAGCTGCTGCAAAACTGATTTCAAATCAGCATCATTGACAACTCCTTTCTCCAGTTTGGAGACAGTGGGAGGGAGCTGAGACAAAGCTGATTACAAGTTAGCACCATGGACAGCTCCTCTAGTTCAAACGGCAAAGCTGATCAGCACATTGAGACTCTTTTTTTCCCCAATCAGCACAGTGTGGGAGAGCGTTGCCTCACAGCTGATTCCAAATCCACACAACAAATAAATGCTCATTGTCAAACAGTCAATCAGTAAAAAAATAAAAATAAAAATAAAAATAAAAAATAGCTTCTACACTTATTAAAACTCAGCACAACAAGATGGAAGTTTTAGAAAACAAGAGGAGCAGCCAGAAGCTGATCTCAAATCAGCACCATGGACAACTCCTCATACGTAATCAAAAGACCATGGAAAAAGGTGGAAACAAAGATGATTTCACCCTCTATTTGACCCTTCTGTTTCAAGGGCCAAGGGGAAGGTGTGAAGATGGAAAACCAAGGGCTAAGGGGTACAATTAGGATGGCCCTAAAGCCAGTAAATCAACACCATGAGCAACTCCTATATTTTGAGATGGTTAGTCAAAACAGCTGATTGTAAATAACTTGAACATTGACTTCTCCTTTCCAGCTGAAATACTGAAGAAGATTGCTCATTTTTAGGACTGATTTCTTCCTAACATTGTGATGAATTCTTAACAGGTGACTGCTAAAGACAGCTGCTTTGCATCTTATTCTGAATAAAAGCCAAACAAATACTCTGTATACAACTACAGAAGAGTGAAAAAGCTGCTTGAAGGCTTGAGGCTTTGAAACACTCCACTGAAAAGGTCTGCTTTAAAGCCTATCACAAATCAGCCCCATGGTCAACTTCTAACTTTATGTTTTAGGACTGCAGCTGCCAGCTGAAACACATCTCATCCCAAATCAGAACCATGGACAGCTCTTTATTTCCTAACAGCAGACTGGAGAAGGCTGAGGTTTCCCCTGCTGATTCCAAATAGGCATCATGTATTATTTCTCATTTTCACAAAACAATGGCAAAGCATGGACTAAAACTTGATCCTGATTTTTTGTTTCCTCACTAATTCATGGAGGACCAAGAGAAACCTGAAAGCTATTTCCAGATAAATAGTCATCACTGACAGACCAGAGAGGACTGCTTTAAAGTTGTTCCAAAAGCAGCACAATGGACTGGCCCTCACGCCAAAACAGCAAACAGCAGGAGGAGAGTTGCATCATAGCTGATCACAAATCAGCAACTGGGATTGATCTTTTTTGTGTTTTTATTTTTTTTTCTTCAATGGCATGTCAGCATGAGTGAGAGCAGCATGAAAGTTGATCTCAGGTCAGCACCCAAGATATCTTATTTCCTGCCCTCCACAGAGACAGGATGAAAGCTGCATCAAAGTTGATCCCATGTCAATATAGACCACATAAGATATTCACATAAGTTCAACACACCAAATAGAATATATCTGTGGAAGTCAAAGGAAGACACCCATGGATGACTGTAACGGTGACTCCTTTATCCTCTCTAGTGCAGTCCCTGTGGGTAGTCATAGTTCTTGCCCAAGAAGTCTGGAGGCAATGTTTAAAAATTGAACTCATGACGCTCAGATAACTTTCTATGGAAAAAAAGCACAAGGATGACGGATTCCACACGACACAGTGCAAAAGAGCAAGTGTAACAGTCATGAAGCAGCTACATTTACAGGAGAATAAAAGAAAAACAGTTGACATTCTTACTCAACCAAAAGATAACTTTGAGTTAACTGGACTAAGTATGGTTGAATAAATTACGAGAAAGGAAAACCAGCAGAATGATGATACAGAAGAGCCTTAAAAATGTGATGCAGACACTAGTTAGAGTCAGTTGATTAAATAAAATTATAACAAATATATCAAAAGAGCAATATCATGTGGAAAAATTACAATGACATATTTGCATATTTACAACTCACTTACGCTTGCTAAGTAACAGAAATGAGTAATACTATGCCCTTACAATAAAACAGTGCTCACAGACTCCATCATGTTTCTTTTTTATTAAATTAAGATTGGTCTTTGCAGTATGTCAAAGTAGAAAGGCTTTGAATTATCAGAAGTTCTCTGTGGCCATCGGGAGCCATTTTAATTCAATTCAATTCAATCCAGAAACTGTATTTATCTCTGCAGGCAATCACAAAAAGTTACACTTAAAACAATGCACTTACTGGAAATATGATGAGTTGGGGATGAACAGGACATGAGCGCTGACCCTCTTTATGCACAAGTGTGGATGATACTTATGAAATGTTTAAAAAAAAAAAAAAAAAACACCATTAAACTGGACATCATAAATTTATTATCATACCATATATCATTAAGAAAAATCTGAAATATTCTAATAAATCAAACCAAACCTAGCTTAGTTTAAGTTTATCTAAAGCAACATGGAGCTTCAGTTCAGCTCTTGTGTCTGGCTGTATGCTCTGTAAGATTCTATCAGATCTATGGAGTGGTACCTGAGTATTTTCTCAGCTATGTCAGAGCTAGAGCTGCAGGCCTGAGGTTAAAATCAACACACCTGCCAGACATACCCTTCTCAGTTTTGAGAGATCAAAGACGAGCAACCGGAGGCCCAAATCAATAGTGCATCATCCGTGTTTTACTGTGTGGATTTCAAGCAACTGCTTTCTCCTTTTTTTTTCAAATGCATCTAAACATTGGTTCAGTTTGTGCTGGGTTTGGGTTAAAAGTTGTCACTATTTTCTCCTGGTTTTGATGTATAAAGCTGTAGAAAACAGGCAAAATGCTAGAATTCCAGTTTTCACTTTTATACAGCAGTGGAAGCCATGTTTTACTTGACCGTGATTGATTCAATTTGTTTCTTGAAGTGCTTTTGATGGGATTTCAACGACTTCTACAATTACTCTTTTCTACAATCTGTCATGAAAGTAAACCTCAAATTCTGTTGTTTTAATTCTAATCTAAGAAAAAACATTTTCACACGTTAATCAAATCGTTTGTCAAATGTGATCTTTTGTATTCATTTGACATGACAATCTTCATGGGAAACTGTCTTACATCTTGCCAAGGTCAGAGAATTGAAACTTGTTATTATGTGTTGTTGATGTCATTTATTGCCCTTTTATATTCTAAGCTGTGTTGTAGCGGATGCAAACGGAGCATGTGAATGCACTGTCTCCTGTGAATGTACTGTTCGTAACCGACTTTATGCTGCCATCTGGGCCAAGTCACTCCTTGTAAAAGAGATTCTAATCTCTGTGAGGCTTTTACCTGGTTAAATAAAGAATAAAGGATTATACATATATTATTAAGTCTGGCACTGTAGGGTGTTTACCTATTTTGTATCCTTATTAGAAGTTTAAATCTCTTTATCCATTCTTAATCCATTCTGCAGTACTTATGCAATTTTGTACTCTACTCTAAGTCCTTATCATGCTGGACCAGCCTCCTACATCCTTTCACTTAACTATCTTAGCAATGGAACCCTTTGTCACTGCCTTGCCAATAAGTTCTGGGGCGATAGCTTAGCCTATTAGCTTATACCTCAATAATTCCGACCCATTGACTCCATTCAGGACAGACGACAGATAAATGTATTGATGAGGCTGTTTTATTGTTATTTTAGTACAGGGCCAAAAAAAATTATTTGGTTTCCACCGAGGGCTGGTAGGTAGGTTCACATACAAACCGTTCCTGCAACAGTGCCAGCCACAAAACTGAAGAGTTGTCACAAATAACGAGTTTTGTTTTCATAGGTTTTACAGCAAATGGAAAGCCAGGGATGTGCAACTGTTTGATCAGAAAAAGAACCACTGACAAGACAATAAGAACAAGCTCAGTCATTGTCACAGGATGGTTCCAGAAAAACAGAGACATGTCAATGATGTTTTAGGTGCTAACACTTTAAGATGGGATATGTCCAATATTGTCCCTTTCCAAAGATTCCAGGTCAGATTTGGGGCTCAAAACATATAGCTAACTTAATAATTTTTCATTTTGCACAGATAAACATGGCTTTGCGGTAAGGTAACAATGACGTTTCCAGAGTTTTAGGAGCAACTCTGGCACCTTTATGAGATATGTAAATAACCTTTAGCAGCACTGGATCAAGTACAGCGGCAAGAAAGTAAATAATGGGAATGTCACAAAGCTGGAAAACCAGCATCACACACCCTTTTTGAACACATAAAATATGTTGTGTGTGTTAAAATATTCCTCCAAGAGTGAAATCTCTATCAGATAATAGAGCAGCCAATTATGCTTTAATTACCTTAGATGTCATGGTACTCCAGTTAAACAGTCAGTCTTGACATAAAGTAAGATACAGATGATTCAGTGGTTTTTTTTTCCTGTTCAGATTTGTGAATATCAACCTGTAATAAAAATCTGGCAGCCATGTCCCTCAAAAGTTATCAACATTTCTACACTTGATCAGCTTCAGCTGTTGTCCTATTGATACTCTTGTTTGCTCTAACTCCACTAACAGGTCCAAACACTATCCCAAAAACAGCGTCAGCGATGCACCAGTAAGGACAGACTACTACTATCTCAGGTTACTGTTTATTCGGTCCACATGTTTCAGTGCAGTGGCAAATCTTATTGTGTTATAGCAACACCACGATATGTCAGTGCCAATTAAACATGAAGCTGTGAAAGATCATAAAAGAAAGCCTTATGAGGGTGTTTTCTCTGGCTCCGTACCCTGGAGGGGCTATGATAAGACATTGAGAAGATGTACTTCACCAAATCCCTCGCTGGCTTGTTATTTTTTGGTTGTGTTGGTGCTTCTCAGGGGCTTCTTCGGGAAGAGGTGGTTGGCATTCTCTACATTGGAATACAGGCCCTGCTATTTTATCCAGAAATATCAAATGGTGTTTTTGAAAACTTTGATATTAAGGATTTACAGCACAGCAGGTTGTAGAAGATGAAAGAGACTGTGTGTCAAATTTTGTTTATCAGTTGTATAACATGTTGAGCCATGGAAAGCTTTACAACCCAGACTATAAGACTATGAGCCTGGACATCAACACACAACACTGACTCTCTTTCTGTTTCACTCCCAAATTCTTTCCCCCAAGAGTGTGAATTGTGAAACTCAAATTTGTGAAACTTTTTCAACTCCAACTGAGAAAGTCCATCAAACACTTAACTAAGATTGGCTTTTGTGAAAGTTGGTTCATACCAAATGTTTTCTTGGCATTGAATAAAGCCTCCCGCCTTCACCCTTTCAGTGTTACTTTAATCAAACATGTGTTTTTGGTGTAACCTCCAAACTTAATCAAATAAAAACTTTGAGCTTCTTTCAGTTCCATCAAGTTTGACAAGATTGTTTTAGAGGCCTTGTTCCGAATTATGAAGAGATTATTAATTTTTGTTTGTTTCAGTATTCACCTGAATAAGGCCTTTGATCCTGCAACTGAAGCTTCTGGCACTTCTTGATACTCAAACCAATTCATTAAAGTGGCATCTGGATTTTATAAAGGTAGGTGATGTTTCGTAACCCTGATATCTGCGCAGTCACATCCTTGGTGTCAGATCACTTTGCTATTGAATATGGAGCAGCAATAGCCCCTCCTTGTTCCATTGCTTACCACTCACTACAATGGTCTGTCGATTTGATGAGTCACTGTGTGTCATCCTGCTTCCTTTCACTGCTGAGACAGGCCTCGTTAAAAATGTCCCAGTGACTTAAACTTATACCTTCTTTTCTCTGCTAACGTCAGGCAGTCTGATTCTGCTGAGGCCTTTAAAAACTCTTAAATCTGCTTATTCATTGATTACTTGAGACCTTGTACCTGTTACCCTCTCTGGCGGGTTATTCTCACAGAATCAGTCAAGCCCCTACTCATTGTCTGTGTTCATCTTTCTAAAGCAACTTCTCTTGCTTTGTGAAAGCTGCTGCTGCATCCTCACATTTGTTTACATCCCACATGCACATGACGCCAAAGTTACATGTCTGTCTTGCTCTTGTTTTTATTTCTTCTATGTTTTTTTTTCTTTCACCTTGACTCAGATTTTGCAATGCTGAACCATGAGGACTACTTAAAACCTGTCTCTCCCATGGCTGTTGGTGCATCCTTCCGTATGATTTGGATGCAGAGCTTCAGGAAATGCAGCTTTTCCCACTGTCTCTTGCTCTGCTACATTGTTGTCTTTATCTCTCTCTCCCTCTTTGTGCTTGATTCTTTTCCTCTATCTGTATGAATGCTGGGCTTTAGCTCTGCCTCCTGTGTGTTTGTGTGGTCTGTTTCCCTTTTCCAGATCATCATGGTCTTAATAGAGGTCACGCCAGTTGGGCCTTGTTGATTTGGCAGCACTTAATGCTTCTTGACCTCCACACTGACACATTCTTTCATTCTGCTAATCTGATAGTTTACACTGTATTTTGCCATCTTGGCTATTTGGGCGGTTCTGCTCATCCAAATCATAAGTTAAGAGATAGATGGTTCCATTTTCTGACATATTTGTCCTTTAATTGTCTAAAACATATTGACTTGATATCTGTTTCGAGAAAATGGACTGAGTCCAAAGAAACTACTATGGTACTTGAACAGCACCCAATATGTCCAACAATCAGTGAGAAATTAGCTTAACTCGATTACAGAATATGATATCTTTCCAAGATTAACTGCAGTAAAATAACATTTCCAAGACTGATTTTTAAAGACAAAAATTTGAATTGAAAATAGTACATGAAAAATAATCAGTATTGTTACCTTGACTGTGATTGTTGATAACTTTCATATCACTAATATAATAGAAAAAAGGTTTTCTGTTCAATTATATGTTGTCTTTTTTTGTCTTTCTCCCCTCTGTTGTTCATTAATGTAGTAGTAACAAAGTCCTTTTCTGTATGTTTGTGTTGTTATGGTCTTTATCAATTATATTGTTTATTTGTTTGTTTGGTTGGTTGGTTTCTTGTCTTTTTCTACAGTTTTTTTAATACATTGTATAAGTGTTTTTGGGACCCCCTTGAAAACAAGATAATACATCTCAAGGGGTCTATCCTAACAAATTAACCTCCAACACTAACTTTCACCCTCCCCCGGGCAGTGCACTTGTGAGTGAGTACTGGCCATGGTCATAGGCAAACACTTGGTTTATTGGTAAGTGAAACCATCAAACATTGTGAATTGAAAATTGGCATTTAATCACTTACTCCTCAGATGTACATAAAACAAATAAACAAAAATTGTCTCCTTTTGGGGTGGTTATGGTATATTTAATTGTCATGGTCAAACTACCACTTAAACCAGTGCCAACAACTGGATCAGGAGTCATGAACATAGTATCAAGCCTCGTCGTGTGTTCTGACGACACCGTCACATTATTTCTGTTTTGAAAGAGCAAATGAAGAAGGCAGAAAGTACACTTGGTGGCTCCCCTTACACACGTTGTTTGATGCTTGCATGTTGTAAGGACCTGTTGGGGTAAAGATGGGACTACATTCACCATGCTTGTTAGCCACTTAAAATCCCTTAGTTTGGGGGAGATTTGCCAATATTTTTACCACTTAACCTTAATGTCTGACAGCTTTTCCTTTCAGTAAAGCCATTCAGACTTGCTTCTCCAAACAGGAGCTGCTCTGACTTTTATCCACTCTACAGAATGTACTTACTATCACAAGTACCTATTACAAGCCCAAACTATCTCTGTAAGTGTTTTGATGAATGAGTTTGATATAAACCACTTAAAACAAAGAGAAGCCGGTGCAGTAATAAAGAGTGGTTGCAGTTTAAATTCCCTTTAACTAGAGTACTTTTACACAATAAGGAGTGGTTAATTTAATGTGCACACAACAGGGACTTTGTCATGCATACATCATGCAGTGGTATGAAGTCATCTTAATGCACCATTGCCTAGGCTAAAACACTTTTGTCTAAAAATCAATACAGCAATTCATATCAAGTGATGGTCCCATTGCTTTGCTCAGCCACAGGCAAGCCCAGTTATCTCTCCCATATGACAGACATCTGAAGAATATCTGCTCCAATCTGTCTGTTCATCTTTTGCAGCGTGTGGGTAAAGAGACTCTCTGATATCACTGAGACTCCAGAAGCCCACAGCAAAATCACAGCCCCCCCAGCAGGGGCTGTAGAGAACCACGACTTGATGATCTGTGCTGACTTGATCCTATCGCCCATCAGTCAGTGGGACCTAGTTTAAAGAGACCCTGACAGTCGAAACCGTCTGCAGGTTTTATGTCAAGGAGGGTCTCCCACATCCATTCATTCGCTGTAAAATCCCAGTTTGAAACGACTAAATGAGACAGAAATGAGACAAATAAGATGACAGAAAGTCACAATGAGAACATGTGATGTATGACTCCTCTTATTGGGTTTAATGTTAGTTTGTTTCATATTGCGTAGCAGCCAAGTCAATGCTTAGCAGTCCAGGAAACCTAAAAATAGTCCCTCATATTTACCACATTAATCTTTTTTTGTGTCCCTCTGAGACATTGTATCTGGGGTAAAATCCACTTATTTCTCCCAAAGAGAGTTTCCTCAGTCATATTTTATTACCAAGGCATTGCATTACATTGTGTATGAAGGGAAGTGCTCGTTGTAACGCAGAAGCAATTTAATGCATACCAGCCTTTTTCACTGGGATCTGAACAATGTGTATGGAGAAAATATGAGCTTTTTGTGTTCATACCACAATCCAAGAGCCAAAGATCACAAATGCAGAAATGTGCAATATCCACTATATTTTCTTGAATCAAACTTTCTCTTATTGTTCAGTCTTTATACACCAGGGAGATATTTACCATAAATAGATTTACCCAGCATTTTCGTGGCTCATGCTTCTTAATATCCTAAAGTATTTTTGGTGAATAAGGCTCATTCTGAACAAGATGGACAAGTTGTTGCAGATTTATTATGTTGTCTTACGGTGCCAAACCACAAAGGATTTGAATGATTCTGCATTGACAGCACAAGAACAGTGGAGGTACAACCTGTCAAACATACCACTTAGCTTGAGTAAGCTGTAACTTTTGTTTCAAATCATAACATCATGATAAAAATCCTGTGCACAAACCTCTAAAATTACACAAGATTCAGTTTTACAATACAATTTCAATCCAGCTTGGCATTACCAGTATGCAGTCTACACCATGAGGACTAATTTAGCACGCTTTTTAGTATGCCATTACATTTCCCATGACATTTCTTGGGTCAAAATAGACCAAAAAGCTCAAGCATGCATTTTGAGGCTCAGGTGTTGAGGGTTAAACATCACTCCTGCTTATGGTTTCAATAAAGTGCTCTCACTAGCTCTGCTGCTTTTATTGATGGACAGGATCTTGCTGCACTTCTCCCCATCAGAGATGGTTATAGCCTCTGTAGCTCAGGACTCCTCAGGCTGCTCTCACATGTTTTGCCATCAATGTGTTGAAATCCTTTTAATGGATTGATTTGATTTTCGTTGCGCGATCAGGATGTCCCTGTGTCATATTTTCTGATACAAATTGATCTCTGTTGTTATCAAATTTCAGGTTGTAACTAGAAATAATGCTCTTATGCTGATAACACTCTATTTATCCATCTGTGCTTTACATCCTCCTCTCTCAGCATTTTTCTGTGTTCTATGTGCTGTCCCTTTTGGTGGTTTGCTCAAAAGAGCCCAAACCTCCTCTATCTTTTCAGCTGCCCTGCTCTTTACCTGACAAAGCTTCCTGCTCTGACATCTGTCACACCAGATTACATCCCTCAAGCCATGTCAACTAATCCCAAAACCAACCAACATGGCACCTTTGACTGGAGTGGATGCGAAAATCTTGTCTTCTTCTTCTACCGTATGTTCATCCCATCCATTGTTTATCGCATCCAATGTTCTCCTGTATAGTAGGATCATAATCCTATTGTTATTCTTTTTGCATTTTTACAACTAAACATAAATGTTTATCTATATCCTGATACAAAAATATGTGCAGACACTCAGCTGGATGTCATTTGCAAAGGATAAGTCACATGTCAGATTTGAATGCTATTTCTTGTCATTAAACAACGGTGAAACTACAAACTCTGAAGTTGAATTATAAGTGCATTTGCAAGAAAATGATTGGAGAGGATGGCAATGAACTTTCCAGATGTTGGTTTCCCAATGATACCCCTAAACAGAAAGTGCTGGCCTTTTCTCAACCAAACTTTGGCTTGTGTGGCTCATGATAAGCTATAATATATAGCAAGGTGACAAATTTGTGCAAACACCCCACTGTATTACATTCTCCTGGGTGTTTCAGCCTGTGGTTGCTTTTATTCAACATTTTCACATTTTGATGGGGATGAGCACATCGATTCTTTGGTTTTATTAAAAATGGGGGGAGGAGCATTGTTTACTGAATTTAAAAATTCCTGTTGCCATGCAACATATCTGTATATTCAACAAGAGAGGCTAGTGTTCTCTTTTTTATCATTTATCCAATCATCCAGCTCCAACTCTGCTCTGGCCAAGCAGCAACACGTACAAAAGGCATAGTTTGCAAAGGTTTACTCTCTTCCTTTGAAGAGGAGGAAAAAAAGACACAGAACATCAAAAGCCTTGTTCTCCACAGGGGGTAATGCTAAACCAGTTGTCTTGTTCACGAAACAAAATGATTAGCAGGCACAAGAGTACTATGTTTGAATTTAGTCTCTTGTTTTTAAAAAGAACAGAGTGGTAAAGCCAAATAGTCATACTGTGACTTATACAACAAACCATTTCAAATTCAAAACATGATTTTGTGTACCATTTACAATTTTATTTTAAAAGATCTTGTACTAAATGTGAAGAACTTTGTAGAATGTTCTGAACAAAGAACAGTCACATGGTGGTTATGACCCATTATACCTTAATCATTGTTATTAGTGATGCGTCATGCTCAAAAGATGCAGCCAAGAGTCAATGCTCTGTAGAGAATCAGAAGAGCCAACTCCTTTCAATCAAGAGCCGGCTTTCAACTTCTTCCCTTTCCATTGCTAAGCCCTCACTCAGTCCCTCTGCTCTGCTCACGGCAAAACTTTGTTTTGATTGACATCATGGCAGCCGTGCAGCCAATCATATGTGAGGATATAGGATCATACCATCATCTGATCATCCAGTGAGTTAGACAGCAGTCAGCGGTTAGGAGGAGAGTGCTCTATGTAGCAATATCCAGATGCAAATGAAGGGGCATCTATAGCAGCGTCTTTTGTTCGTATATTTTGTCTAAAATTTGATTGATTGATTTCAAACAAAAGTAAGAATGCCTGCTTTTATAACAGAATAAATGCAAAAAATGAGGCTTCTATGAGGCTTCTCATGAAAACACTGACCGAAAAGGATTTGCCAATACACAAATCATTCATATATGCCAGTTTAGATTAAAATACAAGGGTACGAATAATTACACATTAGGAACAATTTGGAAGCAGAAAGAGACAGCTCCTTTTTGGCAGCTGTGCCAATAGAAACGTCTCTCAGAAAAGAAAGCTAATTGTTATCTGGCATTATTTATTTTTTCTGACCACCAAGACAGCAAAGAAATCCACAAACAGACCATTTTAATGATTGTTATATATGAAATGAAATGAAATGAGAGTTCGAATAAAACATTCCCTCTCCTTACATCATAGGAAAAACCACCTGCCGACCACTGTGGGAAAGGGTCTCCTCTCTGTTTCCCCTGAGTTACCGCAGCTGGAGCCGTTTGATTCAACACAAGGTCATGTGGAGGTCTGACTGACGTGCACGACTACATTCTTTGCTACGGAGAGGTCTGTCTTGGCAGCACCTCCCTCTCCACGCACCTCAAACAGCGATCAGTCATTCACAAGTTCACTGCCACAAGACAGCCTGACGTGAGCCAGCGACCTGATAGATTGACTGGAGGAGAGATGGAGAGATTTTTTAAAATGTACACGATAGACTAAACAGCGGCACAGCAGAGAGCTTTACCGAGAGGAATGATTGTTTAAAAAAAAACATGTAAAAAAGAAGACGAAAAAATATGTGTTCTGGGAGGTCTGCATTTTATTTTGCTTTGGGACTGGTTTTGATTTATTGCTTTTCAATCATTTTTTTACAATATTTCAAAAAAGAAAAAAATCTGCAGAGCACAGTTAAACGTTAAAGGAATAAAATTTTCATTTTAAAGTTACTGTTGACAAAATGAGCAAACACGATTTATTTTTAGCAATGTGTCTAAGTCTTCAATGTTGGAACTCTGAACTGATTGATGCAATGCATTAACTCAGAGTTGTGTTTCAGTGCTTAAAAGAAGATGCTTTCTGAAATTAAAATTTTGTGGCCAAAGTCAAAACCAACGATGGTGAAAAATACAGATATGACCACAAATTGTATATTTTCTGCCAAAGTTTAAAATTGCCTCTCTTTGTGTGTTTTGATTAATACTTCTAATGCTATCACTAATATAAAGATGCAGGACTAACTAGACGTCCTTCTATTCAGTCATTATCTGTACTGCCTATCCTCAATGGGTTTTTAAAGGTTGGGGCCAATTCCAGCAGTCACTGTGCAAGAGATAAAACCATAAGGTCTTAAATCTCAAGTCAATCACAGTGTTAAACATGAACAGAAAGGCGACCAGACACATGCCCACACACATACACTTCTGCCGAAGGTTATCATCAAATCTTAAATAAATATGCCTGTTTTGGAACAAAGGATGAAGCCAGAGTTCCTCAAGAGGATCCACTGAAAATAAGAAGAACTACTACTTCAGACAGTATGGTTTCTGCCAGTCTCTGCCTGTGTACTCCCAGTGCTAACCGCTGCACCACCATGGAGCCTCCAATAAGAATGGTTAGGGATGGGACATGTCAATCAAGGCAGCAAATATTCAAAACCATTCTAAAAATCAATACTGTGCAGTGAATTTTTATCTCACTAAAACTATAATTTTACATCTTTTTTTTTCCTAGTGCATGGTTGTAAGATGGATGAATACAGCTGTAAGATGGATGAATACAGTTCTGACTGAAGGTGGCTGCAGCACATCCAAAAGCTGAAGGCTAAGCATATTACATAAGGAGGAGAGGAATAGAAACTTCATTAAATCACAGTACAAGAAAACAACACTTTAATCTCTTTAAATAGATGGTAGTGACTATTGAATAGTATTTTACCTTGAAATGTCAAATCTTAGCAAATACAACTGCAGACAATATCTGCTGAGCAAATTGTAAACCATGGTGCCAACATTCAAATAACAAGGGACTGGTTCAGTGCATCAGGGATATATCTTTATCTTCTCTTAAATGGTTTCTCTCTTTTTATTTTCTTATGTATTACCTTTTACAGCAGCTTCAAATCTAACTTCTGTCTGATTATAAAAAAACAAACAAATGTGAATTGAAGCTCAATGGGTCCATTTCTGATTGGCACAATTGGCTGACACCTGCATCAGTCAGAATTAGCATAAGAAGACTGAAAACTGATGTTGCTTTGTCATTTTTGTCACCTTTTTAAATACTAATCAAATTGGAGGAAGACATTGCTGGTGAGCTTTCTGTAAATTTATTTTTGATCCTTTAAGTGTGACAATCTCAGTGCATTTCTTTTTCCTGCTGCAGTAGGAGATCCAGTGGAGGGGGTGGTGACAAATCCTTCACAAACACAAACCATCTGGCTTGCAGGAAGTAAATATGAAAGTTATGTTTGCTTATATGAATGTGTGCATGGCATGCAGAGGCTTTCAGATTAACAACAGCAATTTATTTGAACAGTCAAGAGCCACACCTTTAAATAAACCCCCCACACAAAGACTGTATATGCAGCACACAATCAAATATTTTGCATACATATATCAGTTTTTCTACCTTTGAGCCTTTGTGAGGTATTAATGCCCTTAAGGCACTGGCCAACTCCTATCTCTAATGAAATGTGGCATAAAAAGTCATTATAAAAACTGAGCTATTTTCCAAGGGTTTAGGACATTTGCATGAAATCACATATGAGAGAAAATGATGGCTAGGCAGTTTTCACATCTCACTTCTAACGAGTCATGCTGCAGTATTATATGGCAATTACAGTCATGGTTCACCTCTGTTAGCGCAGCTGTAAACTCTAATTCTCACATAGTGGTGATTAATTTCATTTTGAGAAGCTTTAAGGGAAGCTTGGCTCCATAACATATTTAATTTTTTACGAGTTGAGAAAAGAAAATCAAACTCAAAAGCGGTAAAACTTCCCACTGATTGATATCAGAAGAAATTCTCTTTTTCATTATCAGTATGTCGGCTCTAATTTTTGTCCAACACAAGCTTATCTTGGCCAATTAAAATCCTTATGCTAAGACTGAAGGCTCGTTTGAAGCGATGAGAGCTGACAACAATGCAGGTTGTTTTGTATGCACAGTCGCTAAAAGCTAAGTGTGCTATTAAAGTTGTTTGTGATGCCATTACAGGCCTGTCTCTAAAACTGGCATGTTATGACATTAATGTTGATGGTGGTGATTCAGAATCTGCTGACTGCATGGAATCTGAGGTAGATCAATACCGACTGCATGTATGTAAATGCAGTCATTAAATCTTTCTACAGTTAAGTGTCTGGCTTCAGCAAATATGCAATAGGATAAAGTCAAAGACACAAGAGATAAATAATTCCTATCTAGCAGGAGGAGACAGTGTCCCCTCAGTTTTAAGGTGAAGTAGATCAGAGTCTTCAAGTTTAAATATGATGAATATTCTTAGATGTGAGTTGAGGTAATCAAGGGAAGTTAAGCATATGATGATCCGCTGCCAAATGCAAATTCTCTGATGTGCCACTCACACTACACACAGTATCGACAAAAGCATGGTGCTGCATTCTTATAATCACCACCCTCTTCTGTGGTATAGAAATAGCAGCAGAACTCATGAGCACTGTTAATCAGACAGCCCTGTAGGATCCCCCAAGCCTAAACATTAGTTACTTCTGCGGCTTGCATAGTAATATCCTCACTCTGTTAATGTTTTTGACCTCAGGTACAGTACTTTCAACTCAGTGTTTCACTGTCTGATAGTTGGTGTTTGAAGTCAGATAAAGGGACGAACCTTGCAGAAGTGGAAATGTTGACTGCGCCCGAGACTGTGACCTCAATTACTCCCCCCATAGATAAGATAACAGCCATTAGATTATTTGACTTCAAATGAACACAGCGTCGGAAATTAAAAGTCAGGCTCTTTTGCTCTCAGGGCTTTTGTTTATATCACTCTGCATGTTTTAGCATATTTGTGTATGGCTATTGAAGAAGCTTTAAACTCATGTTCAGACATGCACCATGCGTATATGTATCTGATGCAGCTCACTTCAGATTTAGAAAAAATTCTTAGACGGACACAAACCTCTAGAAAAACTCTGATCAATACAAGAGACAAAGAAGGAATTCAATCCACAGGACTAACTTCTTCTAAATCCATTTCACATGGTATTCAGAGACAAGTTTACTTTTCTCCCATGTATATTTCTAAAGCCGCACCCTATGGACACTTGGCAGAAATAAGGGGAAAAGAGCGAAAAAGAGAGTCACAGGGTCCAGAGAAAGGGTTAGGGTTTAAGATTCAGAGTTGGACCCTACAACATGCTGCCAGAAAGGGAGGGCTTCTATTAATGTTAATATGTTTTCAGATAATTTGTGCCATTCAGGATCCTTTAATGAACCCATAGCTCTCCTGTCTCTCCCTGCACCACCGCACCCTGACGAGAACATACAATTTTCATTCCTCCACACATCAAAGGTCAATGCTTGATCAACCCCAGTCTCAACACAAGCCTTCGTCGATCAACAATAGATCAAATCATCCATCTTAATCAAGTACAAATGGTTGGTATAGACTCAATACAGAATACAATGGTATAAAACAGATCCATGAAGCCATAGACGTGTGCTGTAGTGACTTGTCTTTTCCTCACTTTCTGCTTTCCCTTTAAAAAAACATGCTTATGAGACCTCCAAGAGGATTTATGTTGGAATATTTACCCCTCATTGTAATGCCCACTGAAGAGAACATGTCTCATGATAAACAACAGCCTGCTTTGATCAAAGCAGACAGATTGCAGCTCACATGAAGGAACGGCTGGGGAGAAGTGATGAAAATTCAGCGTCTACTTGCCCTGCAATGGTTATTAATTCCCTTTAGCCAGACTCATATTTTTCAAGAAAATTAATTCTGCTGACTGATTTGCTTTTCTAATAACCTAATAGTATGCCACTACCATGCCTGCTCGCCTGGAACTGATAGGGAGAAGAAAATATCGATTGAGAGGTCCTCACCGTGAGGCTGCAGATTTAATGGAGAGATTCAAATTTGTTCTCATTTCTTTTTTTATTCATACAAAGTTGGCTATAATTAGAAATATAATAACAGAATTCTTTTAAATTAAAGCAAAACACGGCAAATGAGAATTCAAAAGGCTAATCCAAGGAGCAGAAAGGGCTTCACAAACAAAGTCAGAATAGCATGTCTGTGATGGCAAGGTTAAAGAGGAGCAGTGTTTCACTGTAAAAGTGGCTTTTTGTCAAAATAATGGCACCCTTATAAGTCTCTGATCCAAGGAAACAGTGTTGGCCTTTTAGTTTGAGATATGATCATGACATTTCTCTCATGTGCTCCCTGTATGCAGCACAGAATGTGATGTCCTTACGTTTTCAGCAGAACTGGCTTTGCACTTTATTTTACTCAGTTTTTGAGATGGCGAGGACATTTTAAAAACAAGCACTTTCTGGTTTGTCATTCACACACGCCCACACACTCCACTCGCTCCAGTCTCGACTCCGTCTGACAATGTTACATCTATTGTTCATCTCCTGAATAAACTAAAACCCCATGCATTAAAGAAGGTCTCAGCACAGATTATTTATTTATTTTAAGACATTTATTTGTTTTTTGTTTTTTCCAGTGGCATCAGAATTTGTTTGGTTTTCAGATTTTCTTTTCTGGGTTGAAAGACTGTGGGGGATGAGGGAGAGAGGAAAGATGCATCTGCCCAGAGCATGGCAGGATTTATCTACACGTGATGCTATATGTACTTGTATGGTTGAAGATGCTGTCTTGTTGCATGTTGAATTTTCACATACTTTTAATATAAGACTGCAGCATTTATCAACATTTATACCTGACACATCTAGCTTCACTTGGTCTGTTGAATCAGCTCATAGGTTTGTTTCCAATCAAATCAAAGGATGATTTGAAGTTTTGGTTGTTTTATTTTTTTGTGTGAGGCAGAACTGGATAAGAAAGCGCCAACCAATCAAGAGAGGGGTCATGTCTAGGTTGTAAACCTAGATCAGAAAGAACTCCAGAGTGCTTTGAAATTGTTGTTTATAAAATGCCGGTGCTGTTAGTTGTTGTGCACTGCTGTTTGAGGAGCAAGATAATTCAAATAAAGAGGAGAAAGAGGTTACTCAACTGGTTTAACACATAACACTCACTGAGGCTGTTGGTCTCAGTTTCAAAATGATACACAACTCTGACTTTATCTTAGGGTGGAACAGACATTTGTCACTCAACAGATGAAACTACTGCTATGCAATATGTCAATTTGTCCTCAGTATACTGTCAGCCTACTTCATGGTGGTATGGCTTGTCAGAACAGGAACATATGGTTGTGTCTCGTATTTCTCTCTTCCATTTGCTCTTGGGCAGATTATTCAGCTCATGTTGCTCTTAGCACGCTCTGGTCTTGTTACCTATTATTATTATTGTTTTTCTATAGCTCGCTTTAACAGTTCATAGTTCATTATCATAACAAAATCTTCATATGAAAATGTTTAAACCCTAAGTTAAAGTAAAATATTTGCTTTATAGATCAAGTGACCATTACCATTAACAATGCTGAGTTTGATATAGAGGCAATTACTAGTCTAAAAAAACATGAGATGTATATAACTGTGATTACAATGTACTATAATGCTTCTGAGAATTAACCCCATTGTTATGAGATTTTGAGCAATCAGAAACAAGTATTGGACAAAGCCAACACAGTCATAATATCTACAGGTATATGAAATCATTTCATATAAGCAAGGCTGCTTCAGGTTCAAGTTTTAAGATTAAACAACCCACAACTGTAAAGTCATTGCTGGATATCATGTACTTCACCTACTCATGTCCAGCAGAGGCAGAAATCTTCTCTCACTGAAAGTGACTCAGATTTGCAACTCATTTGACACATTAACTGCATACTGAAGACCACCAGACCACATTGCTGCTTCTTGGAATACCAGAGATTACTGCTACACGTTACTGTTTTTATACTTCTCTGTGTGACACCTGCATGTGGCAGCTAAGCTGTGATTATGGTTAGAGAAGAGCTAAAGAAAGTCTGATTGTATGCTATGAATCCCTGTTACTTTGTAGGAGTGCTTCAATGTATTTCTAAGCTCTAAACAGATTATAGTTATATGAACTTACCAAGCATGCACATGCCTTATCATGGGGTTTCTTTTCTAAAAGTTTCACACAAGGCAAAACTGTTGTTGGAAAAAGGCTGATTTAAAAATTTCAAAATGCTATGATTTACTCTGGTTCGGCAAACTATGAAACCATTGAAGAAGAGATGAATAAATTGCACAATATGGCTGTGACATACCCTTGTACAATACATCTGCTGATAATGGTGCTATCCAGTGCAAGAAAAAGAAGCGGACCCAACACCAACTCCTTAACATCCACCCAATTCTGGCCTATTTATCATGTTACATTTCAGAGCTTATATCTGTAGACCCATAAGGTCAAAATTCATAAGTGACACCTCATTTGAAAGTTTAAAATGTCTGGTTTCAGAAAATGTCATGTTCTTGGATGTGGTTAAGTCTACATCAGGATAAATGCAGCTGAATTTGTTTTTTTTCTGTCTTCATTTTTTTTATAACCAATTTTTGAACTTCATTTACTTCAAGATGCTTCACGCCAGACATCTGTCATCCACTACATCACTTCTAAACCTTGTCATCTACATCTGGGTGAGATGCTTTCTAGGTAAAACCTTGTAGGTGTCAGAGAGTTCTTAGTCTCAGGTGACCAAACACAGCAGATGTGTTCTCATTAACCACAGTCTAGTCTGATGCCTTCATGCTAACAAAACCAGTTGTGTCAGTATTCAGTGTCAGTCTATCTAGCTATAGAAGGCTTCATGTGAACGGTAAGGCTATCGGTTACTGCACATGTGAGTGCCATGGCCGACAGCTGAGAAACAAGTTTGTTTGGAGGATTTTACACAACCGCAGCTAATGCTACCAGCCAGTCAAGCAGAGAGCAATTCTTGTGTAAATCAGGTTCTCCTGGTATCAAAACTCTGTATTATCGGGACATGGGAGATGGGGACATGTCTGTCTTGTAGCCAGAAGTCCAAAGAAACAAAATATGCTGAGCTTTGCCAGATTCACATTGAGGAGGAAGTGCTATAAGACTGTGAAGCTGCTGTTTTTTAAGACAGCAGACTCCACAGACAGACACACAACGGACTTCACAGGGGAAATTTCAACACTTGGAATAACTGTGTGCAACAACACTTTTGATATGTTTGAACTCTAGCTTCCTCTGGTGGAAATGAGAGTGAATATTCAGGGTAAAGTTTAAAGATGTGACTTAATGATCCCTAAACAAGAGTGACGTCTCAGTTGTTTTGATCACCATCTGAGAGGTTCTTTAACTCACTATCTTTTGTCAGTCAAGTAAACTGTAAAACAAACTTAGCGGTTGAAATGTGAAGAATCTAAGCTTTATAACGTGGTAGAAATGTGAAGGATCTCAGCTTTCTAACGCAGTATAGCATTCTGGTGTTTGACAAAGGTGTTAGTGTTTATACTCTGATGACATCAGAGGAATGGCAAACGGCCTGCCAGCGGGCCAGTAGAACAAAAGAGGTTTATCTGGTATGTGGGGTTCCACAAGGTTCCATTCTTGGTCCTCTATTTTTCCCCACTGGGTCAGATAATCATAATCTACATTATCATTCCTATGCCACCGAAATATTTGCCTCATCTAAGAAAGGATGAGTTCACCATAAAAGTAACTAAAAACCAAGATAAAGGGCTAAACATAAATGTGACAGTATTAACCAAATTCACTGAAAAACTAAAACCAGTTGCTGGAGAAGTCTCTACTCCAAAGATGGCTGACACGATTCGACTTATTATATTTTGAATATAAGAGAGGGTTTATGGTGTCTTCTGTGAATATAACACATTTTGAGGTCACCATACATATAAAAAAATACTACCCCAACTCTTATTCTCTCTTACTTACTGAGGGAATGACAGCGTGTCTGTGAAACACTTCCTCCAATGCAGTGGAAAAAACACACACACAGAGAAGGTGTAGCTGCTTCAGATGCAAAAAAAAGAAAGAAAAAACACCACAGAGTAACTCAGCACACAACAAACTTTGCCACCCCTCTACCCCATCAGAATGCCAACAGGACATGAGCATACCTTCAATTGTCTTTATTACACTCCAGCTGCCTAACATGTTTTTACCCTTCACGGATCTCAGGCTGTGAAAAGGAGAGCCTTTTAAGTGCTTCCCCTTCAAGTCTAATGCCTATGCTGTGTTTACACCCAAAACACTCCCTTCACCCCACAATCAGAGCAGGCTTCCCAGCGCACATCACCGAAAAGCTTTCCCAGTAATACAACAACACAAAGTTTCATATTGGAGGTGACATAAGGTAACATCAGGTCTTCTTTGTCTTTTTTTTTTCTTTTTTGTCACAAAAGAAAAAAATAAATTGTTTACCCTAAAAAAAGAAGAAGCGAACAGGAGCTGGTTAACAATCACACTTGACTTTATTTTTGTTTGTTTGTTTTTAGAAAGCTGGATTTTTGATGGGAGGGGTGAAAAAAAAAGATCATCCAGAATTGCAGATACAAGCACTTATACATGATCAACAAAAATATTTTTGGTACTTCTGGCTTCCAGGCTGTGAAGTTGATGTTTTTTAGAGTTCAGCAGTTAGTAAGTATCTAGAGGCTAGATTTACAACTCTTTCCTTTGATTTAGTGTTTGACTTATTTCATAGTCTCCAGCCCTGTGCATGCACGCCACACTCACACACACTCACACATACACACTCCTGACATTATCAGGCCTACACAGAGAATATGTTTACTCCCAAAACTCTTCTTGCTCCTGCAGCTCAAATATTTGGACTGAGAGTTTCAAACTCTTTGCTTTGAATTGAAGTAATTGGTTACCCTTTGGATGGGAATTTCACAGGCAAAAGACTCCTCTGCAGCGTTGTGGAGCCCAGAAAAGGACAGTGCTAGCTTAAAAATATGTGGTGGCTGTGCACATACGAACATGTGTCCGGCTGTATTAATATTCTGTCAGCTGACTGGTGTGAAAGTGTCATCTCTCTTTTAGACTCAACCTACCCTCTCGTTGTGGCTGCTCACTTGCTCTCTCCCCTCTCCATGCAAAGGTCCTAAGTGTGCCCTGTGGGCTGCAATTAATGAGGAACTATGCGGTGAGTCTTATTAAACCTTAATGACAGACAGGCACCTGCCTGGATGTCAGTGGAGTTGGGCTCAGCCAATCATCAACACAGAGAATCTCTGATCTACACTGGGGAGAAAAAAGAGGTCCCCTGACAGTGAATCCCTCTGTGATCTTCCATTTGAGGTTTTCAGCTCAACAGGCAATTTAAATGATACATAAAAACACCTCTGGTGCAGCAGCATCCTTTTGTGATGTTAACCTTTACAGATTTGTGCTTTGTTGCAGGGATAAAGAGTAGATGGTAAATTCAGATTAAAAAAAATTTATAACTGTTAACACAGAGAACATATCAAATAGAGGCATGCAGGAGTTTCTATTCATTATCAATTTATATTATAAGAAGGTCCTGACTTAGTTTGACGGGATTATTTCATATTGCCATTCTAAATCATCAAATAGCAACACTTAGTACCAGAGAGCTTGGCAAACCAAGGTAACTCTATTGTACATAATACAGATTCCTCTGTTAGCACCTGTTTCCTCTTAGTAAGACTTTGAAAAACAACAACATGGTCAAAGCAGGGCTCCATACAATCGGCTATAGCATCAGTGATGCAGGTTTGGAATATTTGTAAAATGCGTACCAGGGACTCTTTCACACAGTTTCTACCTCTGAAGGCAAACTCTTTTTTTACGTGTGTGTGTGTGTGTGTGTGTGTGTGTGTGTGGCATCTCATAGTAGTTTCTCCCACTCTCTGTTGTTGGTTGAGAAAGACAGAAGCATTACAGAGTGTATGCAGTGATAACAAGGACTAGAAATCAAGAGCAACTAGACTTTATTTCCTTTTAAAGTTGTTTTTTTTTCCTTTTTGGTTGTTTGGGATGAGCAGGCAAAGAATAATTTATTCTTTATACCACTTGATCGCATAATGTCTCTTATAATGTAGTTCTGGCTGTATAGAAGTGCAATGTTTGTATTGGTGTTACTGCCAGGCTGAATCCACCATGCAAAGTATCAGATGTGCTGTATATAGCAATACCTCAGGTCATGCGAGGATTTATTCTCGCTGCAGGGTTCAGATGTATTCAGATACTTTTTGAGCTTATTTGAGTAAGTCAGATGGACACAGTTAGATGTCTGAGAGCTCTTTGATCAAAAAAGGCTTTTCTATAGAGAAAATAAACTCTTCTGAAAACTCAACAGAAAAGTCCAAGCTGCTTTGAATGCCAGATGGTCCAGAGGATTGTCCATGTCCATAGAGCCATTTCATGAGGGAGATTCATGCCAGGTCTCTACATCTCAGCAGGATTTTGGAGACCGGGCATGGCAGTGTGAATGCCAAAAAGAAGATGAACCGGAGTAAAAGCTGTAACGTTTGGATATTTCTCACCACAGGTTGTTTTTTAGATGTCAAGGTCTACTTGCCAGGGCTTGAGGGTGATAAGGTTCATCCTCACCATACCTGGGAATCACTCTCAGATTAGCACACTTAGAGGGTGCAGAGCAAAGGCAGTGCAGACCTGAGGAACGGACCAGTGCTGTCACATAGAAGTCTGTCAGTAGATCAAGCGAGGCTTTGGAGAGTCTCAGTGGGGACTCTATACCCGAGATTAAACTGGACTGTATGTGTGCATTTAGAAAATGCATGAAAATGATACAGCATCCATATTCTCTCTTGGCACTGTTTGCTCTGCACATGGACTGTTCTGAATGTTTGCTAAAAAGCTTGTGAACAACAACTACTGAGACAACACGCAGAACAGAATGCTTCAGGCTGAAATGACTGGGCCACTTCTGTCAAATTTCTGCATTCATGTGCCAAATCTGTGGAAACATGTCTGTTGCATCGTTATGAAAGAGTTCAACAAGGTTTTAAATGTTTTAAATTAAGGAGGAAAAAAAACATGAGATGCTTTTTTCGCTAAAAAAAAACAATAGCATTATTTTCTCTTTTAAAAGATGTATGCTGTGGATAAAACTTTTTAAAACACACTTTTCTGAAAACCTCTTGGGGTGTTCCCAATAAATGGGAGCATATCACTTTGAGCCAGTTTGTTCATAAAGAGTTTGTCATATAAACGACTACCTTGTAAACTAACACGCCAGATTGTTTCACATTTCCCTGACAAAGGGTACATTTAACATCCATCTGGGCAACACCCCATAGTTAGTATTGTAAACTAAGATGAACATTTGAAGCACTCTCTTTAGAACAGTCAAAATGCCTTTATGTTTTATCAGGGCAGTCATTTTAACCTTAAAAACACACTTCTATGGGCTTGAACATCGAGCCTTCATCAGGAAATTAAACAAATGCATGAAAGCAATGGGCCCTTTGAAAATGGGTTACTAGTGGGCTTAGTTTTTAAAACATGAAGCAGATGGCACTATTTAGATCTGGTTTTTGGAAATTCCTGCAAAAATAATGTTGCATTTCCACATTTATCCATTATTTTAAAAAATAAGAGCAATAATAGGATTTTAATTTCATTTAAAAAAAGAAACCTTTAAAAAACGATTCAGATTGATCACTTCAATGTATCTTTGATACAATATGCCCTTCAAGGTGACTTAGCCACAATCACACTGTCAGAGGTGGCAGACTCATTTTAGAAACAGGAACATGTGCACATCAAGAGTCTAATTTTCTACCAATGAGCTCAATTAGGAATATTTGGCCCTTTTATTTGTCTTTTTTTTGTCTGCTTTTGGACTGGCTTGTCTATGCATTCCCATGGCTGGGATCGCCAATTCCAACACTTCTTATTTTGTGGTTATAAGCAGAAAAGTTTGGGAACCTCTGCACTACATGTGTGAGGCACTTCTTGACTTTACTGAAAGAAATCTTGCTCATTAAAAGCTTCCGCTGTCCCTTTAATCTGATCAATATGCCCCTACAGCTAAAATCACACCCTGCGTTATTTACAGGCTTGCTATCACTTCAATCATAAGCCCCAACTAAACCACACCCTAGCTACCGCTTGACACTGATTGGTCCGGTCATGATCTGACCAGGAATAAGCATATTGACTTGCAAGATGGATTTGCCTGATGACAGACATGTAATCCATCCAATCCATCTGCTTTGCAATTACAGAAGGGGTGTAGTAAGAGCGGTTAAGTCCACATGCGGTAAATAGTGGACGCTCATTATCTTTGAATATCATTTATCACATTGCAGACACCAGTTAGGTGAGAGGACAGTTTGTTGTAACCACTTGTGCCCATCATAGCTGATTAGGCCCTGGACAGTGCTCTTGTTCTGCATATTTGAAGGGGCAGCATCAGTGAGGGGTGAAGAAAATAATATGATGACACATAACATGACCAAAACTAAAATCTTTCATAAATAAACCACATCCTCCAGTCACAAAGCACTATCTTAGGCAAAACCCAACCATGCTTGTCACAAATGTATTAGAGGAAATACAGCTATGTAGCAGTGTAAGTTTTTAAAGACTGGGTTGGTGTTTACATGCTCTACAGGTTGGCTGTAGCTACAAGGCTAACTCTGCTTATCCACAGAGTCACAGCACTCCACTCCTCTTCACTCTGACACACCAATCACAGTAAATCCCCTGCTGAAGCAGATATTAATCCTCTTGACCTTAAATACTGCTGTGAAAATGTACCAAATGAGTTGAGGTCGACTTAATGTGCACTACCATAACATCTGGCCCCAGACCAAGTTACTATAGGGTCAAAAACCAGTCAGCAAGTGACCTACCTTAACCTCTTCTCCTGTGAGAAACAGCATGATCGATAGGTGTTGTACAAAGATGGAAATGCTCATGTGTGTGGACTTCACAGCACTCTGCTGCACTACCAAGTGTTCCAAGTGGAATAAAAGCAATACTAGGGTTTGTATTCAGCATCTGGTGTCATGACAACCTCAAGGGGCATTTTGACAGAGCCACTGACAATGATACAACTGTGACCTTTCTGTTCTCCAGATAAAAATGAATGAATGTTGTACCCTGTGCAGACAAGATGAAAAGAAGTAGTGCAAGACAAAATATTTGTCGTACTTGGAAGATTGTGTTTGGTTACATCTGATTTCTTATCCAAAAAGAAACAGAAGTGGACACAAAATAAAACTTGTCAGGATTATTTTGTTGGCGTCTCATTCTGAATATCTTGTGGATCAATTTTGCAGTTCAATACAAAAACGTTTCAATTCTAACATTTTTGTGTCTTGAAAATGTAAGAGAAGGGACCTTATTCATTTTTCCTTACTATGTTGTACAAATACTATGTTGCTTATAAATGTGGAAAAAAAATCAGAAAAAAATTGTTCTTTATTCTGCTATGGCAATCAATATCTTTCTCAGTAATCCAAGACTGAGCCAATATCACCTCTGACAGACTTCCACCAGATCCGTTTTGCTTTGTCTATGATCTGTTGCAGTTTGACTCCATGCTCCCTCATCCGTCACTGCTTACTCATCGGCTGCACTGTAAGAACTCAGCATAGCCACACTCTCATACAGCTGGGGTCACATGACCAAGGATTCCCTCAGTCCAGAGTTTTTGATATTAGATCAAAAAATAACCTGATGTTTTAATATTGATTTGGTGTCTGCCTTTATCCAATAAATGACATCTGACAAGCATCTAGTGTCCTTGGGCCTGTACTATGCAGTGGAATTAACACATCTGGGATTGCTTGCCATTCCCTGGATTTACTTAATGAGCCATTCACAATCCTGAGGAGCGGTACTACAGAGCTGGATATCAACTTGGTAAGTGAAACCAAGATTTTCCTGTCTTGATCAGTGCATGCTCAAATAGAAGGGTTGGTGTTTGCAGCGTCTGACTGAATGCAAACACAGAGCAACCGGAGACACACTTCAGAGCAGCCTACTTTACCATGAAGGAGCAGAAAATGTTTCTTCTAACATACCATAAAGGAAGGTATACTGGCAGAAAATTGCAGACTTTGTTTCTGAGTAAATTCACGAAATTATACAAAATTTGTTCATCAGACAGAAGAAACAGGCAGCACTCTGACCACTTAGCTAAACTTGATTACAGCACAGATGTTTCAGGCAGAATTCTTCCTCAGTGCCCTCCCTTTGGTTTACATTTTCCATTGAGCTCAGCTCCCAATGTGGGGGTGTTCTGTGTTGGAATATTAATTCCTCACTGTGATGGCATGACAAGTAGTTGTGTGTTCCATGAATCCAAGTGTATGCGGTTATGCCATGTGAGACATTCATTATTAACCTCATTATTTCAGATGCAACCGACTGTGATACATTACATTTTCAACATATGGCACCATCACTTAACAAATGTAGCAGAATCTGATGAAAATCTGTATCTTTGGTACAGGATGTTATTAGGGACTTCAAAAGGATTGCATCTACCCCTAAAAACGTTCCTCTCCTGTGAGCTCCTTTCATGACCAGTGCATCAATGCCAATGAGATCTTCTAAGAATGGGCAGGCTATTCTCTGAGAGCTAATTTTCTGAGAGTCACCCTGTGGTCACCTGCTTCCATACCAGTTAGCTGTTCAGCGTAACCATGGCAATTCATCCCAATGAGAGGTAAATCAGCATCGTAGGACAGAAAATCCAGGGTTTTCCCCAAAGTTACTTCAATAAGAGAAAATCCAGCTTCATAGTACAGGCCTGTGGTTACCTTAGTTTACTACTCCTGCTCCATCTGCTGTGTGATAGGTAGGGTGCAGCAGTAAGACTAGCAGTTTGTGAAACTGCTGGACGCTGCTGTAACACTGATGGGTGCTGTTTCTCTCTAGGTCTCCCCCAAACTGCTTAACACTCTCTTCTCCTTGGGAACAGCTACACAAAAAGCAGAATGGCCTAACATACCATCTAGCAGGGAAACATTTATGCATCTTAGCTCACAGCTTCTCTGCAACCTGCTATGGGGCAGACTTTAGCTGTTTTTATTTAGGACGTATAAACTTTCATTTTAATCTGGGAATTGAAAGACAGATCTCACTATTAAAAAAGGTAAGATGGAAATTATTAGTGGTTCCAAATCAGTAACACAGGGATAGAAAGCACATATTTTTCTTTGTCTCCTTTGTGAACAGTGTTACAAGTCAGAGTGCAACAGCTGCACTATTACCACTACATTCTGTACGTCCCCCCTCATTCTCCAATCATTTGGAAGAGGTTTAAGACTCTGGTCTGGAGGACTAGTGACTGACAACCTGGCTATGTTTTATATTGCACCATGTTGTTCTTCAGATGTTTTGTTCAAAAACTCTCAGCTTCAAGCATTCAACATTTTTATGATCAATACTGACTCTTTGAATTAATATTTGACTTAAGAAAGAGAACTACAACGTTGCGTGAATGACATCTTCCACATTTTTTTCCATTCTACACCTTATTCTTTTCCTTTTGTATCCCTAAACAAAAAGCACACCATAATCCATCCAGTCTTCGTGAATTATTTTATATTTCTTCATATTACACATAGCTTGTACAGCGATGAATTCTATAACTCAATGTGTCAGCATGTTACAATAGTTTCAGGCTGGATTCCATTCCCTCACCAACAATCCGAGAAGGCCAGGTAGCCAAGGTGTATTGTGTGCGAATGTTTTGCCCTTTTTCCTGTGCGTAAATCAGTCAGCATCAGTGAATAAGCTACTGGCAGCAGATGAAGGGACACATGAATCTCTGGATACATAAAAATATGAACCACTGGAAATGCAGTCATTGGAAAACTGGGGCGATGTTTGGAGGGTTTCTTTGTTAGGTTGTGATAGGAGACGTGATCTTTTGTCATGTTTGGATGAATGTATGGATGGATGGATGGATGAGCGGATGGATGGTTACCAAAGTAGTAGTCCTTCTCTTCATCTATAATGGAGCCTATTAAAGTTGGCCCTGTTTTAAATTATTCATCAGTCCTGTGAGAGGCCATAGGCTGCTTCATCAGTCAATCATGCTATACTAGATTAGTCTGCTGAATTTAAATACATCAGACTGCGGTGAGGCCTTTCATCAGTCACACGTCTGATATTGGCAACATTTGATTAAGCAGTGGCAAGTAACCATGTGCCACACAGTGTCATGACGGTACAGGCCTAACAAATGAATAATGCAAGAGATTGTGACATTTATGAGCTATTTTCTTGGCACAGTTTTGAATGAAAATGGTTTGTAATGAAGTGACACCTGAAATACATTAATCTCACAAAAATGAGGAGCACAAGCTAGCGGGGGTATTGAGTGGCTGCCTGCATGCTGGCTTTATGATAACAACAAGGCTTTATGAGGTCCATGTGCTTATTATTGACATATTTAGATCACAAATCCTCTAATCCCTGAATAAATACCGTAACTGTCTGACTATAGTAGTGTTCCTACAAAGGATGCAAGGATGTGATACTTATATTTTTGACTACCCAAATGCAATGAAAAACGTTTTTACACACTATGTTTGATCAATAAAGCTACCACCAATGATAGTATAAGGTCAGACGCTAACAGGTGAGATAGAGAGAAGGAAAGGCACAAGATAAAAGGTGCACATGAGTGGAGGAAGGGAGAACTTAAAGGAAACAGTTTAAACAATTTAAATCTGTCCATTTTAATTAACTTAAATAATAAATTAAAACATACTGACCTAACAAAGCAGTGAATGAGTTAAATAAAATATTGAAAAAGACAATGCATTGTAATATTTTTAAACTTTTCTAAAGTAGTAAAAAGTAAAGAATTTCCAGAAAACAAAATGAAAAGTGATGGTTTGAGAGTGGTAGAGGAGCAGGGGCACTCTTAAATAATTTAAAAGGTGATGAGAAAAGATGGTTTCTGCCACTGAGTCAACAGGCACAGATAGTGTGTCCACTTTTTTTTAATTAACCAAGAATTGATTTGAAAAGATATGCGTGATCAGGTTATGTTTGTCATAGCTTTTGATGCCCTACATGATGTCACACGAAATACTTAAACCCCAAATATTTGTTCATCACAAACAGATCATTTCTATTTGCAAATTGAATTTAATGTACCATCTTACAATTGTTTAATTTTGTTTTCATTGTTTTTCTTTGTTTGTTTGTTTTTTGTCCTTTTTTTAACAGGGGAACTGCACAGGCCAAAGAATGCACCCTGTTATCCAGGAGAAAAAGTTTTCTAGTTACATTGAATAAGCCAGCCATTGGCTAGCTTTATAAATACAATACAGAAAATACATACTTATAGACAAACTGTACATTTGTGAGAGTGGTTCCACTTTTGTTTAATTCTCAGCAAGAAAGAAAATAAGTGTCTCAGCTGTACGTACTGTACATAAATGCATGTAATCCTTTCAACTCAACCACTTTATCTGACCAATGAACAACATTGTTCCTTGGAAACCTACTGTCCTGGTTCTTGGAAGGGAATCAATGTTCTCTGCCCTGTCAACAGTTAAAAAAAAACAGATCAAAAAAACCTGTCAGTCACTTAGCATACTCACTGGACTAAATCGTAATTGTTGGCAATTATTTCTAATAGTGGAGCCGGCAGGCCTGAAGCCTTTTGACGGTTTCTATTTGAAAAGCCAGCGTAGGTGGTTTGCATTGTTCAACGCTCAGTTTCCCTGGTGCTTTAATTAACCACAGAAGAACCGCCACATATGAGTCTTCGCTGAACTCTTTCCCTTCAAAGAAAAAAAACTCACAAGTTGTCACAATTTATGCCAGATATGTAAAGTGACTCCTCTATCTATTGAGATATCTTCATATACCTGACTAATTATTCTATGAGACTAGGTGATATGATAATTCAGTCTTCCTAGCCATATGTTTAATGACGTAATCAAAACACTACAAAATCTGGAGCAAATAGAAGCTTTATTGTCACAAGAAAAGATCCAAGAGATACATTTATAAGAAAGAAGAAGAAATTTTTGTTTCAGAAAGAGTTACAACATAAAGATTTTAGAACCAAAATATCATTTTTTAATCATCTCCAAAAATATATATGTATGAAAACTGATGATGCAGCCTTTACATGATGTCCTCCAAAAATTAGTTCAAACACAACTCACAGCTGTTCAAAAATAAGCTTTGGACACTCTGAAAGGTTTAGCCCAAGGGGATCTGGCAGATAATGTTTTTGGCGACGATTGCCTCCCACAAATGTCAGACTATACAGTATGTGCTGTTGGCCGGGATAAGGTGCATTGTAATATTTAAGTGCAAATATCTGTTTTAGTGCTTTTATCCTCAGCTACAGCACACACACATGTATGCTTTCTCAGACAGAGATGCTGAAACAGGGGGATGCACTCAAGCACTCTTGTTTTCGACCAACTGGTGACAAACAGCATGACAGCATTATTGTACATGTGCCAAAACACAAATCACAAAAAGGAAGATGAGAAATCGCATTAAGCTCTGAAACTGAAAATGCCAGCTTGCATCAGTGTAGATTATTTCTACTGGTATTCTAAAATTAAAGACTAAAACACCTCAATAAGTCTTTTTACTAAACATCAAATAAAATAATAATCCAAAAAAAAGTTATAGTTGATGGTCTGCAGCTCATGTCTTAAATTTTGAGAGGGTATTATTCTTTCCTATATATTAATATGGAGAGTGAGAAAAAATGGTTAATGTTCATAGAAAACATGTTCTAATTTCAAAACTGTAGCATACTTTTATGTTGCACATGGCTCCACTTTATCTTCACAGGATGAGGTCATTGCATAAGGATCTCGCAGCTGGTTCATGACGCATTGAAGGGCTGGCCTCAAATGCCGAGGTCTCTCCTTCACAGGCCTACAGAGGGCTGGGCGTTCAGAGGGAAAAGGGTTTGTTGAGAAAGGAGCCTTAAAGAGACAGAAGCTAGAATAAAGCATTTTAGACAGAAGCTGAAATAAGAGTTTTCTGAATCACCAGTGTGAGCAAAACAGTAGTTTACATAGTAAATAGCTTGGAAAAATCTGTAAGTTTTCTAGACAGTATAAACCCTAAATAAAGCACAATACCCCATCCTTAGTTATCACTATGTTGACGTTTGTAATTAAACTGATAAATGACCACTCTATTGTACGAATATGTAAGTTGCATGAATGTCACTGAGTTTTTAATCCTAGTGAGAAAGGAAGTCTCTGGACCTGGTCAGGACAACTACTTTGATGGATACTGGTAGCATAGGTCAAAATTTGTTTACTTAGCCTAGTTTATGTGGTTATTTTACACAAAGGACATTTGGCTCATCTGATATATCTTCGTATAAGACAAATCATTGTTTAAATTGTTTAATTTTCTCATGGTTTTATTTGAACGAACTTATTTTGATATTCAGCTCAATCATTTGACACTGTTTTCTTGTTATCTTGGTGGTTGTTTTTTCATTAAAGAAGCTACTTATCTAAGAAAGCTGTTTTTCCAATAACTGGTTTCAGATGGAATCTTTATGGTTTCTGTATGTTAAAAGGGCTGAAGCGATAGTCGCTCAGAGTTTTTCCATTCCAGATAGATAGGGATGGATGAATGTGCCACAGACTTTAATCTTTACTTCTGTCTGCCAATTTTTGATCATCACTTCATATTTGACTTGAAATATATCTTTGTCCTGAATAAGAAATCTCCTACAAAGTCTGGTATCGTCGTTTTCAGAAGACAAATCGGGGTAATGTTGACCTTTGAACTATAAAAAAATAACTGAACAACCAAACAAAGGATGAAACTATGTTACAATATGGAGTAATATTTAAATTTTGACTAAAAATGTTTATGCAATATTACTTTGCATCTATACTTGCACTCGGGACAATGAAAATGTAATGAGTTCACCATGAGTTTAAGTTGTTGTTTGAGCCAAATGTAAAGAATGTCCCTGAGGTGATAGTTCTGTTCATGAGTTTGGAAAGGAATCAGGTCAAATGGCTTTATGACCTTTGCCCAAAAAAACTGATTAGTTTTCACCCTCAACACTCAAGCAGACATTTGTGCCAATATGTTATTCTCTGAGGCTGCCTGAGGGATTTTGCTTACTAGAATGAAAGAGACAAACAGATAGATTTGGAGTGAAAGGGACACCCGGAAAAACATGCCACTGAAATCAATTCATCTTGTATCTTGCCTAACTTTAGGAAATCAATAGCATTTTACTTAACTTCTTGGCCATGTAGTGGGTATCTCTTCCTACAACTTCTTTCATAGAACAAGGACAAATCAACCTGAAGGGTTTGTAGTTTTGCCTCACAGGGGAGGGTGTCAGAGGGTTCATATGCTGTGGAGTTTTAATGTAGGAGGGAACGCTATGATGGTAAAGTCCACTGCATATAACAAGGATTAAAACGTCAAGTAAGAGATATGAAAGGAGACTGTATTTTAATGTGTCGGGATGATGACATAAATCTCAATTATAACCTTCAGTCTGAAGCCTATCATAAAGGATCAGGGGAGCCAAGCCTTTGGCGGATTAACATCCACCAATGCACAATGGCTGAGTATTATCTTACTGTATATAATCTTCCCTTATGCAGGCATCATAGAATAATCTCATATCAACCTTCTCTCCAGCACCTATCAGGGAAGATAAGGTGACCTCGCCTTTGGAAAGTTACCCCCCAGTAAAAGGCTTATTGGTCGAGTCATTCCGTATTTCTCATGGTTCATGGTTGAGTCGTAGTCTCTGCCCTAACTTGAAGATTTCCTCCTCATGAGTAAAAAAGATTTTGTGTTGACGAGAGTAAGAAGGTTGTATGGTAGTAAAGTAATGAGGAAAGTTTTCCCCTTGCATTCAAGATCTGCCTGTCTTGGAGAATGGTGGCAAGTAGCTTATGTGATGACTCAATTCACAGGTTTGAAAAGATTCAAAAACAACAACACAGCTTCACCAGCAACTTACAATACTCGCCTCTGGGAAAGTCTGGGATGCATAATTTCAGCAGGCTGCCTTTGTTTTGCTTGGACACACGAAGGATTAATCCTGCCAGGAATAATAAAACCCTTCCCTCTGATTGTCATTTTGATCAGCAGTCACTCGCAGTAGGAAACAATCAAAAAAGAAGTGTTTGATTATCCCTGGACTCCCTGAAGTCACTGCACAAGACTTGCTTTTAAATATTAATGTGCAGACATATAGAAAGGCTTAGGAGGCTTTGATGAAATAAATCAGATTAGATAAGATTGGATGAGAAGATAATATGTTGATCCTTGTGCTCTCTTCAAAGCCATCTCTTTCCTTAACCTTTACATGAAACTGCAGGGGAATTGCCAACATTTATGGCATTCTTAGAATTGTATCATCACTGTTAGTGCATCTGTATGTAAGAGACAGTAGTCATGATCTGTTCAGCTCAGTTCTTTGCTATTCAATGGTTATGTCAATGACATGCACATCATGTCTCATTAGCATGTCTTTATCCCTGTACATTGTGCAATAGGTTGCCAGCACAGTAAGGAGCAAGGGTGGAGAAGAGATTTTAAAAGTGGGGGTGTACTGAGGGCAGGGCAACCTTCAACTCCCATTTTAATTTTTACCATAATTGCTTTTCACTGCAATAATGTGCCAATACACTGACAAAGTTTCATGTCAACACTTTTTTGTACTGTTATTGTTGAATTATGCAATTACAAAAAGATACACAATAAAATGTGTTTGCTAACAACACTTGTTCAGTTAAAATCTGTGTCTTACCTTAAAGCTTGTTTTCCTATTACCGCAAGCTCATGCTCCACTTCCGCCCGCACCACTGCTGTACTGTGGACACTATATTTGCCTCAGGGGTTCCTCATGTGACTGGCTGAGATTGGCTTGATCGCCGCCATTCAATCAGTCTAACTGGACCAATTCATTTTCAACAATGAATCCCTCTGTTTTAAATGAGCGGGATGAAATTTTGACTCTGAGGAAGTGCCAGTGTCTCAGCACTGCAACCCCCACAGGTGAGACGCACATCTTAAGGGAGAAACGTTTGACGTAGGCTAAGCAGTTGAGATCTATTTCATGTTTGTTGTGCAAAACAAAAAAGTGGCTTCATAAAGTATCTGCAACGCTAATGTTGACGGTGATGGCATGGTGCACGTCGTTACTCAAGTAAGACAATTAAGTGCTAAGTCAAAGAAAACCAAACAAAAAGATGGACAACAAAGCAGTTAAATGTGCTGATTCTGGGGATCACTTTGAGGGAAATAGGTAATTTTTTTTCTACTGGACTGTATTTTCCACAAGTACCAAAACCTCGTATCATACAATGATGGCTCTAACTAAAGTGCCTTTGCTGTGAGAGCAAATGATTGGAGTACAGATCTTCATTTTAATGCTACTTTTCTTTATTAAAGGCAACTATTTTGAAGGTGTCAGTAATGAGGTAATGAATTGATTCGTAGAAACTTAAAATTGGCTTTTTGCAACATAAGAAAGGTATGTAATCTCTGATACATCAGTGTTAGACAGCCTTGAAATGGTAAGATGTGAAAGTAGATGATCACAGCCCAGGTGTTATGTGTGCTCAAGTTTAATAATTTATTATTTCTAAAAGGTATTCAATGGCACAGTTCAGGAAACTCTGAATCCAATACCTTTAGGAGTGCTGTTGTGATTTATTCATATTGAAAGTAACAAACTTTGGGTGAAAGTATAGAATGTCAGTCATTTATAGACAGATTTTGAAATTGGATGGTAAAGGTTTGTTGGAATAATCCCAGAAAGAGACAGCAGGCTGCAAAAGATCTAGACAGTGCCACTTGAGAATTTGTCAATTTGTGACTTCACCAGTTGGTGTATCTCCTGAAAGGACAAATGTGTACTTTGAAAAAAAAAAAATAGCTGAAGTGAGGTGTTTCAGACAGGAACTGAGAAAAGGGTTTTCAATGATAGCAACCTGAGATAAGTAATCAATCTGTAAATCAAATAAAGCTGCATCATTTTCTTTTTCAGTTGCACCAAAGAAAGGAGCGCAGCACACCCCTTTTTCAACATTTGTTCAGTGACATTAAAGGTGCAAGAGGATGCCACAAGACTTTGTACACTTGCAAGTCTGACAACAGTCCAGGGAAGTTCATTCAGACAGTTCTGGCAGGCACCCCACCGGCCGGGACATCTGGGCATAAATCACTGCACAATCTGAATATGCAAGGCTGAATGTGCTTCCTAGCTGCATCACAGCACAGGGTTGGATATATTATCTAAAATTGAGTTCACTTTAGTCCTCATGCTCCTCTCTACCACAATGTTAAAGCTCAGATTTTTTACTTTTTTACCTTTTTCATCCCACCTTCCTGTAACACTTTGCCGTCAGCCCCACAGCACTCCACCACTTCAAATTGTACACTGACCACCCCTGAATCACAGCACATGTATTCTGTTGCATTCACTAAATCCATGTGCCTCTTCAAAGAAAAAGGGCCTTTTGTGACATCTCTACACCAGGTGTTTTTCTCTCCCTTTAGTTCCTGTGTTTTCATACTAGTGTGCTTCAGTTTGATGTGGAGTTCAAGACACTTTCAGCACTGGTCTACTCGTGCTTTTGTTAATCAATTTTTCTTCTCCCTTTAGAGAAGACTCATCCAAGAGCGTGTAGGCTGCATGACCCAAAGCTGGATCTAATGAGAGACACAATAGAAAGAACAAGAAAGGTAGCACCACCTTTTTTCTGTCTGAGGTGTCTTTTCACAACCCTAGAGTAGGAAAAACTTAGGCCTATTGAAGAGGCATCTTCAAGCCTAGGAAACAATGGCATCGTGGGATACTCAGGGTATAAAGAGACCTGGCTGTAGAGAAAAGAAAACCTCAAACTATACAGGCTTTGATGGCCCACTCAGCACATGGAGACCAGTGACCTTTAAAGGTAAGTACCCATCAGCCTCAAGCTGGAGCCAATTATTGGGCACATTTCTTTTCCCCTGCTCTTCTTCCAGATCCTGCACTGCCAAGACTGATTAAGAAACTATTGTGAGGATTTAATCAAAACATTTTTTTTTTACAAATCCAGATAAACCAAATACAAACAGTGTAGAATATTGTGCTGCAAGAGCCCAGAATGAGATAAGCTGTATTACAATGCATGCATTTCTCTTCTACCAGTACAATGAAGAACTAGGAAAAAAACTGTCACTGAACTGCAAGTCATTTTTCAATCATTCCTTATTGTGAGTGGAAAAACGTAAAGGCACTGTGAGCAGTTTTACTAGCTTTACAGTTGTCAGTCTTACACTGCCTTCAAAATTTAAAGCTGAATTTTAATCTAGGGTTTGATACTAGATTTCTTTTTCCATCAAAAAATTAAACAATTCTTGATATGCTGAATGCATGTCAACACAACAGCTTGAAGAACAAAAATTACGACACCAATACTCTCAGTGTATTTATTTGCACTTAGACAAATAAATAGCACATGTAACAAGTATATCCCTTGCCGTTACTGTGAAAAAATGAAGGTTAATCTGAATCACTTATTAGTAAGAAAAAAATGTGGAAAAAAGTGTATTGTGCTGAAAAAATACAACACAATAAGATATGAAGGCATCTTTTGATATAATTCATTGTGGATTACATTCAACTAATTAAAAGTCATCACTAATCATGAGAAAAATTGCAGCAGCAGAGCTATCAGGAGTAAAGTTTTTGAATAAAGTATCTATAAAGTATCTAATAAAGTCATAGAAAGCTTAGAGCTTAGGAGAGAAGAAAGCTCATTTCTCTGAGCATTAGATCAGCTAGCTCCTCTGATATCTACAGAAGCATTCCATAGGTTTGGCCCTAATTGATAATGGCTGGTTCACTGTGGAGATAGCCTTTGAGCCATGGAGAAATCAAAGTCTGAAATTCATGGCGTATAACAGTGTGCTCCTGATGCTTATCTACGTTACATGTCGTATTTGATCCTATGGACAAGGAACGTGGAGTTGTAATCAAAAGGCCCACGGACCTTGTGTTCAGCTCAGGGGTTAAGAAAGTCCCTTAACAGAAGCTTGTGCTGAGAAATAAGCCATTCTAACATCAGACTGAGGAAGTTGGCCGCAGTGAAAGTGTATGTTGGCTTGATGATAACATCTGCTGGCTAGCAATTGGGAGTTTGTACAGCCATATCTTACACCTTAAGGAGAAACAGATGAGGCTGTATTGCCTTAACCTAGACTTTACCTCAGTTTATCTCTCAGAGCACAGACCTATCAGTTACTTTAAACACACATAGCCAATGGGTAGGGAAGCTATTAGTAAGGGAAACACCACCATTTAATTATTTATAGATACAATTATCACCAAAAGCAGTGTGTGTGTGTACTTGTGTGTGTGTTGGACAACAGGTCAGACTGAGACCAAAGAACGAAAACAGAGATGGTACAAAAGGTGTAGAAAGTGCTTTGAAAAGAAACTGAGAGCCAATGAGGGCACACTATTGTCTAATGCAAAACCATTGGTCTTTTATCTGGGTCTCAATTATTCAACACGAAAGCAGCCTCCCCCTGCGAGAGGAGGGGAGATATTGGACTCTACATTACCTTTTCGACAGGGGAATAGTGGGACTGCAGTACATTCCACCTGAGAGGCTGTTCTGGGACCAGGCGCCGGCTGCGCCCCTAATGACATCATCCATTTCTTGGGGCCTCCTGGAACACGATTATGGTGATTTACAATTTATTCACATCTGCTGTTCTGTTGACTTGCTTTGTACTTGGTTCAGCTGCTTACAGCTCTGTGATCTACTTCTCTGCTGATGCAAATAGCCAGTGGTAGCTCAGTAAAGCCCGTATTAAAACCTTATTTTACCCAATCAAATACAGGACAACACCTGCATGGACTCTCCATCAGTAATGTACACATATGCTCTCCGAATCACATAATTATTATGTTGTTATGTTATTGAGATGCACACCACATCTGCCACTGCAAATGAGCAGTACTCCATGGGAGCAGATACTGTGATCTACAGAAACTCAATTAAACATATTGAGTCAGACAGATGTCACATGTATCATCCTCCTGTGAACCGACCGCCCACACTCTGCAATGTGATGAAAGTGGATAATTCTGCAGCTGAGTGTTAAATAATTATATTGACAGTAAACATGTCAAAGGTGTAGGCAAAGTAGAATTTGGAACAACATCAAGCACATTCTCTGGGATGTGTTATTGTCTGTGGGGATCAATTATGGAAGCAGATGGTGCGTGTGGCAAATTGTGAACCATCACAGATTGACCCAGGTTTTAAAAAAAAAGGAGCGCTTTCACATCTGGTTTTGGTGTGGGGATGCTTATCCAATCCATTCAATTGATAATTGCACATTTCACCACAGGTTTATGCTTCTACTATTCATTGTTCCATTCTTTTCCAATCTGTTCCTCTGTCCATGCAGAGGATCATGGATTGTGAATGGGCAGTTATGTAAATCAGGATCCAAGCAAGATGCAGCAATGAAGCAGAGGGACTTTGTGTAACCTGAGAAAAGCAAATTGTTAAAATTAAGATGTGGGTAAAAAGGTGCTGGAATCATTCCTCAAAATTCTGCTCCATGTGGACATGAAAGTCTCGGACAGCTGCTCCATATTTGTCAGCACATCTATGATAAGCATCTCCTGTCCTGGCGCATCCCAAAGGTGCTCCATTGGATTGAGATGTGGTGACTGTGAAGGTCATTTAAGCTCAGTGAATTCATCCAAATGTTCAAGGGACCAGACCAAGTTGATTTGAGCATTGTATCAATGCCATGTTATTCTGCTGGAAGTATCCATAAGAAGATGGGTACACTGTGCTCATAAAGGGATGGACATGGTTAGCAATAATAACCAGGTAGGCTGTGGACTTCATACTATCCTCAGCTGATACTAAGGGGGCCAAAGTGTGATTATCACCATGACAAACATCCTAAATCATCCATACAAGGCAGGACAGTTCCATACTTTTATGTTATTTAGAAATCCAAATTCACTAGACCAGGCAACTTTTGTTCAGTTTTGTTGACCTCTGATATCAACAAGGTATTTTAAACCTAGGGAACTGCTGCTCAGATTTTGATCCATGCCACATTCAAAGTCACTTGAATCACCTTTCTCCCCCATTCTGGTGCTTGGTTTGAACTCAAGCAGGTCATCTTCACTACGTCTACATGAATTAATGCACAGAGTTTCTGTCATGTAATTGGTTGATGAGATATTTGCTTTAAGGGGCCGTTAAACAGGTGCTTGAGTGGTTGGTTAGCGTATATTGATGGGCAGAAGGGGCCCCACTAATAAAGAATTGAATACTAGTGGCAAAATGCTCCTTACAGATACAAACCTATTATTTTAGAAGGAAAGTCTGCAGAATGCAAACTCACAAACTATCTAAGGTGTTATGTGCAACAACACAGCTAAAGAGGGAAAAAACAAAGAAGTGAATCCAGGAGGGTTAGCAACATTTAAATCAGTTGTGGTGCAGCAGGTGCAGCCATTATACTGACCTATGCTGTGGTCAACAGGGGTTTGCATATGATTATACTCTTGCAGCACTGTCAGTCATGCTTTATTCTGCCACCTGTGTATCAAAACAGCAAGACATTACCACCATGAAACACACAAAAGAGAAAACACCTGACACACTATCAACTTACATTCAAATGGACAGCAGATGGCCAATTTCCCTTCCTAAGGGCAATTTCAATATACCGCCTTGCAGAACATATTATATGAGCTGTGGATGCAGTTGGGATTATTTATATCATGTCGCTGCCAGCTGTTATTTCCACCTTGGTTGACCTTTGCTGTACAGATGACACAACTCATGAGCAAGCTTAATAAACAAAACATGCCTCCAAATATGCTCATTCCTCACACGCAGTGAAAGCAGTCACACTGTATGCACACATTCACGTACAACTGAAGCTGCCAACATAATCTGGTCCATCACCCCTATCTGTAATATATTACACTAGTGTGAGTGATGAGCACAACGAGACTATGACTGGTGCAGAACCAATTTAAATTTTCAGATTGCCAGGAAGGGCTACATGAAGGGAGGCAGACACAGTCAGACTACAAGCTACAAGGGAGGTTTATCAATGAGTACAGAATTCATTCAAGGATGAACCTCGTTCTGTGGATTTGCAACCTCCACCCTCCCCTTCCTTATCAGCACAGACCTGAAACGGATTGGTTAAACTGGAGAGATGACTGTGCATCTGATGACTACACAATGCCGTTGTTCACGGTGAGGAATAATGGAAAAGGAAGAAGAATGGATGGAAGGCTCATTTCATTTTCCAACAGTCTGAACACGTGCGATGGACACTTGCGATTAATGCTGCCGAAAAGATAAAATATCTGATATAACAGATGACGAAACATGGTCAGGTTTTTCTTGTATGATCCTCTATGAGGAATATTTAATGAAAGGAAACAATGGCCTTTTAACACAAAACACTGACTGTATGTTAGTGTTAATGCCATTTATGTGCTGAGATTAGCAAAACTGAATTTTAATAATAGTATGATTTTTTTGTTTGTTTGTTTGTTGTGCTTCAAAATCATAAATAACCGACAATTATCGAGTCTTCCTGCAGAAGACTTATACCACAAAAACAACTCCATAAAAAGTAAACCGGATATCCCAAATGTGAAGTTCAATGGTGTAATGGTTACAACATACTGAGCTGAAATTGTGTTCACTTTTTTGAATTTGAGGAAAGGCAAATTATTTTAGGCCAATATCTTAAATTTCATAGAATTAAACATAATTTCAGATCATGCTTTTCAAATGTAGCATAAAAATTAAAAATTAGTATCCAGTAGCACAACTTTCAACCCACAGGCACACTTCAATCTCCCACCATTGTAACATAATTTTAATTGTTGATACTAACAATACTGAAATATTTACCCCATAAGTATCACATTTGATATCATAAGAATCCAACAAGTTTGTTTGAATAGAAAAATGATGTTTGACCATAATTAGTTATTACAGTTTCATCTGTAATAACTGATGCTCTAACGGTTTAGGCTTCACTTTGAGGGGGGGCTGTTGTGCCGCATGCTTCTGTACAGATTATGTACAAAAATATGTAGTTAAGTGGTTTTATCCCTCAAAAATAAAAGCAGCTCATGAATTTGTGGGATAGACTCCAATATTTCTACCCTTTCATATTATTTTTTCTTCAAAACTAAATTCAAAATGAAGCCAATCATGGAGAAAACTGTAAGCTTCTTGACAGCAACCATTTCTTTAAATAACTCAAGGAAGATACATGAGAAAGATTTGTAAAAAAAAAAAAAAAAAAAAAAAAAAGTAATATCAAATATGCATCTCCTTTATGATGTATGTTCTAAGTGAAACCACACTGAGTAAAGTAACTCAAGTCCCTATGCATGGAAGATTCCCCATGTGTGCATGCGAGTGCACTTGTGAGACATGAGCCTAAATGTGTGCTTCTGTACGTGTCACACAGAATTGAGTTCCCTGAGTTAAACATCCCGACTGCACACACTTCAAAGAGCAGCAGTAGTGAGACTCAGCAGGGCAGTGACTCAGGCCCCAATGAGACCAGAGGAGGAAATCAAACTGGCTGCCATATTTTGTGGTCAGCCAGTCTGACAGGGGTTGCGCTTTCCATCTCCCCTCTCCCTCTTTTCCACTCACCCCATCCGCCATCCTCCCTCTAAGCTATCGTGTTAGCCGCAAATTGAAGATTTTAGATTATCTTTGAAACTTGCCCTGCAGCTGGGGTGAGTTGCATGCAATAAAACTTTAAACCAAAAGGGATAAGATCAGCTGAAATCATAAAAATGATGTCCAGCATTAATGCCCATGTGAAAGTCTGGCACTGCAGGTAAAGCAGGGATTACCAGAAGCAGCTTTAGGGGTGCTGTGGAGGATTTTGTGACCTTTGGGCAGAAAAAACATTGACTTTTCTCAACCTGTGAACAGTGTCTATGTTAAGCTGGACTAACTTCCTGCTTTGTGGCTAAATAACTCTTCTATTTAACTGCAATGTTAATTCAACTCCATTAAAAGCTCTTCATATTTGAACACAACTTTTATTTTAGGTCTATTTGATATTCTGTGATTAAATCTTCCTTTACCAACGTATTGAATGGATAAATTATAGAAATATTAATATGGTTAATTAACTGCCTCCAGAATGCTGATGCCATGTGTGTTAAGTAAAGCTTGCAATGTGCAATTCCTTCAAGGTCTTAATTTTAGATACATGACTTTAAGACTTTTTGAGGATGCCTGGGAACCCTGTCCACAGCCTGCCTTTCCCAACACTAGTGCCCATTTCTCTTTTGAGCAGATGCATTTGCCCAGTCCATGATATAGTGTTGCTGTGATCTGGGATGGTACACAAAAAGAAAACAGAGAAAAGCCTCAAAGAAAGAAACGACTGGTGTACATGTACAAATGAGCTAAAAGTGGACCAAGGTAAACTTCTGCCATCCAGAACTGCATCATGGACTGGGAAAAGACTGATGTCATCAACTCAGAGCAACAGATCAGGGCATTCCCAGATAAGGGAGGTCAGAAAGCAAAGGCCCAGGGGGCGACAAAGTGGGATGAGGGGGCCTACATGCTGTCACACACCTGAGGGCATGATTTCCGAGCTGCTGTAGGTAGAACAACCAAACCATGATAAATCAACTGTCACACAAGCCACAACAGCACGTGACTCTTCTCAGGGAGACTGCAGGAAGTTTGTAGTTGATACATGTGAGATGAAAAGAAATCACATTGGTCTGGTTACAAAAACTGTCTTACTGTAAGTATGGGAGACTTTAAGTTTGTTGATCCTGACAGGTGTGGACATGACAGTCCAAGTTCTTGACAAGGCTTTGACTTTTTCATGGCTCAATTATCCAGTTAAAATAACACAACACTATAAAATATCTCTCTCAGTTATGGACTGGTATATTTAACAGGGATGCAAACAGCATTTGTTTATACATACATTTGCCTTTGTGTTCCCACTGGGACTTTTGTGTTGACGGTTCAAGCCTAAAAGAGCAAGGATCAAACTCTTTGACTGCATAAGCTTTTTATCCTTAACTGGGATGAGTTGCTTTCTGGGGGCAGACTGAAAACAATGTACCGCGTAGTGAGGACCGTAGGTCAAAGGGCACCTCTGAGGAACATCTCATTTCCATTTCTTGTATATATTCTAGTTCTTGCTGACACTGTGATAGAGTCACTTCTGATAAGTGGGAGGATGGAAAAGAAATAACCAAGAAGACTTCGAAATGACATGTTACATTTTGGGATATTTCTGGCTTTATTTGATAGGATAGCTGAAGGGAAATAGACAATATTGGAAGGAGGGAGTAGGAGGGGGAAGACATACAGCAAAGGGTCATGGCCGAGAGTTAAACCAAATCTTCCAATCAGTGTTTCCCATGTAAGTGCAAGTAGTATGGTAGCCATTAAAGTCTTGTCTCATTTGCAGTCTGATAAACTGTTATTTGTCGCATCCAGGGGCAGCAGCGGCAGCCCCAGTGGGTAATGCTGGGAAAGGCGCCAGAATGAGCACCGACTGCTGGATGAGTATGCAACTAAACCGAGCTCAGCAGCCTCACAGCCAACATCTTTTGAGACATCACAGTTGGAAGACAGGAAAACGGTACAAGAGTGTTTTTCCTGCTCCTTTCCTTCTGACCTTCCCCTTCTCTTCGATCGGGTTTTGCAACTTTCTAAATTCCCCCAAAATCCTGTTGTGTCTTCATCATTCTTGTACTGAAAGTCCTGGTCGGGGCTGCTGTAAATCACCACAGTCCCTGACGTTATTTCCTGACATCAAATTTGGCCCCGTTGATTTGAGGGCTGAGTTCTTCTGGAGGCTGCTGAGCCCTATTTTGATGTCTGCTCCCTTTCTGCTGTTAGAATCAACGTTGGATCTCTTTTGGTCTCGGTTTTAATGAACAAGCTGTTAACTAAAGAGACAAGAAATAACTAACATGAAATTTGTGGATGGTGAGCCTAAATACAAAAGCTGATTGAGCATCACATCACAGACATTTGTTATTGTTTGATAAGTGGTGTGATTGGCCTGGGCAAAGAAATAATCCACAGTGACTCCTCCCCTTAAAGCCTTAAAGCCTTAAATCTTCAAAGATGCATACTTTTTCAACTCTGCAGGGAAGAGGAACTGCTACACTTCCAACTCACATGTCGATGACTTCGCCTGCTGCCTTATTAATGCCATCAGGAAAATCAGTTTTGATACATCAATGCATGAAATCTCTCTGCAACACTCTTGTCATTGATGTTCGCGAGGATGGACAGGACAGAAAACTGTTCAGCATTTTATGTTTGGAAGCAGTCACAATTTCTGTTATGTCGATGTGTGAAGTCAAAGCATGACCGAACCAATTACTGTGCAGCTGAAACTTCATTTGATGTGGAAATCTAATTGAACGCACCAGTCAAAATGGCAGGCCAGTGTGATTGGCAAACTATTAACACAACCCGGTGCCCTCAATATTTCTCGACATGCGATTGTTGGACTCTGGAATGAGTTATTGAAATGCACAACCACGGCTCTCCGGGAGGTATTCCATTTGCAGAGGTAAATCATTTCTTTCCTTTAATGTCTGAGGAACAGGCTGAGTGGTGCCTTTGATCATTGCCACAGTGAACATAGTGAAAATAGCTCCAGTTGAATGAGTTGAAATGGATTTTCTAAAAACACCAACTTTTACCCATTAAAATACCCAACACTTTATCTTTTTCTTCTCGACAATAGTTGTGATTAATATTACTGACTTCAGAAAGATCTATTGAGTAATACTTAACTGAATAAAATGTTCTCAGACTTTGAAGAACATTTTGGTCATTCTAAATTTACTTAAATGAAAAGCCAGATGTAATTTTGTTATATAAAGGAACTTCATTTTTTCTCAACTGATGTAGGCTCGTTTTTACAGGTACATTTTCATCACTGAACAAATTATAAGAAGTTCAATTATTCATATATCATCCCTGGAAATATTATCTTTGATGAGTCAAGTCTATTTCTCTGGTTTCTTTTGACACAGTAGTCAAATTATGAAGAAGAGAGAAACTGTCCCTGTCAGGCAGATACAATTAGTATTGATAAGATATGACCTATCTACCCGCAACAATAGAGCTTCCATTACACATAATGCTCTCCAACTATCTTTGGCCCTGCAGAGCCAAGAGCAGGAGGAGAGGAACAGTGTGACCTGATGAATACCAGATAAAAGCCAGGGCAATCATGGCCAGCCCTCAACATTAAAACCTTTTATAGATTTCTGCATGCTGCCATTTTCTGATGAAGGGGACATTTTCAATGGGTTGTGATTGTTACTGTCAGGGAATTGTGGTCGGCTGAATGAAGGTTTGAGAGCTGCTGCAAATGGAGAGGGTGAAAAAAAAATCTGTTTTGATCATCGCTTCGCTTTAACATGTTATTTTATTTTATCTCCTTTAGTCTGTCAGTCGAATTTTTGTGTGTATGTGAGCAACAGGTGCTGCATAAGAAGGAGGGAGGCATCAAAACCTGTTAACACTCAGACTGTGGGTCAAATATAAAAATTATTTCAGAAACCACCACAGAGAATGCTGATTTTCTGTTTGACACAGAAACCCTTTAACCAATGGATGCTAGCACCTATTAAAGACCAAGTGTAGTACGAACACTCCTTCAGCACAGGCCTTCTTAATGTAGAGGACGTTTTGACAGGTGTATTCAGAGTGAACTCCGATGAGTTGAACAGATTTGCATTTCAATCAAATCTTGAGCGTTTTTCTTGGTGTGTCATCAGATGGTGAAAAACAGAATTAACGATTTTGAAAAATTCGTCTAAATCTCAAAATTCATGCATTTAGAGGTTCCAGCTGCTTCAGTGAAACAACAAGCTGGCTTGAGAATTTCTAATCATGATGCAACTTTGTGAGAGGATAAAAAGACAACCAGGTTATTTATTCATATTTATGGTGTTGCACACCTATGACTCATCAAAGCTGAGGTGTTCTTTGGGAAAAATAAAAAAATATTGGTTGATTCTTGCTGAAAAGATGTGGGTTATTATTTGTTTTCTCCTGGAGGAGGTCTTAAGAGAGACTGGTCAATGTTTTCTTATTACAGCCCATCAATTATAAATGCAATGCTAACAAGAAAGCAAGATGATGTGTTAAACTGAATTTCAAACCAGTTAGGTCTGACTTCTGCCACCAAACAGAGCTTGTAAACCTTGCTCCCTTGGTCAGAGTTCTCCAAGGTTTGACCCAGATGTCACCTGCAGCCTCAGCAGTTATTCTGAGCCTCCAATGTTGCTGCAGATTTGTTTGCATTAAAAATGATCGAAAGCTTCATATGAGTCATGCAAAAGCTTAAAGGCAACCTTGTGTGTCTGAGGCATAAGCTGCTTACACAATTCAATTCCACAACAGTGCAATAACCAAGTTCCTCCATTACTGCCTATCAAAGCCTACAATGAAATATCATTGGTGTTCTATAATATGATTTCACGTGACATTACAGTGTTCAGGAATTAAACACATGGGCGATCAACCAGAGGCTGAATTACTTTCATGCTACAAACCTGCCCTGTGCATTACGCAGGTGTAAATAGAATATAAATAATAATAAAATAACATAAATGCAATAGATGAGGACAGTGAATAGAGTAGGAAAGTGGATAAGGGAGGGGAGTGACATGTAACATGAGCCTGGGTCACCCGTTTGAGGACGAACCTCATAGGGAGTGACCTAAACCACTGGACCATTTGTGCCCTATAGTCTAATTAGACTTGTGAATTTGTAAGAGCTACCCAATGGTTGAAAAGATGGACAAGTGACAGCTACCCAAAAAGTGAAGCAAAAACACTTAAAGCTCCCGTGTTTACTCCTTCCCCTAAGCTCTGGAAATTACTCTGGAAGTGACTTTGTCCACAAATCACACCAAAAATACTGTGTTGTTGCACTTTCCATCCATGATGGGTTTATGATGTGAGCTCAAACTGCGGTCGACAGTGCATGTGTGTGTATGTCAAAGAGAAGAGTGGAAAGCTGTTTGGAGCAAAGAGTCCACTCAGTGTGATCACATTAAAGGTCACATCATACTGTTCCTACAGAGAAAAATACACATCAACCCTCTTTTCCAGGTCATAGATTCCTCTAGCTTGACATCAAATGTAGTCAAAGTTGGCACATGGTATTCCTGAACTACTCTGGTATATTGGGTCCTGCACTGTTCATTTTTGATCCAGTAAAATTTCATAACATTCCTAATATCAAAAAGTGCACCCTCATTTTGTTGTTGCCCCCTTAACTGTACCAAAAAGTTTTGAACCAAACTTTCCAAGTTGTTAGCAATTTTTTTCAGAACGATTATACCCAACCTTGAAATTCTTCCTCAAATGACATTACCAGCATTGTATGTCAGCAAACAATGTGGGAATATTTGGGCTTTATCCTTTTTAATCAGAAGTGGTGATTTGGGGTGTACAGAGATTTTCAACACAAAATATTTCACAGACAGTGATAGATGGAAACGCCGTTTGTGTGCAGCCCCCTGTATGAAAACAGAAGGACGTGGTCCACAATATCCAGCATTAATTTCAATGAAATGGACAAAATAAAACTATTTTGCTCAAAGTATAATGTTAAGCATTCCTGGTGCTTCTTGCAACCCCATGCAATAGACCAGCTACAAACACCTCTACTGTGAAGTTTTTATGTTTGTGTTCAGAGGGTATCAAAGAGGTGTTGATTTTACTCCATTCTGAGTTTTGAAGTCACTTTGTGATGTTCCAATAAATGACACTATGACTATGTCTAATTTTGAAATACATCTATACATTCATCCATTACTTAGTAGTAAGTGTAATGAACAAGTCTCGAATATTTTTTTGATAAAGCACAAAAGGCAATATTAAAATCATCTACTTCAGTGTTCCCTCGTACACTCCAGTGGTTCTGACATTCCCTTTAAAGGCTTGGTTTGCAAGATCAAAGGTCCTGCTCTCAGCTCCACTTGGCATTCAAAGTCACACTGTGTGAGCAGCACCGACAGCTACGACACAACACTGGCAACATGAACCACATTTCTATCTTTAGTCCCGTCTCCATCTATTATCCAAAAAACTGCTCTACCCTGCTTGAGTCTGAAGAGTTTGAATGTTTCCCGCATAAGGATGCTGCACATACTTCAGTGATATTGCTGACCACAAGTGAATCCGCATAAAATTAAATTAGAATTTTTTTGGGGAAAAAAAAAACAGATTAACTGTGGAGCTTTGACAGTCCTGCAGAAGTCCAAGGAGAAAATGAAAAAGAGTGTCGACATGAATAAAACACATGCCTGCCTAACTTCCAATCACAGTATCTATTTTGAATGAACCTTCCCTTTGCTTTTAACATTTGATAACAAGGAAAGAATGATGTTGCACCATCAACCTCAAGGTATCCAAAATTATAGCTATTTCAGGGACTAAAATAAAGATGCTCCAGTCAGTTTCATTTTTTAAGCAGTGAATGAGATTCCTGGAATCTTCACAGAGTACATAGAGTAACACTATCACACAGGTTGCATACCTGTATATCATTTATTACTTTACACTTGAAAATTTTACCGTCACACAAACTATCTACCAGAAAGGTCAAAGCTTGTTAAAATAATGGACAGGGGAAAATAAGAAGATCTACACACTTCAAAGCTCTCTTACATGGGTTGGTTTAGCAAAAGGTGACATTTCAAATAATCATCTTCTTCCTCAGATTTGCCAAAATATATTTGAGTCACCATTTTACCTTCAAACAAATGCATTGTCCCAAAACAGCTCGGTTGAATTTTCTGAAATAGAGGATGAGCCAAAAATCCAGTGTTGCCAACTCTTAAGTAAGGAAAGTAGTTATTAGCTGTCCCAGAAGTCACTGGAAGTCACTGAATGACTCAAATTTGCGTAACTGCCCATTTCCATGTAATTGTTATGGATGCTGCAGGAGAAAAGAATAATGTCGTGGGAGTGACGATAAGTGAATAAAAACACAGTGAATATGTTTACAACTACAACAGAACTTTCTTCTGCCAGTTTTGTTTTTTTGGTTTTTGTTCATCACCAAAGTAACAATCCTCCAACTTTATCCAAGCTTTTGTTAGGCAAAGGTGACTGATAAGAGACACACAAATGCAAGATTCATTTGAGCACAGTCAAGCACTCTGGCTGTAGCTGGGAGGAGCTGACGTGCTGGGGAGGAGAGCATGTCCGCCTGTGAGTGTTTTGGAATGAGAGAGGGGCCCACAACAAGACCTCCTGCTTGTTGAGAAGAGTAAGATGCATGCTTTCACGTCATTAGTGGCTTTTTAGAAGAAAAAAAAAAGAGTCACTAGAGGGGTCTGGAAAGTCATTAAATATTGGTGAGGTTTTCCTGTCGCAGCACTGAAACAACAAAGTTGAAATGAGTAAAACACTGCTAGGTAGTACTAACATCCTATAATATTGTTGATTGTTACTCACTGAACTGAAACTAGGGCTGTGTAAGCTCACCAAAAATTGAGTTTGTCAGACTGAAATATTTGATATACTTGATCTGTGTCTATCAAAAATTGAGTCGTAGTTCTTCTATTCATCTTTTAAGTATGAATGTAGACAGTGAGTGACTGGGTGGAGTGAGGAGTTCTGAAAACCAGAGCTGAGTCCTCATTTCAGAGGAGTCCTGGACTCAAGTACTAGCACAAGCAGGAGCACAAACGTCTTATGTAGCTTTTCAATAGAAGAGGCTGCATTGCATTTTAGTGTAACTTTTCCGTAGTAACTAGAACTGTTGTCTGTTTTCAGTTTCTGCTTGAAGTATAAGCGGCCTACTGTGGATTGACACACCCTTACAGCAAGCCTCAAGTGGACACTCAAGGACCTGCAATTTTCCAGCCTCAGAAGTTTATGTTAGTCCTTAAAGACTCCTCTACCATTCTTTAATGTTCACACTTCAAAAGAGTTCTTCATAACAAACAAAAACAGTCACTTCTCAACTTCAGGCTATCCACTTCACATCCATTATCCCCTTAAGCCTTCAGCCCACAGGGAACACCACAAGAGGAGACTGTAAAAGCTGAAGATAACATGCATGAGAAAAACCCATCATACAGTATAAAACTTTATCACCCCTCCTCTCACTTGCAGTCGCTTTCCTACTCTCCCCACTCTCTCTCGCTTTCTCTCTCACTCTGAACAGCCCAGCCATCTTTGGTGAGAATTATGCCAAACACACTGAGCTCCAGCCTGTAATTCCATATGATTTCCCAGAATGCATAATCCCTCTTCTGAGGCAACTCCCGAGGACCATCCCAGGAGTTTCTTCACAGAAAAGAGGACATAATCCATCACAGGTTATAAAATCCTCTGATCTGGAGCTTCAAAATCGCAAAGGGATCTTGTTATCTACAGGACATAAAGTGCCACGATAGCTACTCCTCCCCAGCTTTCCTCATTCATATTAAGGCCCTTAACAGAGAAGTCAAAGGGAAAAACCCTGGAGACCGACACCAACGGTGCCAAGAAATCCCATGGGTGAGGTTTGTCTTGTGGGGTTTTAGAAAAACTGTAAGAGCCCTGTACAAATGTGTAACCAGTGAGTCAACAGGGGTTGCCATCAGCCAAACACCAAAAGCAGCAAGAGTAAGAGTAGAAGAGGACTGATAATGTTCTCAGCTAGTCAGCTCATCTAAACCTATGCTGTGTACCAAATCTGATACTTATGTACATGAACAGCATACACTTTGTATTTACTAGAGTTAGCTTTTACAGGTTAGTATTCTCTCAAATCAAACACTGCTCCCTTGTGCTTGAATCCAAGCATCAACCTACTGTCTGAAAATATGGAGCACCTTGAAGTGTGCAAAAAAAGTAGTTCTTCAGGTGTCCCCTTGAGGCTGGCCACAGAAGTACTAGAACCACATACACATCAAGCCAGGCTACATAAATTTGGAAGAAAGGCTAAAACATATCACGCAAAAACATCACATAACCTTGTGATCAGACCACTGTGCATGCACATATGCCGATGACAATGCTGAAACAATATTTCATGCAGCCCTATAACCAACTCACTTGTAACTTTGGAATTGGTCAGAGTATTTTGCCAAAAAAAAGGCGACGAGTGAAGCTAAACCAAACTTTGATCCAACTGATTATTACATCACCAAAATGGTTTTCAATACACATCGTGACATGCTAAGGCCATGGTAATCAGGAGGTAATAGACTGATATCTCAACAGGTCTTACAAGCTTACAGTTTCTGCACTGGCTTTTTTCAAGGAACAGCTCCAGAGTTGTTTTACAAAACTATGAAATCTCTGCTGCACACAATTATTGCAGTTATGTATCTAAATACATTGTCAACTGTCCGTGAACACGAAAGTTACTGCATTTGTAGGAGTGTAAAGAACTTTTTGTTACCATAACCTCCAAATGAATTACTTCTTTATGAAATGCTCTGTGCATCAGAAAAGGGAATTAGTTTTGTTGTTTCATTGTTGTTCAAATATAAGTTCAAAACCTTGGACAGCAGTAAATACAACAGAGCTACAGTCATAAAAGCCTTTTTCATAATCCTCTCTGCTCACACTGGGGACTCTGCTGGAGCAGTGTCTTGCAACATCTGGCTACAGCTTAACCTTCCCCTCCAGCACCCATGAGCCTAGGGGCACACACACACACACACACACACGCACACACACACAGACACACAGACACACACACACGCACACACACACTCGCACACACACACTCGCACTCTCACACATGCCTCTAGGGTGTGATGCCCGCTGACTACAAAGTGATTTTACACTGTGACTATGTGCCGTGCCATGGAGTGTGTGTGCCTGTGCGTCTGCTGATGTTTCTCGCCCTGTGTAGTGATGCCAGTAGTCACACAACCAGGCCGTCAAAGGCAGTGCTGTGTGCCGCCTGATAGTCCAACTGCTCCGCATCCCCAACCTTCCTTCTGTTCACCCCCGTACAGGAAGCAGAACACAGCAGCGGCTGCAGCAGTGCCCACTGGCAAGGCCTCCTGAGGGATCACATAGCTCGGAGGTTCAAGGGTGAAAAAATGGCTTCTGGCTTTGAACCACTCATGATGGTTAGCTTCAATATCTATTTTTATTTCTCCCTTCTCACTTTTTTTCTGAGTGGCTTTTCCAGGTTGTCACCTCACATAGCCTGAGACAGAAGCTTTATATTTTTACCTACTTGTTTGTTGTGTTTGGGGGTTTCATGCTTTACCTTTTCAACCAGGTTGTGGCGTCTCCATCAAATAGGTTTTTCAGCACCTGAACGTTCCCAGTGACAGCTGTGTGGGAGAAGCATGAAGCTGAAAATGGAAAAGGTCTCCTTTCTTATAAAAACGCCTTAGGGAGACTCGGGGAAAAAAACTCACACACCCCCTGTTTATTGACCTTCTATTTATTCTCAAAAGCAGGAAAAAATTGTGCACAACACTTAAAAAAAAGGGCTACTTTGGCACAAAATGCACCAGTACTCACATTCATATTCCATCCTGGCTCATGCTGCTTTCTGTGTGATGTTTTAAATGGCCATAATTCTAGACTGCAGTCCCGAGCAGCAGGCGAGGGTGAAGAATGATATAATTGGTTGTTTTATTCAGCTCGCCCTCTGCTCCTTCCCTCTGCCCACAACATCTACTTCATTCAGTGGTGCTTTTAACTAATCGATACACCCCACGGTCTGATGCATTTTATGCACATTGACGAGCGAATGACACATAGGATTTGTTTTGAGCATTTTAGCGTCGATGGGGAAATCGAGAAGAGGCTGCATTAGTTTCATTGGAGACTGAAGGCAACTTTTGAAACTTGTGTGCTCTTAAGAGCTCGGCCAAACATTCTGGGATACAAGGAAGAAAAAAAATGGGAATAATAATCGGATATGAGGTTCCAGAAGCACAGCACGGAGGAGATTTGTGTTATTTTCACAGTCATTGGGATTCAGAATACACATTGAAGCTATAACCAGGTGGGCCTCCGCCTAAGGCTGCTGCTTACATATCTTGTGAAGTAATCATCAGGTCTCAGCAGGATATTTTGCACCCGTTGACCCCTCGCACATCATACTCACAAAGCTGGCAGCTGATTTATGTTGCGCGGCACAAGTGCTTAAGAAAAGCTTCCAGAGTTCCAGAGATGTTTTATTTCATTTTATAATTTTTTTTTTACACTGAAGGTTACATTTACTTTACATATTTGGGCTGTTGAATTTAAATTACACCGACAGAAGAATTTTAAAAAAAGAAAGAAAAGGCTCTGACTCTTTGGGAATGTCAGATGATAAGGAATATATTTATGTCGCTTTCAAATCTGCTTCATCTCCATCAAAGGCCACAAAATCTTATTCTCAAACATCTTTTTGTCATCTGAGAGTGATTGCGTAAAGATGGAACATTTTTATGACTTTATCCTTTTCCGTGAGAATACAGTGAATTTAGAGGCCTTTGATAAAAAGTAAAGATGTTGCTTTCATGAATTTCTCAAGTTGATCTTTTCACCTTCAACTGTCTCGCGTCTTTGTTGTGAAAGGGAGACAAAGCCTGTATTATATCTTTAATGGTGAATCTGCAATTTCCTCCAAAAGTCAGAGCCTGTAGAGTTTCACCCAAAGGGCGGTTGTTTCAATACTTCATACTGACTGGTGGGGGGAGAGGAATGTGTCCTACACTGAGTAATGTTGAAGCAAAACTACGAGCAAACACTTCTGCACCCGCTCATTTTTCATCCCAGGGCTAAAAAAGGTTTCCTCTGCTCTCGGACAGCCCCGTGTCGGCTAGGGTTTAATCGTCCCAAAGTGGGCACAGCAGGACAGAACAAACAGAGACAAATCTCTCAGTTTAGTATGATCACTGCCAGATCTGGAGCCTTTTCTATTTGTATGAGCCTTACAGAGCCTCTTCTGTCTCTCTTGCTCTCTCGCTGGCTGCTCCTGCTTGGCACTGCATTATTTAGCGCATCACTTGAAGATTTATACGTAGTAAACAGCGGATATTAGCCTTTGGCTTGAGAAGACCGGACAGTTGATCAATATCTCTCCCTTTCATTGATGGTGAGTGAAGGAGGGATCTATTATTTCAAAATGAGGCAGCAATTTATTAAGGGAAAATGCACAGAGCACACTCAGAAACATGTCTGTCTTAGAGGAGGCAGCATTACAAAGTATCACAGAAGACATGCCACCATTTAGAAATGCTGAGTTCGTTAAGCTGTGTAAATAAGATGAGCTTTAGACAGGGTCAGGAGAAAAAGGTATTTCACCCTTTTTAACCAACTCCCACAAGACTTAGTGATATTTTGCGTTTTACTTTGAAAGTCTTCCAGAAACACCTTATCTTTCTGCATTACAGTGTACGTGCACTGCCAGTCTAACCACTGTAAATAAACACTTTGCAGCACATATACTCTGTTTTTTCTCAGTTGTAACTTCTGTGTCCTTGTGCTTGTAAATGTGGAGGTATGAATTTTAAGTCTTTCTATATACTTCCATATTCAATATCTGACCTTTTAGCTCTGTGTGCATCTGGTCTTTTCAGACTGTTGTCAGCAGGGGGAAATCAGGATAGCTGCAACTTTCATCTTTCAAAGAATTACTTTTTTTACCACGCAAATTTATTCTATTTTCCTTAGTGCTTAAATCTTTCTCCAGCTCTTTTGTTCATTTATATCATTTCATATCTAAACTTCTCAGTCCTCTAAGTCTCAATTCTTCTTCTTGAGTCCCGATGCTGTCAAAGTTAATAAAACTCACTGGACTTTCTTGTTGTTTACGGTCTTTACTGCTGCTGGGTTTGTATGTTGTTTGAATTGAATTATTTCATTGTTTGTGTCTTTCCATGTTTGGGTTTTTATGGTTTGCTCTTTTGTACGTGTATTCTTGTCTGTAACCATTGTTTTTAAAGTTGCAATAGCAATAAAGCTATGATCATTTGTATCTCATTTATTTAAAATCTCTTTTACACAAATTGAGGTAAGAAATCATGATGAGACGCACCTCATTAAAAAAAATACATCTCTTACTTGTACAGCGTGCTGCTAGAGAATCAAGCAATTCAGATGAAAACTACAATTTGAACCAGGCTGTAAACATGTTTATTTTCCTGTCAAGATTATCTTTATTGAACGAGTGTGTATCTGGCTTCAGATGTTTTTGCAGACAGCCTCTAGCAGACACTCAAGGAACTGCAGTTTTGGGAATTTCCTGTTGGCTTCATATGATATATTCAGACTACAGGCTGCTGCCTACTATCAAATATGATGTGCTTCAATGGTGCTGATGTCAGGGTGTTGATCGAGTGCAACTAGCCACACACAAAAAAACATGTGTCCCCTTTGAAACGTTTGAAAATTAATATTTCCCTCCCTGTTTGCCGTTACACACAACAAAGTCAGTGAAGGCTGCCACTAACTACAGGTATACACTCTCCTGTGATGTACCTCATACAATCCAACTTAAATCTTAGCCATCCCTTTTGCATTGTTTCTTTCTTCTTGTCAAAGTTACCCTCTCCTATGTAAGGCTTTCAGCTCAGATGACTAACACGACTTCTGATTTCTGTCCGTGTTTCTCCCATTATCTCCAATCTCTTTCTCCATCTCTCGCCCCCGTGCCTTTCGGCAACAAATCCGCTCATATGCAGCGGATAAACTTTGTCCCTCAATCAGACTGACCCGAGGAACAAACTGGATTCACATAACTTTCTGATACAATCAAACGGAAAAGCAAACCAGGGCTGACAAAAAGCCAAACAACAGGCTGCCAGCTTGTTCCAGGAGGGTGGATGGATGGGTGGAAGTAGAGGAGAGAGCAGGGCGGAGGCAGGGGGCATTTTGGGGATTCCCTTGCCTCTGTCAGAGTGCTGCAAAGCCATCCATCATGTCTGTTTTTATGGGACTAAAGAGCTAAACCACAAGCCTGGGGGGAGGATATTAAGAGCCTGACAATAGGAGCCGAGGCGATTGATCTATTTAAAACAGCCTTTGCAAAGCAGTGGAAAGCAGTGGTGCGGTGACAGATTTGTAGCGTTTTCATTTACTTCTGCGTTTTTCACCTCTTGATTAGATCTGGGTGGCCTGTGGGTAAACATTGTCAGCAGATCCTATTTGCTCCCTCGAAGGACCCACATGTGAACAAGTACAAGGATGTCTGTCTCTGATGGCTGCCTGAACTGGCAACCTTGTTTGTCTGAATTTCTCTGCTTTCACATCCTTGTTAGGGAAAAATGTATCTGTCCAAAAACCCCAAAACCAGATGGCTTCCAAACAATTTACCATTCTTTTCCCACATATGATTATTTTAAAGCTAATCAATACTTGTTTTGTGTTAGATAATTTCCAACAATCATGTATCAATGTTTGTCCACGTCTCCTTTGATTAGCTGCCTCTTACAAATACCAACTTGTTAGTGTCTTGGATTTATCCTTGGAAACATGCAAAATGAGAAGCAAATGTCGAGATATTTATTTTTTAAAGGGCTTTTTTCTGCTATTTTTCCATCAAAGGCACTGTTGATCAACACACCATGCAGAGAAAGAGAGAATTCATGAAAAGGCTTACATGCCAATTAAACCTAATACAGGAGCAAAGGGCCAGTGCTGTGTCATGAAGCCGGCTGTAAAGAGGCACCTGCAGTCCATCTGACACAGGTGAACCACTCTGAATAGCCATATGAGCAAAACCCATTCAGTTCAAGGATTCGAAACTTTATCAATAAAAAAGTGTTGAAAATGTAGAGTCACTGCCAAGAGAACTGACCTTTATCTGACTTCAGCTGTAAAAATGAAACAGGTGGGTGTAGGGTAAAAAAAAAACTCTGATGGTGAATAATAAACAAGTGATATGCATGAAATTTAAGCCTATCCAATCTTTAAAAAGTAAAGGACGTCTGTTTTGTTCGATCATCTCTTTGTTGCATCAAAGCTTGTTGTAAATTAATCTTTTACTTTTAGAAAGCCTCTTCCTCTTCCTCTTCCTCAGCTGAGTATGTTGGTTTGGTCTGCAAAAAAAAAATTGCCAAATCTCCTCTGCCACTGCCAAGCAGCTTACTCTGCCACTGACTTGTTCTGTCATTTGATGGAGCCTTAGCAGCTTATGGATTCTCTACATGTACCTGTGTTGCACCTCACTAGGGTTACAGAACAGAAGAGATGGTTAAACTGTTTATCAATCTTAGGTGGTAATCTTACTCGGATGAAAAAGAGAAGAAATGGTAGGGCAAATATCCTTTGGCTGTGACAAATATTTTTGGGCAGTCCGCCCAGGTACAGTCTGTGAGTCAGGAACATTGCTGTAGCTTCTGGCTATGTGAAACATTCCAGCACCGTTTACCAACAGAAAGTTGAGGGTTGACGGGTCAGGGGTCGGAGTCGGTCTATGACAATATCCCCTCAGGGTCTGCAGTAGAGGATCATTTTTAAATACAAATATTTGCTTCTTTTTCTGTCATGTATCACATTACTCATAGATGTTATGCTTTGAAGGGACTGTGAGGACTAGCCACTTGAAATGGATTGCAACAATATCTCTGGCGAGACTTGGTGGTGTTTTTTCAAGACAAAGATTCTGCTTCCTATGTGTAATTGTTTTGAAAAATGAATGAAAATGTTCTCTTTTCACAATACTTTTCTTTGCTCAAGACAACTTTTTGCAAGGGGGAGACCAATTTGCGTCTCTCTCTCCACCATTGTCTGACCCACATCACCATCCAATTGGTTACACCCAGAGCAACAGCAGGGGTAACAGCCAATCAGCAGTGAAAGCTGTGCATGAGCAGTGCTCATAACCATGGCAGAGAGGAGAGCAACCGACTCTGCCAAAATTATGACTAACATCCCAGCCCTCAACAACTCACAAACATAGTAACGTGACTGCCCGATAAGGTTATACAAACATAAGTCCCTCCAGTTCCTTTAGACATGTCTGTTAATCACTTGAAACAAGGTTGCTGATAACAACAGTGTTGAAAGAGTCCATGATAGTAAAAAATATGTCAGTGTGTGTGTATGTGTGTGTTTGGTTTTGAACACTATTCAGCCTTCCTGGAGTGTAGGTACTCAGCTAGGCTGATAACTGGGGAGAGCAGAATAAAAAGAGAAGACAAAGAAAATCAGATCTCTCTTCTCACTGCTAAAGTTTGTCAGCTGGCATGGGGTTGTCACAGAGACTTTGACTTAAATCGGTTTGGTCCTGCTTGACCCAATCAGGAAGCTGAGAAATAGCATTTAGAAATAACTATTTTAACGGTGATGATCTCATTTTGAATTGTAGATTATGATCAGGGATATATCTTTTTCAAGACCACTTAGAAAGTCCTCAGAGTTCCTTTTAATAATACAGTGTCCTGTCCTAAAAAGGGTTCCTCACTTATTACCCTACATTAACATCACTAATGTCATTATAAATGTTTCATGTTATTTATTCTTTGGAGTTGCTTTTTAACTCAATGAATAAAATAAAAGCTGAATTTGAACAAAATTCAGCATAAAAATACATTCTAAAACTCATAACTCTGGTCCAAAGCTATCAGTTTCATCACTGCTACTTAAAGGCCCCATCCACAAGGGTATATGGTGGTGTTTTTGGAGAAACAGCTTTTTTTTCATCATTTTGGAATTACAGCAACACATGAACTGATTTTAAGTCACTTTGAGGTTCTCAAAAATGCCTTTCAAGGTGGAGATTTTTTGGGAAAAAAAGGATTTTTTTTCTAGAAATATCTGTTAACATGTAACCCTGGTCAATCAAGCATGCAGTTATATTATATGTCAGTATCTATGGTACCAGGTACAGTGGGCACTGTTGGGCAAAGCATATCAGGCCAAGCAAAAGGCCAAGTCAATGTACACTCTGCTGAAAAGTGTCACCAATCCCTATGACCAAAACCCTAAAATAGTGAGAAAGCTCAGTCACAATATGAGTGACTGCTGTTGAATAATCCAGCATCTGTGGAAAGTTACATAAGACTCTGCAACACATGAGATGATGAGAGTGGCTGTTGTTACGGAAACAAGGTACATCAGTGGATTTTTTTTTCACTTTTTCCTCACAAAAAGCCCTCCAGGCAGAGCTTCATCCACAGAAAATCCTTTGAGTGAACATCAGAGGGGAGGATTTTTCCTTGACAATCAGACACGACCTACTGCACACGAACAATTTGTTTCTGAATACAAATTTAATCTTTGTTCCCCCTTTTTCTTTTCATTTGATTTCCTAGGTTTCTCTGTTTCAGCTCAAATTTGAATGGATTCTGTGAGTAGAATAATGCTGCCAGATCCTGTTATGTTCCTCCTGTTGTAACTCAACAGACAGACAGAACCACTCATGACCTTGCAGCAGGAGCAGAAGAGCTGTTACAGAAAAGAACTACATCTTTGGGACTTTTCTCCAGAGAATGGACACAAGGGTGCGTGTTCAAGCTTCTGAATCTGTTCCTGAGGAGACGTGAATCCCTCGCTGCACTATATCTCAACCAGCAGGAGGGTTTTGTTGAGTACTGGCTGGTACATTCAGGGGGTTTATTTCTGACAAATGTCATTGGGTTCTTTTAAATCTCCTCACAATTTAATGCATTATTTTCTTTGAATTTCTAGTGAAAGTGTATTCCATAATTAAAGTTATGTCAGGAGAAAGCAACTAACTGTGATCATAGTCATGATAACTCACTCCCTCCTTCAGTGGACAAGATGGAGTCTCACCAGCAAGAGTTGTGCACATGTATCATATTTTCTAAACAACTCAAGTAATTGTTCATAATGTGTTTCTCCTAGCTGTTATTGAATTAACTTATTGCTCAGTGCTGAATATTGGATTTTCTGTAATGTCAGTCCCAAAGGTAGAGTATGTCTAGAGGGGAAAATTCCACAGCATCTAGTTGCCAGACTCTAAACAGAAGCTCCTGAGATGCATGTTAAGTACAGCTGTTTTTCAATAGCAGGTGTTAAAGACATTTTAAGGAACTCTGAGCATGCTGATAGCAGGAACCATGGTCTAAATGTAGTACCAGGGAAGTTGATCTACCCTCCTAAACAATAGGGAAGGAGATCCTTAATATTCATTGATACTGATATTCGTATTGATACTCCTTAATGATTCTAGTCCTTATTGATACCACGATCAATACTTTTTCCATTATTTATCAAGAAAAATAGAAATAAAATTTTGAATAACTATAGCAATATTTGTTATAAATAAGCCAGTATATCTTAGTTTCTTGCCAGAACCAAGATTTTCTTTTCTTTCAATTACGTTTGAACGCATCAGCTTTACAGCTTCAGCTTTACAAAAACCTACATGCACATGAAGACGGCGCTCTTGCGGGAGACACAACAACATCCGCATACCTGATTTACAAAAAAGCCTTGAATTCCATGTTCATTTTTCAATTTTAAAATAAAATAAAACATCCAATCAACACCGTTAACTAAAGCCAAATACCAAAACTTGCACAGACCTGATTTAATAATCTTTAGAGGACTTCAACGGCCACAGAAAGAATTTGGCTCTTTAGAGAGAAGTCCCCTGAACTGAAAGTTGCTGGGAAATCATTGTCAACTTTTTTTTTTTATTTCAGAAACTTCTATCAATCGACTCTCCAAATGCAAAAAAAAAATTAGAGGGTACTTAGGGTACTCGTAAGTAGTTAAACAAGGCACATTCAAGATGTTTTATTGAAATTATTAAACTTTTCTTGATTTTTCAACTCTATTGTAAAAGTTCACAAGAGAAGCTGAAGAGATGTTATGTCAGACTCAGTAGGGAAAGAGCTGAGTAATACATGAGTTAGAGAATATTTTGATATCTATGCAGCAAAGTTTCAGTTTCTGAACAGCAGTGTGGTTCGAAGGAAGAACTGTTGCCAACTTGTAATCTAGCATCCAGATAATATTGGTGGAAGCTGGTGAACAGTTTATATTACAGGCCTGATCTCACTGTCCCAGTCTGCACTGCAGCCTGAGGCCAACATTTCCCCACTGATGGCACAAACATGCAAATCTGTTGGAAAAGTGCAGCAGCAAAATGATTCCTGGCATAATCCTGTGGACTTCATGTTCCTCCACAGCAGAAGTGTGCCTCAGAGTGATAACTTTCTGATCAAACCATTTTCTTTTAACACTTTCGCAGCTCTCAGGAAAGAGATAAATCCAGCCTCTGCACTGCACTGAATCCACAGTTGCCGGGTTGTATACTGTGTCATAAAAGGTGAAACTGTGAGGTCAATTTCTAATGTACAGCCCACACCAATCTTTGTTTTCTGGACAAGAGAGCAGCTTCAAAGAAGTCCTGAGTGTCACTTCAAAGATCTTTTGGTCTCCTTGAGGTTTCCTCTGTTCCTTTCCTGTCGTGCTATTCTGTGGCAAAGTGTGTTTTAATCTGCAGCCTTGTAATCTTCTACCCTGCACTCTTTCTCCCCTCCTCACCCCTGGCTCACTGCGGTTAATGAAGGACTTTTTTGTTGTTGACTCGGAAGATGACACAAAATCAAAGATTCATCAAAGCAGGGTTATGTTTCTTGAGTTTAAATTTTACTCACAGAAGAAGGATCTGAGTCGGTTTGAAGCCTATAGGTAAAAATAATGAGGGTTTTTGACTCCTCACTGTTACCATAAGATTAAACTCTTTCCGTAGCTACTCAGAGGTATGTTTTTGAAATAAGTGACAAATTTCTCACATGCCTGAATGCTTTCCACCTAATATTAAATCGGATGATTTATGCAAGTCTATCTGAAGAAGTCAAACATTTTTAACTCCATTTTGATGATTGCCATTAGCAAGACCATCAATGCAGTTTTATTTGAAATGTGTCGACAAGGCAAGCACACAGAGTTCTGCTTCACCAAATTTCTTATGCACAAAGGCTTTAAAAGACTTGTACATGGCCCTGAGCTGACACTGACATTCTCAAACTCAAATGTGGCCAGATGTAGGAGAAAAAGACTTATTACTATGCCACACTTGAAACCTCACAGCTCCTAAAGTGGAGCTTCTACTCGAACAGTGAAGTTTCCATGAACTCAGCCAGCAGCACTGATTCATCATAGAAAAGGCAAACTAGTCTGACAGTTATTTTTTATTTGCTCTAAAGGGACATAAAATATATCAACCAAAATGAAGTCAAGAAAAGCTATACCATGGATTTTACACATTTTAATTTTCAATCCTTCTCAAACTACTTCTTCTGAGCAGATTTTCCTCCTGTTAATGTATAAGATTGAATAAATTTATTTATCTGAAGCCCAGCTGGGGAAACCCACTAAAAGAGGGTTGTAGCTGCTAATACTAGCAAGAATTTTGTACCATTTGCCCCCATTATTCTAATTCACAAAGAACATTATGTTCATGGTTTTCAAGCAGAAAATGTGAAAAAGTTCTTCAGCCCTGTGGGGTTTGCTCCAATTTTGACTCTGATTCAGACTGAGATGATTTTCCAAGATCTCTATTGCTGTGAGTGCAGAGCTGTGCTGTGCACTCTTATCCTGGCAGAATTAAAGTCTGGAAAACATGCAATGTGTTGAACAGTGATTGATTGATGTGACATTTATTTCACAGTTTAAATGGAGCAGCTTGTCCATCATGCAGCACGTGTCATATTTGAAATTGAGCCTCAGCCTTTTTTTTTTTAATTGTACTTAAAATAACAATGTTAATGTCATAGCACTATTAATCAACTATAAATCCATCATCTTTATCGCTGTTCCTATTCAGGGGGTCAGAGCGTGCCCTAGCTGTCTATAAAAGCATGGACAAGTTGCCATCTTATCACAAATAAACAAGATACACATACATATTAAGGTTATACCGATCTGATCCTGGTATTGGCCTGACAGACTCGAAAATCATCTTAGATTGGTTGGAATTGATGGATTCATTGTTGAATACTGGAGCCCTATAGGTCTGCCCAACATCCAAATACCGACACCTGGCCTTTGGTTTCAACTGATACTGATCTGATCCAATACCAGTATTAATTCAATAATTCAATATAATTACTCAACATGGGGATGAGACTGAGCATTGTTTATTCCAACTTAGGGTGTATTTTAAGTCCTTCTGATGTAGAGTTGTTGTCATGATCATATAAAAACTGATCTCACACCAAGTGATGCGAGTAGTGAATTTTCTGATATCTGTGATCAGCTTAACTTTCATAGAAGGGTGAACATTTTGCTACAAATACAGGCATACTGGCTCAGTGAAACAATGTTAGGCTGCTTTTGTTTAGCCAACAAAAAGCCATGTAATCTTTTCTGGAATCAGCCACCGAGTGTTCAGTGTGACCATCATAAAAGCTGTGGCCTCACACTTTTCCAGTTATTATTACAGCCTGTGTAGTTGTCCTACTTTTCTTTTACTCAGTATGCAAGGGCAACACTCAAATACCAATTAAAGTCATATAATGAAAAATTGAGAAGTAGATCTTAAAGTGAAATTGAATTTAAAATTTTGGTTTTGTTCTCTCTTATGTTTTTGTTTTCAACAGAGAACAACATCAGCAGTATATCAGGGAACACCTGGTGTTCAGTCTCTGATAGATTTATGGCGCTTTGTACATAAAACGATTTTCCACAATCACTATGTGGGAACAGCTGGCTTGTAGCCTTTTTTTCCACTGATAACCAGAGCTGCATCTCAGGGGGGATTTTAATTTTCACTCACCAACATCACAAGTGTTCAGTGTAAAGCCCCCACTGAACTGAGTCAGTCATTCTCCTCACTGACAAGCTCAGCCAACTAACTGAGCATTATGGCTCTGTTAAAGCCCATAAATGTACTTGTGAGATTATGGAGCTGCCGCGGTAAAAATGTAACAAAAAAAAAAAAGAGCATCTTCTCCCACAGTGGCTTTGTAAACTCCCTGTACACTGGATTAGTATTGTTTCTATCCTCGTACAGGAAGTTTGACTTGAAAAGGTGAGCCTCTTAATCGTTGTCCTGTGGATTTAATGTTACAGCAGAGCAGGTCTATCCTGGTCATTCACCATAATGGGAATTATTGGAAACTGTTGCCAGAAAGGGATCCACCCTGGGTCTGCCTCTCACTGTTCCCCAGGCTGTCATTGAGAAGTGTAAAATTCTCCATCATTTACATTTTAACACTTGCTCAAAGACAGAGAGCCATTAAAAGGCCCTCAGGAGGAGCTGCCTGTGGTTTATACTTTTATGAATCTTCCAGAAGGCTTTTTACAGGCTGTGCTTGGCTGCATGTGCCCGATAGCCCCCCCAGCTACAGTGCAGCATATTAAAGGAATGGTAATTAATGGAATAAACAACGTTTTACTCAGGGATGCACTGATAATAGCTTTATCTCTCTGGAAGCAGACTATATTTCAGGAGTTATTATGGAGGGGCAGGCAGGCAAATTTGAGGTCAGGAATAGTGTTTATGAACTGAATTTATTAAGTTTTATTTGGTGATTATTTTCCATACTTGTAGGTAGTTAATTTCCCAAATTAGTGGTCAGTTATTGTTTTTAAGTTACAGCATGGTTTGATTACTGCAACATCTTTAGAATGATTTGACATAGCTTTTGATGTCCTCTGAAACTGTTTGGCTGAGAAAATTTTGAGTCACTATTTCTTTTTTGAAAATGTGTTGACTCTTACTCAACCAATCAGTTTATTGACTGTGCTCAGGAGGTTGACTCAAAGTAAACATATAATGTTTGCAGACATTGCAAATGTATCTACAGCATGACACAATACATTTTCTTCTGTATCATTATTTCATCTTGAACGTTACTGGCAAAGATGCACGGATGGAATTAATCAACAAAATTACATAACTTGATATAATGAAAGTAATTTAATGTAAAATCTTTCAGTTTTTGTCATTTGCATTTTGTAACTTTTACAGCAAAGTAACATCCAGATTATTTGTTTGAGGTTTGTATTAAAAGTACTGGGGGATTTGTTTTCAATTGTTTTATTTTATTTTTGTCTTTTTTGTACACATTTATTGCCTAAGCAATCACCTGAAAACAAAGTCACATTTATTGATAACTCATTCCATCATTTTTCTTACACAAAGAGCAGGACGATTCAAATAATCTAAAGTCAAGGACCAATAAAAAGTGATTTCAATAAACTTCAGCAGCAGTTTGAATGCTGTTCACCACACCCTTGGTAATGTCAACACCCATGCAGGAGTTCATATGTTGTAACTGACACATGGTGACACAGAAGAGAGCTGCGCATGTAAAACCAGCCACAGCACATTCCTGCAAACACAAAATCTGTGATACATCAAGTGTCACAAAGCTCTAAGTGAAGTCTTTGGTGTTCTTGAACCCCCTGACACAAAAATGTCAACACTTCATTCACACCCTGACTCCATCCCTCACCTCATTATTCAGTGCTAGAACTCCATACAAAGTCCAAAGTCATTTCAGCTCAGATCATCCAGGAGGATGAGGTACAGACGGTCCATGCAACATAAGCCTGTGCTGTAAGACATCCCTCCACTCCTCTCTTCAAGCAGCGTGCTCCTGATCAAGCAGCACCTCTCAAACATGTGTCTCTTTTCCCTGTGTCTCCTTCTATCAGGTTTTTCAAAAAAATAAGGCATCCTTTGCTCAGCTTACCACAAAGGTTTGAAGAGAGAAGTCAGTCTTGCAAGTGGCCCATTGGAATATGACACCTGGGAAGGTTTTATTTTGTTAGAAATTACTGCTGAGATTAAATGAGAAATCTAAAAAGTGGTGTGATTCTGCCTTTCTCTTTGGAAGAAAGTGTCTGTTCTTTGTTTCTCCAAAAGGATAAATAGCATCACACAGTGTCCTCCTTTTTAACAAGAGAAGCTGACGGTGAGCTCATTGTTCATTCAATGTAAAATGATTGAAGGTAGAAATACTGCGCTGTTTTCAAAATAGAAAATAAACATCAGTTCCTTAACCATTTGACACTTATTTTTATTTTTCCTTTTCAAAAAAGCCTGAAGTTGAGTAAAATTAAACCTGCATTTAAAGGCAACAGTATTACACTTTCAAGATCAATTCATCTCTATACAGCTTTTTATAAGCTGTTGCAAATAGACTTGTACACTTGTATTTTTGGTGGACAGTCATTCGTCTCATTACGCCTCTGACTATTAGTTTGATAAGGGCCAAACAAAACAAAACACAAAGCAGGACTGAATGAATGCAGCAAAACAAAACAGCACTTCAGTCTGATGATTAGTTCAGTCAAAGTGGTTTTGAAATTAGGCATCATAAAGGACAGCCAAAATCTGAAACACTCTTCAGCAGAGCAGACAGTCCCTTCATCACGTGCTCCTAATCCCCCAGAAAGACTTCATGGACAAGGAATTCCTGGAGGCTCCTCTGAAGAATTTTAAATTTTAATTTGGGCAGACACTGCCAAGATACATATGTTGGCACTGCGAAAGTGGCACATGGTCCATGTTAACTAGATGATGGCATGCCAGACCCAATCACTATGACTTGTGGCCATGAGACTCCCAGAGATCTGGTTTCTCCAGGAGAAACTGCACCAGAGAGCCACTGAGATAAATAAAACACAGACATGTGTTCCTCTAAATTCAAAAGTTCTAGTTTACACTGGTTCTGGACTTTGGTCAAATTTCTTTAAAAAAGCTGAGAAGCAAACACAGCTGCCAGAAACTGCAGTTCCTTGACAAGCCACTTGAGGCTTGTCCCAAAAGCAAGGCACTTTCTATTTAGCTTATTGTTATGACATCTAACTTCACAGCAGTGTCAAAACGTGTAAAGCCTGGTCAAAGAGTAGGTTGTGGCCAATTCCCTCATCAACAGCATTTCAGTTAGTTAAATTACATTGAAATGTATGGTGTTGTTATTCCATCCATTTAAGACTTTACGTTTTTCTGCACTGCATGAATCGTCCAACACACTACGACAGACAAGAAACTTGTTGAAACAATTCCAACAAATCCAGAAAGCTGCTGCTGCCACTATTGAGAAATGGGGTGTAAACTGGTTTGGTGTTAAAGAGCCATAAGGACTATCCAGATATCTGGTCTCCAGTTACCATGACCCACATCTGTGAGTAACTTAAAGCCAAAGAATGCAAAGGGGAAATTAAAATGAAAGATATTTGACCCTGCTTTTCTTTGTTCAAAACATATTTTCCTAGCATGCAAAGAGACAAGGTAATGTGTAACATTTAATGTATAAAATAATATAAATATCTTTATTGTTACATCGCCCTACTGTTGGAACATATAAAGAAGCAAACTTTGTAAAGTCTGTACAGTAGTTCAGTAACCAGCTACATTTAGCGCTACTTGTAGTGTGTCCGTAATGTGCTGTTATTGAATCCTGGTTATGTCCCACCAGTGCTCATCTACCAACAAATAGTCCAAAAAATCCTTTACATCAGGGGAAATAAAACAGGCCTCTCTTCTCTCTGCTAAACTAAACAAGCTAGTGTCATTAAATAGCTTACGGGCATGAACTTGTTTGGATCTAGCATTCAAGCTAACATTTGATAAGGGAATAGGTGCAGTTAGTTGCAGCTAGCTGTTGTTAAGTCACAGGCTCACAGCTGAGTCCACATATGGGTGTTGCTCCACTAATAGTCTGTTTGGTTAAGTGCGCCAAAATGTCTTGAGCATAAACGAGAAGTCGGCTTCAGGCACATTTAAGCTACATTGTACATTTTTGTGTTTTTAAATAACTAATCACACTGTTACTCTAACACAATACCTGACTCTTCCAAATGCTTTGCAGTAAAATGCCCATTACCTCAACACGGAATAATACCAATTTTAATGGTCTGTCTGGGATAATGCAGTTATGGTTATATAATAATAGAAAAAAACTTTTATTTAACCATTTACCCTAATCGACCGTGTGTAAAAAGTGAAACTCTGTGCAGAAATATACTACTTTTTGAAAATATCCTAGGGATGTTGACATTGTTAGTTAGATCACAGAAGCAAAAGTTTGAAAAGTATCTCATTTTTATCACTGATCTTATCTTCTGTGAGTAGAGAGTGATTTATAACAACCAGTACAATAGAGTTAGACATTCTTAGAGTTTATCCTTCTGCTGAATGTCAAGATTTATTCATACTAGGAAAGAAAAGTCAGATTGAAGGGCAAAGAGAGTATTTCTTTGTGGGGTCCGAAAAAATTTAATTGCTTCCTTGAATTTCTTAAATCTTGCTGTTTCTCACAACGACTTCATCTTTTTGAGGGGGGAGCAGCTTCATGAGCACAAAACTGATATTTAATGAACCATAAAGTCTCATTCAGTTAGCCATGTTTTTCTCAACTGAGCACTTAGGAGAGACTCTGAAACAGAGCTCAAAATAATTTACTCCATTACCATCAAAATGCCAAATGATAAAAATACACTAGGTGCAAAGCAACACTCAGCCTAATGGGTCATTGCTGATGCTCTAATTGGAGAGGCAATATCTTAAAAGCTGCAGAAGTCTCTTATGAAAAATCAATACATATCACTTCCATCACAGATCTTTGGAGTTACTTTATGAATGAAGCTGTAGGCAAAAGAAACTTAGAGCAAAAAGCATGTGGGAGTAGCTTCCCTCTTCATTCAATAGTCTTTCTGCATTTTGCAGCTGCTTAAACTGATGTCTTTGACCTCGCTGGGTTGGCTCCTTTTTTTGAACCATTATCTCCCAACTATGTTAATCATAGAAACAACACATTTGAGTCCCTGACTCACACACTCGAGCACCCAAGGCTGAAACATAGTTGAAGATATAAAGAGTTGTTGCTTTGTGATGCAGCACCACCGTTTCTTGGTAACTGTAGCATTCAGAGTCTGAAGAGGTGAAGATATAAAAACCTAAAGATCACACAAAAACCCATGTTTCTGGATTAATTGGTCCATTGTATCTACATAAATGAAGACAGTATCTTATATGATGGGGGGTTTTTTTGCATCTGACATGGCTCGGCACTTTCTCCCTCAAGAGTTTAAAAACAGTTAAATCAAATAAGTGTGATTTTTGGCTAATTTAATGACAAAAACAAGTCGGTATAATGGGCCATATTTTAAAATGGCATCAAATAGCCTCACATGTTCTTACACACACCTACATTATTCGTCTTTTTCCAGGTTACTCTGACAGATATTTTGAAAAGAATCTTTGATATGCAATGTCCAAAAGCTCTTCATGAGACATGCTCAAGAGTGGGAGGACTGAAAGGGAAAAAAACAGTTTTGAAGAAATTGTGTGATGCTGAATATTCTGAGAATCTTCACATTTCTCAGCTTGCTTTTATAAGCGCAAGAACATCAATAGAACACCAACGTAATGAAGGTAGAAAAAGGTAGAAAGCTTTCCCTCCCTGGTGGACAGAGAGTTAGCAGAGTAGTATGGATGGCCGTGTCAATACAAGTGGCTCTGTGTTTTATGGCCATAACAGCTCACCATCCATCCTTAGTTTACAGGTTATTGATCACAGCAGACTCGACATCATGTGGATTCTATTTGTGCCCTTGGCCATGATGCACAGTAAAAGCATAACTGCCCATTAAATCTTTTCCTCAGAGCTCAAGAGGATCCTAGTTGGTCTTTATAGATGCAAATCTGGAAACTATTAACCAATCCCTACCTTTATTTTTGGAACAACAGCTACCAGGACATGTTTGTGGATTTCAAAAAAGCAGATATCAGACAAGTTACAAGTCAACACAGTGACCTTAAAGCTGCAAGCTATTTATGCTAAATCTATAAACAGAAAAAGAAAAGGTTTGATAGACAGACATACAATGATTGACTTCTCTACACAATGTAACATAATGGTCAGGCTGAATTTCTGCCTCACGAAAACAACATAAGTCAGTGAAAACATTTACCTGAGTAGATACACCACCCCTGTAAAAGATCAGGTGAAGTGGTTATGGAACTATAAAGTCAGTTTAGTGCGACACAGTAAAAAATGCCACATGATTTCACCCTAGTTCAAGTTATAAAATGCGACATCAAGTCAACCCTGCCTTCCTGACTAATGTAATTCAGTTAGCTTAATGTGTAGGGGGTAACGGTATACGGTATATTGTAAATGATAAACCTCCTTCACATTTGCCCTGGGAAAAGGATATTATCATTAAAAATCCCATGGTGGGACTTCAGAGGAGCTACCATAAGTATACGGTTGACATGCTGATAACTCAATATTGAAACATTCATAACAATAAATATACTCTGATTTCAAGAACACCAAAGGTTTTTATGATCACTTCTGAGAAAGGGAGAAAGAGAAAGTCTCTGTTACTGCCTCATGTAAACAGCTCAAACATGCACTGGGTGTGTGCCATGTTTCCTCATCCATAGGAGGAGATTCTTAGCCCCTGTACACATTTTGCATATCCATTGGTACAGATTACAGTCCCTGTGCACAGATTTGTACTTGACTTTCTTCTTTTCATTGATCTGGCACTCAGAGGCTCAATTGCAGCTGCACAGTGGTCAGTGGGTGATGATCCTGAGATGGGCACACAGCTGGAAAAAAGATTTAGATGCTAGATAGAACATGACTGAGTTATACTTTCTTTTAAATCTTACGCCAGACTCACATCAGATCCAGGTCTCTGCTCTGCTGCTTTTTGACTGCGTGCGCTCTCATCCGTCAACTCATACCAGCTGTCTGTTCAGACCAGCACAAGACTGCCAGACAGCTCGTGTCAAGCACTCCTCAACCCAATGAAGAGCCTCCCCCTTCTCATGTTGGGCTGTAAAACCTTAACCTTTTGCTTATTACGTCCATTTGTAACTGTAAAGTTAAATACAATCTAGCATCAACAAAGAGTAATTTATTTTGAAAGTCATCAGTTGTTCTAATACTGTTTCAGTGCCCAACTTCCCCTCCTGCTAAATCTGCTCTGGTCGTACATCCATGTGTTTGAGGTTGTCCATTAAAATATCAAAAGCTATGTAGGTCTCTGTCAGCTGATTATGGATCCAACATTTGTTAAAGTTTGTGCTGGTTATGAGTCTGGAACAATATGTGGTGAGGAAGGCCACTTTGTCACAGAAAATCAACTTCACTGACATATTTCCTCTGTAACTTTGTAATGTTTGATGATTTTCACACAGCAAAAACTGAATTCTAAGCAAGTGTTTGGGTCATTTTTTTTTACTAAAAATAGTCTCATTAAACTTGATATCAGCCACATTCAGCTTAGAGGTTCAGAGGCATTTCTTATTTCAAAAAATCTGCCGATGGGATAAAAAAAATTTGCTCTCCAAGTTTCTTGAATTTAGAGCAATGTATGAAATCAAGGGGCTGCTCGGTGGCACAGCGGGTAGCGCGCCAGCCTCACAGCAAGAAGGTCACCGGTTCTATTCCCCGTTCGGGCATGGTGGGCCTTTCTGTGTGGAGTTTGCATGTTCTCCCCATGCATGTGTGGGTTCTCTCCGGGTACTCCAGCTTCCTCCCACAGACCAAAAATATGCCCACGTTAGGTGAATTGATTATTCTAAATTGCCCGTAGGTGTGAGTGTGTGCGCGAATGTTGTTTGCCTATTTGTCAGCCCTGCGATTGACTGGCAACCAATCCAGGGTGTACCCTGCCCCAATGACAGCTGGGATAGGCTCCAGTCACCCGCGACGCTGAATAGCAGGATGAACGGTTAAGAAAATGGATGGATGGATGGTACTAAATCAAGAAACTTTTCTTAACTTAAGTTAAATAAGACATTTTTTAGTGACTGGTCTGTAGAATGTGGCTTGTATCAAGTAAAATAGGATATTTTTTCCTACAAATGAGACAGAGTGACTTGCTTAGATTTCAGGGGGGTTTTTTTGCAGTGCATGCAATGAAGAAGAAACTGTGAGAGATAAAGCTGCACAAAGCAAGAACAAGAAATTGCTTTTTGCCTTTTCCCCAAGCCCCTTAAACAAAATAATTTAAATTTAAAATTTGTCACATTTACTGGTGATAGTAATGACGACATTTCCCACCTTAGCCAAGGTAGGAAGTGCGCAGCATGCATAGCCATGTCTGTTGAAATAGTGGCTGGGAAATTCGAGATCTTAGGACACGGTCATAAATAAAGAGCAACAACTTTTCTATTTCAGTTAGAGTGCTTAAGCAGAGCAAATTTCTCTGCTTACAAACAAAGATGCAATTAATCAAATTACCACAACTGAGTGCAACACGGTGAATGTGGGGGCCCCGGGGCTCTGAGGCCCAGGTGCAGCTGCCGACTTTGCTGAATTAATCCAACCTGCGTCCTATTTGGAAGCACCTTTTTCCTCACACAGTCACAACTAGTCAGAGGTATCTACACCACGTTTTCGGTACACTCATCATGTACAGTGTAACTTTCACTTTTACACACGCTTACATAAAGCTCTTTGAGTTCCCAGATCTTCCATTAACTTACCATCTGTATGACATGCATTCAAAGCAGCCAGCTGTGCTCCAAATGATCATATTACAAGTTCACAGAACATCCTCGCACTGTGTGGAGTGTTAAAAATGTGCTATCAGGGATTTAAAGGGGGCATGAGGACTTCACAGCCTGTGAGAACAGCTGTATTATGCCTTCTGCTGCTTTTGAGGAGCTTTTGTCAAGACTTACAAAATAAGCCCGATGATGTCATCAGAATTATATCGGCCTGGGCTTCAGACCAGAGTTTGTTAGCAGAAAAACAAAAAGGGGGAGATAGATACAGAATGGGGATGGAAAGTTGAACAAAAAGAGACGATTGTTGAGGAAAAGATAGGAGCTACTGTTGTTGGAGCTTAACCTATTTTAGAGACTAAAAATAAGGACATTGCGGCTTCTGTTGAATCACTTTTTCCATTTTCTTTCTTCAGAAACTTCCATTAAATCATTGATGTGTAGTGCTAAATAGCTGAAGTATTAACTCCAATAAAACCTGCACTGTGTAAGTGGTGCAGTGCCATAAATAAAAGGTCTTATGAGTACTAATAATGTAAGGAAACAACAGTCCAAGCCTCAGTGCTGTTGTGGAAAGCATGGCAGTCTTCAGTGCAGTAAACTTCGAGTTATGTTCAATAAAATGGCTCCCACACACACTTAAGTTTTAATTACAGTGAAAATAAAAGAACATATTGTTTCGAATACCAGGGGGAATGCTAAAGAGCAAGGTCAGGGTCAGACAACAATGTTTGTGAACGCTCATCCTGTTCTTTTCCATCTCTCTCTCTCTTTCTCTCTCATGAACAAGGGGGGATAAGTAATCACTGCATCAATTTTTAAGGTGAAAAACAATCTCATTCTCTGATTTCCTCACCCACCCACCCTCCCTCTCTTTTCCTCTCCTTTCCTCTCCTCCGTCCCTGTTGCTAACAGAGAACAACATGTTGTTACGAAGATCAGTTGCCAGCACTGGGGCACAGTTGCAGATTCAGCAACAACACGCAGCCGTTAACCAATAAATCATAACACACACGCACTAACACACACACACCAACACAAACACAAGCATCACTGCGTTGGCTCGGGCCTTCACCTGATGAAAAATACACCTCTGGATACGCAGGAATATGCTGTTCTGTATGTGCATACATGCATGCCATTAACATCTGCCGGCGTGCCATACTTTACAAACCAAACAACCTGCATGAGAGGCAAACAGATTTCCCCTACATCTGCAGGCATCATCGTAATGCCACGCAATGCCGAGCGGCCAGATGGCACCAGAACAGAACAGATCAAGTTCTGAACTGTAGCTCCTTCCTGTCTTGGTTACTGTGAGGCTCATGGGAGATCACGCAGGCAACCAAGGGCCAGGCGGGCTTCTCTTGAGGTGAGGAGGAAAAGACCACCTGTGTCAGCAAGGGTGAACGGAGGTAGAGGGAGTGGGTGTGTGTGTGTGTGTGTGTGTGTGTGTGTGGGTGAATGTGTGTTCATTATGTAAGAGAGAGAGACGAAGGTGATGAATGAGGAGATCTTGCAGTATGCAGGAATACAGCCAACAAAATAGGAAATGACATTTTTTCCTCTTATTATGCAGAGGACAGCAACAAAGTAATGGAGGAATTTAAATGAATTTTTACACTTTGGATGTGCAGCATGTTTTTGGGCATGGTTTTTCTCATGAGGCGAACACACGAGGGGAATCTATTGCATTAGGAAGTTTTGAATAAATTCCTTGAACAGGAAACTATTTCATCTCAAGTCCGAGGGGGCCTTGTGGTTCAGAGACCGTGGAGGTTTATAATGCTGTCAGGAGTGCAGGAGGTGATCCTTTTTGCAGTTTTTGAACCAGACGTGGAAGTAAGAATTTGTAAACGCCACACGCACACATGAGCGTGCACACGTTTACACTCATAGACCTACTGAATGCTTCATTAAACCGCGTCTATCCTCCCAAATGTGCCTCCCTAAACCCAGAAGGGAGGAATACAGACGGAGATGAAGACCAATGTGTTGCGTGGCAGTTCGGCTTATCTCAGAGATAAGATGGAGGCCCTTCAGGGAGATGAGAACAGAGAGTGAAAGATGGAGGGGAGATGGATGAAGAGAGGAGAGGCGGTTCAGCAGAAAGCGACGGGACAGATGTTGAAGGAGAAAGAGACAGACGAGGAGGTAGAGGCAGAAATAGAGACAGACAGTGAAAGGATGAAAGAAAGACAGACGGATTCATGGGTATACAAAATATCACGCTCGGCTGGCTCCAGGTCAGTCTCTTCCTCTCCCTCCCCCTCAATCTATCTCTGTTCCTTTATTTGGTGGTTATAAATGAGCAGATTAGGACTGTGCTCCACAAATGGAAATCAGCTGGTGGGGAGATCAAACCGTTTTAGCAGATACTGCCCTCGGTCCACATACTTTCTTCCAATCAGAATAGCAATAGTTACAGTTCTCCCTCGGTAAACCCTGAGAGAATAAAAAAGTGGAGATCGCTGGAGCCCCAAGAGCTCATACAGAATCTGCTTAACTTTCTCCCTCTCATCCAGAGCTAAGCTGTGACCTCAGATTTGAAAGGATATAGCTGGAACTCACATACTAAAGGACATTATGCAGTGCTTGTCGACACTGAATATCTTATTTTCACTCTTTAAAAAATTCTTTCCAGTGCAGTAAAGATAGCGTGCTGGAAGTGAATACCTAGCAGGAAAAGCAGGCTGCACCTAGGGCTTAACTTAAAGGCCCTTAAAGGAGATTTGTGTGTGAGTCCCCATGCAAAAGAGGCACATTTTCTATAACATTCATCTTCTTGAGTTCACACTGAAGTGTGCGCACCTATGTGAATATGCCCTTCAAGTAAACAAGTGGAGGATTGGTGGAGCTGCCTTTGATGGGATTACACTCAATCAAAACACATTAGGGTGACTTTAATTCACAGTTGTGACATAGATTAAGAATAATTAGGAGGAAAAGTTACATCAGCTATCACACAAAGACAGCAAAATTGAAACTATACTGTACAGCTCACCTAGCAGCTCTGTGAAACTGTTAATGGGCATTGAGTTGCTTTGACTCTAATTCTTATTGAAGCATGCTAAATGTTCGTAATGACAAGGCTATCTTGTTAATATTTTCTATTTAGTTCCTTACAAGAAAAACCTATCCTGTTGGGCATGTTTCACACTGATCATTAACTGTCAAAGACAATACCTGTGATAATCTGAAGTTAAGAAATGAACCCAGGTAAATTACACTAATGAAATCAGGTATTTAATGTCAAAATGAAAACAATAATAGAGTTTGAGAACTTCTGATGACAGGGGGTATAAATAACAATACATATAAATAACAAAATGAAATCATATCAAAATTGTAAAAATGACACACAAGCCAGTACAAATCCTGATGTGTTTTTCAGTTGTAGGAACATCAATATTTCCTCATCCTCTCAGATCCCCTCTCTCTCTCTGGAAGGCTTTTTTCACATCTTGGAACTTTGTGGCTGAATGCACTTTCACCAAATGTTTCTGTTTTGTTTTTGTGGAGCAGCCAAAGGAAAAGAACAGGAGGATTTAAGGGACCTTCGTGGTTCTTATACTCAAAGTATTTTGACAAGGTAGTCTGGTGCACTGCCAAGTACAGACTTATGAAAGAAATTTAAAATCAACACAAAAGCAAACCACAAAAACAGGCCAAATCCTTTGAGGTGGAGGTTATACATACTCTTCTTTTCGTTTGTAGTCAGAACTTGCAAAGCACTATTTTAAATCAACTGTGAGTGATATATTCTAACATTTTAACAGCAGAAAGCATATTACCAACGCAGTACTGTGAGAATGCTGTTGGGCCAATCAAATAGAAGGATCTGGTGAATGTGATGGTTTTAGAAAGTGGAAATTAGGATGCACAGATGAACAACAAGCTGATAGCAGGAAGAGTTTATTTTTTATCAAAGGGACTGTGAGGAGAATCCCTATGAAGTGGATTACAGCGACTCCTTTGTTACTTGTATAAACTGTATTTGTTTGGAAAGATGAATGAAGTCAAGATCTTCCTTTTGACACTATGTTTCTTTGTTCAAGACAACTTTTTTTTTACCAGATACAAAACAACTAGTTAGCATACTTATCAGCAATTATGTAGCCTATTGTTTGAAATTGGACCATCAGAAAACTTTGTAAGTTAATGGCATAGTTTAGTAGCCAACTACAATTAGCACTACTCACAGCCTGTCGCTCTGAGACATGGCAGCAACATGAAATGTTAGTAAATCCTGTTTTTTTCCTACCATGGCACAGTAAACCTAGCTGGCTCCTCATTCTATTAACAAACTCTCAGGTTTGAATAGACCACTGAAGTATAACTACTGCATGTGGGTTGGAATAAACATTATCACAAACAGCTCAACTCATGTTTCTGCCTTTAGCTTGTGCCTTATTACCCTCCAATTGTGCTTTCTTCTACCCTTCAGTTCCTTTTCTGTCAGGCAGTTAAGCTTCTGTTTCTGCCATCACTACTAAATAAATCCAAATATAATGTTTCAAGCTGAGAAAAAAACACAGGCCTCCCTTCCCACTGCTTAACTTGCTCAGCTAGCATGGTATTGTCATAGAGACATTGACATGTGATAAATCAGTAGGGTCCAGTTTGACTCGATCAGGAATTCACATTTTTTTAAAAGATTAATTAAAAATTATCTTTTCAAGGGCTGATAATCTCATTTTACATTGGGAATTATTATCACGCATGTATGTAGATATTGGACTTCTGCAAGATCACTCAGAAAGTCCTCACAGTCCCTTTAATTATTCTAATCGAGGAGGTTTACAGTCGTGAGCCACAGCTGCTCCTACTTAATTTACCCAATTCTGGTAATTTTAAAAATAGGAAATGAAAGAATCACCAAAATAAAGAACGACACCTTTTTTTTTTTAACAGTCACAATACGCTGAAAGAAAATTCGGAAACAAACCGCATGACAACTTCCTCTTTGCCACCGCTTAACCAACAACATGACCAACATCACTTGATGTTTGCCTACACACCACAGTCACACAGCATAAACACAGCCCAGCAAGAGACTCAGGCTCCAGGACCCCTAATAAGATCATGACATCTTTTAAACCACCACCACAAACAAGCAACAGTTCTAATACCTACAAAATAAATAAATTACAAAAATAATAAATCACATAATAAATTAATAAAATTATCGGGCCGGCCTATTTTCAAATGCCTAATCCCCAAATAACCAAAATAATCCACTGATAATAACAAACAATGGCAGAAGCAGCCAGAGTGAGACGGATAGAAGATTTTGAACTTACCTCTAATGGCCAAACTTGTGATCCACGTGTTTTGACTTCCAAAAGACTTTTCCTCCGCACCAAGTCCATGAAGTCCAGCATAATTCAAAGTTTTCATTTTGAATTAAATTGATAAGCATGGCACGTTTGCAGAGATGCCCTCGACCTCGGCAGCAGCGTTGCCTTCCACCTTGTCTTGTTGGTCAAAGTAAACTCTCCTAGCGCGTCTGCAGGTGACAATCTTGTGATAGATGCATACAACGAAGGAAAACTTCTCATAAAGTTTAAAATAGGAAAAGTGCCCTATATAGAGGTACTCTACTCTCATTTGGAATCATTATTCCACTGAGCATTAGCCCTCAGGTGTGTTAATTGGAACTACCAATCACAGAGCTGGAATTACAGCGTTTTCTACCTAGCAACAACACTGATGAAAAATTCTGATTGGCTAATGAATTGTCTCCTTTCATTTTACACTTCACAGTCTAATACATACTGGAAAGGCAGTATCTTTTATCAGAAACATTTTATTGGACCTTTTTACCATCAAAGTATGTGTTGATATGATGAAACTTGAGGATGTATTCAATTTTATCTTCTTAAAGGGGCTGTGAGGACTTTCAAAGTGATCTTGGCAAAGTCTCATATCTTGATATATGCCTGATCATAACCCACAATTTAAAATAAGGTTATCACCACTTAGGTAGGTCACTGCTAAATGCTAATTCATAGCTTTCTGATCGGAACTGGACAGGTCGAACTTGACCGGATTGATTTATTGCACACCGGTGTCTATGACAACAACATGCAGGCTGACAAAGTTTAGCAGTGAGAAAAGAGATCTGTTTTGTTTTTGTTTTTTTTTCTCTGACGAAAAAAATTGCTGTGATTTATTTAGTAGTACTGGTGGAAACAGGAGCTGGACTGTCTGACAAAAAGGGGACAAAAGAGCAGAAGAAAGTCAAACAGGAGAATGAAAGAGTACGAGCTAAAGGCTAAAACAGGAGATGAGCTGTTTGTGAAAATGTTAATTCTATCCCACTTGCAGCATTTATACTGAAATGGTCCATTCAAACTTGAGAGTCTATAAATAAAATGAAGGGTGCTGTTTTGTTTGCTCTGCTTGGTAGATGACAACTGGTTGGACATAACCAGGATTCACTAATGTTACATGGTACTGATACGTCTCAGAGCACCAGGATGTGAGTTGCACTAAATGTAGCTGGCTGCTTAACTATGGTATAAACTCACAAAGTTTGCTTTTCAAGTTTCAAACAACAGTGCTCCATAACTTTTGATAAACATATTATTGTATCAGGTCAAAAGTTATCTTGAACAAAAAAAAGAAGTGTTAAAAAAGAAGATCTGATCTACTTGACTTTCACTTTCAAAACAAATATTTGTGCAAGTTGTCCAGCGGAAGGGAGTCGCTGCACTCCACTTCATATGGATTCTCCTCACAGCCTTTTTCAATGCTTAGGCCCTCTAAATTCACCTTCTATCATTACTTTATGACCACAAACATTGACTAAAAAGTCCTGCTTTCAATATTGACTCCTGCAGAATCTAACATTTGGTATTTCTGAATTTTTAAGCTCATGGCCAGTCCAGCAGTTAATGTCTCCACGGTTACAGTGAATAAAGTGCGCTTGTACCACTGTCAAGCTTAGCAAGAGTCCTAATGGGGACCATTCGTATAAAAAATGTTTGGTGTGCTGCGTTTTGAATTACAGCCACCATTACATGGCAGATGTTGCTACATCTCGTTTACGTCCTCATGCTCTGTTGGTTTGACAGAGACCTGAAGCTCTTCATTTCGGCAGAAGCTATTTTGTCGAACACTAAAGGCTTACCGCTCCAAATGGACTACCGGTTGCTGATTTACTGTGGAAACAGTGCAGCAACTGATTATTGAGGCTATGGATCTTTCTAAATTCTGTACTGTCAGTGTCCAAGTGCGGAAACAGCTGGAGGTGAGAGAAGTAAAGCAAGAACAGATGGTTTCTGCTCTGATAATCTGTAAGCATTAAAAGCATAAATATGAGGATGCTGTCATTGTAGACTACCACTATTTTAGTGCGTACCTGGATTGAGCTGAAAGCAATATAGATTTGATAAAGGTGTCATTTGTATTCTACATGTTACTTCTTTTGAAGTAGCAGTCTAAAGGTCAGTCAACAGACAAACTTAAGAAAAACATTTAGTAAATAAGGTAAATTAGTGACACCATTAATGTTTTAACGGTATTCACTTTCCTTCTTAAGTGTGATTGTTAAATGTCATTTTGAGGTTGTGTGTGTTGCAGTCTTTCTGACTGGCTGGGCTCAGATTTACTCCGTAATGCTCCAGAGTGCAACCATCTGAGACCCAACATCCCGAGACTCTGCAGCCATGACATTTTAAGGAGAAACACCTTAAAGGGAAGAGACACTCGAGCGGAAAAGATGATGCAAATCATGTTGGTGAGGTCTCCAAGGTTACAGTCTTTGTGTGTATAAAGAGGGCCTGAAAGTCGGAGATACACTGGAGGGTGTCTAACAATAAAAAAGCAGGCAGAAAACATGACATTGCTGTTGCATCCAATGAGTTATATTTTCACTAAATTACAGGGCTGCTCTGCCAGGCACCAAAGACCTGTGAGGCTGTGCTGCCATTGTGATGAATAAAAGATGTTTGGCTGACGATTAAGTCACATTGCCTCCAATTTAACTAGACAGCCATATTTGTTTTCAGTGAGAATCAACTGAATACGTGCTCAGAGTGTAATGAGTTAACTGTCTCTGTGAGAAAAAAATTAAAAACTATGTTTGTATGTACTGATATTTTTGTTTATGAAAATAATTGTTACTTTTCAATGCTTCTACACTGATTTGACCCTATTTTGGTTCTCCTGATAAATTCTCAAATTTTGTGAAAATGCAGTTTACTCACAAGCCTACAGTGCACTTTTGAAAGTAAATATTTGTTTTACACTGGACAAATCTGTTTATATGACCATTGATACTGCTTAAGGATTTTGCAGCATTTGAACATCAGAGTAACCAGGGATGTGCAAAAGTGACTCATCATTCTAACAGAATTTTAGGCTCCCAAATGGCATATCAGACACAGATGGGTGACGTCATATGGATACAACAACCATATTTTACACACACTGCTGCCAAGAGTAAAAACTGGTAAAAAATTATAACTGACTCTGGGGCTGACTAACAAATATGATTGGACCCAGTAATTAGCTGGCTAAATATGCATATCTCTAGAAGAAACTCATTCACAAAAATCCATCACCATATTTACAAAATACACCAAAGTGTGTTTTTAATTAAAATGATTTTGAGCTTTGTTTTCTTCAAATTATGAGAAATCAACAAAGAGCATGTTCATGAAAGTGCAGGCTGTGATGGAAAATTCCTGGCTGCATGAGGTTTATTTGTTCTATCAAAGACACGATAAAAACTACAGAGTTGGTTGCAAATAAAAACAAAAAAGGTAGCAGGTGTTGATAAAGGGAAACATGAAAATGCTAATTATAGTTCAGCTCATGATGCATCTGTTACTATGTGTGTGCTGCTTTTCCTTTTCCAGTGTGGTTCAGTACATAGTGTAGATTACGGATGCACACTCACTGAACCATGTATAAAATGTGTGTTATACCTGAAGTTATTGTTTTTATCTCTGTTTGAAAGTTTGACTTTCACCTGAAGTGATGACACTTATCTATTCTCATGCCTGTCTCCAGTTTGCACTATTTTTAAACATGGTGACACATCTGCAGTCCATTTTCACACATCATGTACAGCTGTTATCCATTCACTGCTAAAGACAGCTGATTTCCTATCATGCACTATTCATCCAGGTATTTGTTTCCACTATGTGTCTGATGGGTCCAGAATAAAGGAAAAAAAACATCAACCTTGACCTTTCTCATTCTGGCGGCCGCTATGATGAATGTGCAACCTTTCCCAATATCCAAGGATAGTTGAGAGACGCGCGAGACCGGTCAAAAGAAACTCATTGCTTATTTATTGTACACTGTGCGCTGTACATTATTCATAGCATCCAGTTATTGGAGGCATTCCGCAGATGTATGAGGTACTTTTGTATTACGCAGGCTGTAGCTGTGGTATGATTTGTAACACAAACTCATTGATCACGGGACACAGAGTTTGTTAACTGGAGAAAGTGTGGTGCTGTGTGTGTGTGCTAGGTATGTTCCAGCTGTTTTATTTTCCACTGCAGATGTGTTTTTACTTGACAATAAAGACATCCAACCAATGTTGAGTTTTAAAGAATGCTTATATATTATTTTACTGCACTCCCTTTCCCCAGCTTTCTTGTCTTTTTTCAATACTCGATGATTATTTACTGGATTATAGAAATGAATAATGAGCTGGTAAAGAAAGTAGCATCATGGCATTTACAATGAATATTTTTTAAATCCATTTTAGCCTATATTGGTCATTTATAAAAAAGAAAGTGAAACCATATCAATCATCCAGCTTTAAAAAATTTCATTCATGACAGTCTTTCATACTTCCAACATTGAACATCTTTTTTTTTTTTTTTTTTTTACATTAAAGCAAATATTCAATGAAATATAACTAATAACTGCTATTGAGAGTTAGATCTGCCTCAAAAAATATACGGTTAGTGTTCATTGATGCACAAAATTTTCATGACTGATCAGTTACAATGACATAAATTGCAGGCAAACACAGTTAAATTTGTGGCCAATACCTGTTCACAAATGTTCCAACAAATGATGAACAAACAGTTGAATCCGTTAAGAAGGACCATTATTTACATCACCTGATTATGTAGCCTAACATGGTTTTCTTATAAACCAATCTCTTATTTGCAATTCGTGTTCAGATACAAATTCTCAGTACAATCTTTGTCAGTGTGATTGATTGGCAACCAGTCCAGAGTGATTCCCGCCTCTTGCCTGAAGGCAGATGGGATAGGCTCCAGCCACCCATGACCCTGAACAGGATAGGAGATGAATGAATAAATGAATGAATCTTTATCATTTGCATTGGATGATTTTTGCCTCGTGCACCAGTTTGAAGTCATTTTACAATTCATGTAAGAAACAAAACAAGCTTAGCTATTACATCTCTTATCAAAAGCCTAAAACTGTGACTTTTGGCAGCTGGCATCATTAAAAAAGTGAGTTCCTCACTTCAACCAGTGGCTTGTACTGAGGAGACATGGAAAAGAGTTGACCTGTGGGCACAGTTTGTTGAATTTACCAAGGCCAAACTGTCTCATGATACTCTTTTGAACATATGATGGTTGTTTTTTAAGACTCTTTCACAGATGAGTCATTCCACAAATATCTGACATGAATCAGTTTTTAGAAACATGTTTTAAAAGGAAATATTTATCATTGAAACATGACCTATCGCTCTTCTAGAAACAGTTTGTAGGTATTGAATGTTTTCTGTGACAAGGAAGAGGTATCAGAGAGACATTTTCAGCCAAAAATGAGCAAGTTGGAAAGGTCATCTTTCCACCTGCTGACACCTTTACAAGTGTAAACTGAAAAAATTGTGACAAAACTTAAAAGAGACTAAATGAAAAATGAGCACATCTAAAATCTTTTTTTTCTTTGAAAATGACTTAAAGTGAATCCATATTCAAATGTCCCAACAAATCATTCTGTTCAAATCTGTTCATATTTTTGATAACCATTTTTTCACATGGTTACATTTGTCTCTGGCAAAAGAGTCCAAGCTGAAGTCTAAGAGAAATATGTCTTATGAGAACCCCTACCTTACCTCACCCTTTCATACTTTTCAATAATGAATTACCCTTCCTCCATGAACTTCTCCCATGGGTCCAAAACTGATGTATGGGAGCCTAGAGGGGACATAAAGGAAGCATTAGCTTGGCTCAGGTCTGCATAAATGGGAAGTGAGTGATGGCTGAGTGTGTTGACATCGGCTGACATCTCAGACAGAGACAAAACAAGGTATTTTCATCACTTCAGCCTTTGTCAAAGCAGACTGAGTCGATTCATGCCGACACAAATGACAGAATCGGAACAAAGAATAACACTGTGAGATCATTTCTTGATCATCTTCGAGCAGGCAGTGAAGTGTTTTTTGTAATCACTCATCAGGCCTCTTGGTATTGGATTTCTGTTACACTGGCCCTGCTTTGCATAGTGGAGGCCAATTAATCCAACTAGGCTGTGTCCCCTCTGAGTGCAAAGACAATTAATGGGATTGTGGCTAAAGCCAGTGGGATGTAGATGACCATACAGTAGCTTTGGCTAAAAGCAGTGAAAAAGAGGTGTTAAAATCACTGCAAACAGTCTCTGAAGTAGGACGATGTCGCTGCAGTGTCATGCCAAACCAAGAATAAATTTCACGCACAAGGCTGTCCAGTATAAGAGCCATGTACGCAAAACGAACAGCCATGCACACATTATCCGTGGAAGCACTTTTATGGCACTTGCATGCAACACTTCTCTGCTCATGAGAGCAATTTTGCAGCCTGCAGGGAGAAAACTGTTTCGAGTACATGCAGAAATGGACGGAGCGTGTGGTTGTTTTCCCTGAGCTCAGCGCTCTGCTGCTCACAGAACTTTGACCTGGGGGTCAAAGTGTAAGTATACTATGCAAAAGTTGACGGTGTAGTTTGCTTTCATCAGTTATATAGAGGCATATTAACTTCAACTGGTTCCATAGCAAGGGAAGAAAACTGCAGTAGGAGGGCTCTGAGGCAGTATCAAAGAAGAGAACTGATACTAATGATACCGATATTGGAGCAGCTGTGATCGTTATTTCCAATGTAAGACTTTTGCTTTCCATAATCTAGAAAATTAAAGTACAACAGATGTAATTAAACCATCAAATGAAGAGTTATTCAAAAAACTGAATAGTTTGTTTAAATTCTGAACCTTGTGTTGAGTAGATTTGAATATGATCCATGATTCAGCCCTTTCTGTCTCCACTCAGTTTCAGTCAAAGACAAATTGGCTGCCAGTTCACTTTTTGAGAAATGCACAAAACTGGAAAGGAACCATGTCTGTCATCTTAAATGTTGACGAGATGCATGCTGTCATGAAAAATTAAGCTCAACAGTTCATTCATTCTTTGCAATGAGCAAAAAAATTGGAGCTGAACACATTTCTGACCATGTGTGGTCAATACAGCCACAAACACCGTCCTCAGTAAACTCCATCCCACAGAGGCCGCTGCCCTCAGAACTGCAAAGCGGCTCAAAGTGTTTCACAAATCCAGAGACAAAAGGCAAGCAAGAGTGAGCAATTTAGTGCTAGCTGCTTTGTAAAGGGCCTCGCAGCCCACACAGCACCATTCAGGGGACTAAAACACAGGCCAGGATTACGCTTATCAAGCATCAACTGTTTGGTCACACAGACAAAGGCTTATTGCTGTGGGACAACTTTAATGGCCTGTGGCTGAGTGCAAAGAGCGCCTCTTATAACAGAGAAAGAGGGGGAGTCGAGGCCTCAGCAGTACAATCAGTAGTTTCTATAATGATGAGAGCAAATGAAGGGATGGGGCGGTTAGGGTTTGTTTGAGTAGCATTATCTCTTTGGACCATAATGAAAAGGAAGCGGCACATGAACCGCAGAGCGGGAGAGTGAACAATGGCAATCCCTCATCATCCAGAGGGCCATGCATTTCTGGAGTTAATAATAGCTGGATGGATGAAAACTCTGCAGAAGGCTGGGTAGAAAGTATTGCAGAAATGTCACGATGGAATTCCAATCCGTCAAAAACAAACTGTCAAAAGAGCAGAAGGTGCTGTTACAGTTGGTTTGGCATGAATCCATGAAAAAGGGTGTAAACTCATTTGACCTTGGAAAACAGGTGTGAACTGCATGAGCTAATGTCTAATTCTAACATGCACATTAATACATTAAATCAAAATCTCACAAATCTCTTCCTCCTTTGGGCTCTGGATCTCTGTTTTACTCTGTTTGATATTTAGATTTCTCTAAGGATAATCTAAGTTTATAACTCCTTAATTTGGCCCAATTATTGCACTTTTGGCCCTGCTCATTTATCCCAAATGGTACTCTTGCAGTAAAACGTCTGGAAAGGAAACAAAATTGCAACAAAGGGCTCAGATGGGACCAAGATGTGAGTCAGTGGACAGACGGTAAACAGCCTCCAGTTGGCAAAATGTAATCAAAAGATTTGACAAAGAAAAATGGTGTAAGTAATTCTGAATTTGCAGATGACATTGTCAAAACTGTCTGGCTTAACTTTCACCAACAGTATTAAACTGAGCGTGTGTTACTAGAGTTAAGTAAGGTATATTATTTGACTGCAACATGCAATTATCTTGTCTCAGAGCAGAGAAAAGATTTTTCAAAAAAAGATCTACAACTAAATAAAAGTGCAATGCTATAGTCAACATGTAAATAGCAGACTGTTTTCTTGTCACATATTCACTTTTGCTCATATGGTTGAAATAAAATGTTTTCTGCTCCTATGCAGGAAATAAGTTAGATAGCGATTTATTATTTGAGGTGTATATCTTCTTGAAACTTTGTTTATGAATTTCTTTGACCTCAGGGACATTTAAACAAGTTAACCTTTGAAAATCACAATCATTTTATGAGAAGAGGTTGAAAATATTTTCTTCCAACTTTATGGGCAACAGTAGATCAGGTTGAAATATGATTGCTTTTTTTGTTGGTTGGTTGGTTCTTTTTTTTCGTTGTTGTTGTTGTTGTTTTTTGTCTCGTGAGATATGATACAGGAAATAAAAATGTTACTTTATCAGAAATAAACATTCATCCAGTGTTATACATCTTCATTTATAAGTAAAGGAGAAGTCTGATATATTAAGAGAGACTCAACTGATTGGTTAAAGCAAACTGCAGTTCCTCAGATGTCCACTTGAGGCTTAAGAAAATGTAATTTTTCCATCACAACAAGTTGTGCAGGTACAATGAAATGTGTAGCTTATTATGTTTTAAGATATTGTAATGATAAGTTTTGCATAATTAGAGGCACAGTTGGCCTGAATGAATGGTGGGAACGCTGATGAAATTAGTGATGAAGGTAATAGTCATCTCATCTCAGCTCTACCCTCCTTCCTCTTTCGGGTTGTCTGAGAGGCAGTATGGGTCCGTATTTTTATATGGTGACCGCAAACAAGAAGTTTCAAATCTCTGCTTCAAAAACCAACGGGTTGAAACAATGAGAGCTGAATCATCATTTTCATATCAAATCGGGTTAGCTTAGCTTTTTCAGTCTGGTCACAGAATCCACTCGTTAACATCTCAAAGGCTCCAGATTTAATCTTTTTATCTAACAGTTTTATCTTCAAAACATGATCTTTGAGGACAGTTCATTTTACTTGTTTGTTTGCTCTGTGCCAGACGTTGTCTTAAGAATGTTCTTGGTGTTCCTAAACCCAAGCTGTTAGTTTGTAGGCTTAGTTGCAGAAAGTCGACAAACAAATTGTAACGGGGAGAGAATTATACACTTATTATACCTTAGAGGAAGTAATCCAGTTTTACCACTGACTTGTGCTTTAACAAAATGATCATGGGAGCACTTCTTATGTAAGCGGCCACTTTTTTAAATGCAGTGTTATTTAACCATCCAGAGCTGGGAACATGAGACACAAGTTGAACCACAATTATCCTCTAAAGAAGCAAGAACACCGTACATCCCATGTTCTCTTATCTGTCATATTCCAGCTGAGCTACTTTATCTAAAACCCCTTTCTTTTCTCAGCTCATAGTTTTGGGGTGAGAGAGGAAACCATATTTCCAGCTACACCAATTCTCTTCCAAATTACACCACTTAATCTGCTCTTTTCTGCCTACAGTACTTTAGCTCATTTCATGTAATACCTTTATCCCGACGTCAACATTACACAGAGCTCACCTACATATTCCCAGAACCGCTGATACACTTTTGCAAATCCATCAGATAAAGTTTCATTCTCTGCAAATCCATTCAAGAAATGCACTCTATGAAAATCCTTTTTCTCCATGCTTTCTTCTTTGTTACTCTTATTTCTTTAATCCCCAGATATTCATCTCTGTCTCTTTTTTTTAACGTCTCCTCCCTCTTCTTTTCAGGAGTCTCCCTCACCTCTTCATTGGGTTCTTTTCAGAATAAAAGCCTGCACTTAGACGTGAATCTGTGTACACAAAATAGAGAAAAACAAGCTATTTGACACCACATGATGAAATATATACCCTCTCCCTCTCCCTCTTCTTCTCTACTCCTTTTCTTTCTAGAGCTGCTAGTCTAATTAAAAGGCACACAAAACATCACATTAAGACTGTGAGACTTCAAGCTCATCTCCTTGCAAATCTACAGCAAAAGGGTCGATTATATTGTGCAGAGTGCTGAGAAAAATTGAACCCACCATTAGCTGCTTCGCGCCATCTGTGTTATTGCAGGGTGCACTCACAGGGCGATGTCGTAAATTTCAGGCTGATTTTTCGAAGGAGGGGATGCATTGCTGAGCTCTCTCCGCATGTACTGAAGCATAATTATTGTCAAGGAGGTGTGCCGCACTTAATCTAATCCGAGGATGTGATGACAGACTAACCACTCTGTGATGTTGTGCAATCAGATGATAGCACTTTGGATGTGTTTTTGGTCTTGTGCTCCAGATCCAGATTGTGAACTGAAACACTCAATGGACCAAAGCTGTCTTCAAACCTAGGTCATTGTTAGACCTATTGATATTCCATAAGAGTTCACATTTCAAGGCCTCTCCACTTTTGCATCTCAGTCTTTTACACTGATACGACAATTGTCACTTGCAAAAATATGAGGAGGAAAAAAAGACACAACCCAACAGTTCCACAAGGAAGCAGTCAAAGGAAAGAGGTCGATCAGCTGCTCTCCATTTTGCGTTTTTTCTCAACGTGGTAGACTTTCTTGTGGAGTCTGAATACTAAAAGGAGAACGAGGCTGTGATGTGAAGGAGGCACATGGGTCTCAATCACCTCCCCAGAGACACTAGGTGCCTCAGCAAACGAGGGAAGAAACAGAGAGTCAGACTTTATTCATTGATACCGCCCACCGAGGTAAAGAGTTTCAAATGGGTAGAATTACAGGATCAATAGTGTGATTAGCAGAGGCCTTGTAGCTATAGCGTGTTGTGGGCAATCCATTGCATCAAGCCAAACCCAGGGGATGGGGGGGGGGGTTGTTTCTCTTTCCTAGTATGGAAAGCTGAGGAGGAGGATAAAGAGGCTCAAACAAGTCTAACAAAGACCAGCTCTAGTTCAGTAAGACAGACAATGTGTACAAATGTTTAATAATGAAACACAAAAATAAATGTCACATCTCCCACCCCTACCTCTGCAGACACTTAAAACAGTATATTGACTGGTGAGGAAAGAAATCAGGATCCATTTTTTTATCATCCAACAACGGATAAGTACTAGTGGAGCTAGAGTCGTGTAAATTTATTGCAGCCAAATAAAAAGTATGAGCACTGCACTGCTAAGAAAGAGAGAGAGGCAAACAAAGAGGGCAGACTGAAGGCATTGAAAATTGCGAGCTGTTTGAATCTTGAATGTGCATTTGTTCTCTAAGGGATCTGTCAGTTTTGTTCTACTTTTCTGTCTCAAAAAGCCAAATGCAGGAGTAAGTCTCCAAATAAAAGAACCACACTATGATTCACCTCTCATATGGTATTATGTGGGGTACATCAAGTGAGCATCACAGAGGATCCGTGCATCATTTATATACCATACTGCACTGTCAGACACAGAAACATTGATGGTATTAGTCAGAGATCTGCATGTCGTTTGCTGAAGAAATTGTCCATTACTGCATATCATGTCAAGTATGTCATACACAACCAAAACAAAAGCTGAAATAAACAACCTGTGTCGACTTTTAGAGTTGCCTTAGGCTGTCATGAAAGTTACTATCCTACATCTAACTGTGTGCATTTACTTTTCTGGGCAAAGTTTTTACACTAAAACTAGCTTTAAGCAAAAGCTCACATTTGTATTCAAGTTTTTTCTCAAATAAAAACAAGTCTGAAATGTTTTTTTTTCTTACTCTTTGGCTGACTGAATGAACAACCAAAGACCATGCATGTTGGTTGATGCTAAATAGCCACTAAGTTGCTAAACCACCAAGAATACATTGTTCAAACTCTTCTGAAAGAAACCCACCAATAATCTTCGACCCCACTGCTAACAAAACAACGCCTGCCAAAGCTGCAATTCCTGGCGAAGGGTCCGCTTACTCTGTCTCTCCATTCTTCTACCGTAACAAAACCTGAATCAGTCACTCTTGAATTGTGAGGTCCAATTTTGCTCGACATCTAGTATTGAGGGAAAGGTGTGTGAGAATACAATTGGGTAACAGCATGACTTTTTGGTAAATTCAGCCTTTTGTGTTTAGAGGTATAGTTTTTTTTGTTTTGTTTTGTTTTGTTTTGTTTTGTTTTTTAGCTTCATCAGCAGAAAAATAGATCTGATGGATAAGAGTGCTGAAGTCAGTTAGTGAGGCTGATGCAATGCTGTTAACCACCATGTATAATAGAAGCTATTATGAGTAGTCTCTTGGCACCCTTGTTGTGTATCTGCTTATGGTATGGAGTGAACTGTATGTTCCCACTCAACAAGGCAATTTCTGTGGTTTATCAGAATAAAAACACTCAACTTTCTTTTTAACAGGAGAGAACCTGAAGTTAAATTAAAAATTGCATAATATCAACCTCTACCTTCATCAATATTTATTAACTGAAACATCAGTTTAATTGGTGTTTCAAGCTCAGCTTCACAGAGGAAGACAGGTCTCAATGAGCCATGGGCTCATGGACTTCAAACATCTACCAAAAAGAGAAAAAAATCTGGCACATGTCTTTTATTTCAGCTAAGCACAAAATGAATTTGGCCTTGTAACCTCCAGTAATGGACTGTAAAGTAAGTGGTCCAGCTGGTTTTTCCTTTTTTTTGGCTCCCCAACCAAGCCAATGTAGCTGCCAAACAAAAATCCCCAACAAACGGCTCACTAAAACACAAGTTCATGACATTACATAAAAAAATTCTCCCTGGGGGTCTAAACACAGAGTGGTTTTCCCTCCAAGCAAATGTGGGCTACTGTGATCCAGTGCATATTTAGGGAGGTGAAGCAGGGATGCTAACCTCCACTTATGCAGCACACCAGCAGGCACTCCATCCACAGCCCTCTCTGCATGGCTCCACAGAATCACCAGCTTACCTCAGTCCGGTCTTTATGCATTTAGAGCTGCTGGCTCTGACGCACTGACTGAATTTCATTACTATGTGCTATTACACGAGCAAGCTGCTGGGCTGGCCTCGGGATGAGAAGGCCAATCAATACAGTCAGTATCTGCCCCCTCTAATCTCTGTCGCCTGTGTCAGCCCTCCTATCTGTAATAGATCTTAAGGATTAGGGAGGGGGGCCTGCTTAAGACACTTCTTTTCACTGAGAACTGGCCGGCCAGTAGGACCCGTGGGGGCCGGGCTCAGTCATGCTGATCCGGCAAGAGCCGCATGGGGAGTGCCAGCAGGATGGTGAGAGAGAAACACTCACGAAAAGGAGAGGGGAGGCAGTGGCACGGCTAAAGAAAACATAGATAGAGGCAGAGGTGGGAAATAAGAATGTGAGGCTGTCACAGGGGAGAGAGGTGAGGAAGGCGACGGCGCAGCTATGACATTGAGAGATAGATGTTGAGAGAGATGAGAGGAAAGGACATTGGAGTGGGAAAGGTGGTTGGTAAACAGAGAAAGCAAAAAGAAGTAGGTAAAGAAGCAATGGATGGAAAGAAGACAGAGTGAGAAAGAGGGAGACGAGCAGAGAGGAGGATAAGCAGCAGGCCAGGAGAGGCGAGAGCCCATGTAATTTCTCTAATCCTCCTGGCATTTATACTTTCTCCAGACAGATAATGAAAATGAAAAATAAAATGGAAAACTTCCCCTCTCGGACTGGGCACAGGATTTTTTTTAATCTGTTGCACTGCTCAACTTTCTTTTTTTTTCACTGCTTCAGTGGGTGTGTGCTGAGTCAGTGGAATTGTCTATGTTATTACTTCACGGTGGATGTGACTCACCAGGGACTTGTTTTAACAGCATGAGACCTATTGGGTGTGGAGAGTCAAAGGATCAAAAGAACAGACAGACAGACTGATTATTAAATAGCTGTGCTGAATAATCAATTCTGATGGGTTGGTTCATTCACTCTCAAGTCTGATATTCTGAGAGAACATACTGAGAACTCTAGTATAGCCACAATGAAAGACGTATAAACAGAAAGAAAATATGAAACAGTCTTTTACAGTTATGAGCAGGAAACCCTCATGAGATGCTGCAGGGAGTCGTGCAGTTTAGTTCACCTTACTTCACCATCGTTGGACATATTCAATTTAATGTGAGTAATACATGCTGAGTGTGCTCATTTAAGACAGCCTACACTTTCTAACGACCTGGTCTAGTCTGTGATCCAACTGCTTCCTTTTTTACAGAGGAAATAAAGACTTTGCAGCAAATTTTTAATAACAAGAGAATGAATCTGGGTAATAAGCTAAATACATTGTTCAGTGAGGGGTCGTTACAGCTGAATGGAACCTCACCAGGACTCCAGAGAAAAGCAGATTAAGCAAAGGAATAATATTTGGTTAAGATTTGCTTTGCCATAGGGAAACCTGTTAAATCCACAAGCTTTCCCAAAGTAGTTTGCCCAGGTTTGAAAGGAGCCCTTAATTGTGTCATTCTCCTCTTTCTCTCCTCATTTACCATTGATCAAAACTTTGCAGAAAAGTAATGACATTAGTGTTTGGCAGATCATTTCTTTGCTAATGATCCTTTATGACGACAAATCGTAAACCACTGGGAAATCTGTTTATTTATCTTTTAAATGGAACCACATTTGTAGGGAGCATGTGTTTATGTGTTTATAAATCCACTCTGCCAGTGCCAAACAGCTGCCTGTCTTGAAGAATGCATCAACAGACAGTGTGTCATTTAGATTCCAGTCTTCACTCTTTAGCATTATCAGAGTTTTAAAACAGTGAAGTTCAGTTGAAGACCTTGGTATTCCCACTCCAAAAGGCCAATGGGTTAAGTCAAGGAGAAGGATTAGCAAGCCTACAGCGAACTGATCCTGTTATGAGTTTCTGTGTTAAGACTTTACGACACAGGTGCTGTCAATATTTACAGCATGGGGTGTGGAAATCTGTACCATCAGTAGTGTGTCTGTGATATGTAACCATAAAACTAAAAGATAGCTCAACAATGCAGTTTAGTTGTGAGTACAAAAGCAGAGAGACGAGTGTTAATGAACCTGTAGGGGTTTCAGTATCTCAGCACACCAGGTCCAACTGTGATGAATTAGTATGTTTTATTAGTATGGGAGGGAGCACGCAGGTAGATACACTTCCAACCTGCAATCATTCTGAGATGGTGACTGTGGCTCAATGGTAGGGTTGTTGTCTCCCAAATACGAGGTTCTGGTTCAATTCCAGCTCCATGTGCCAAAGCGGACATGTGCCAAAGTTTACTCGGCAAGACGCTGAACCCAAAAATGCTCCCACTGTTGGTCAGTGGTGTGTGGATGAGTACTGATGTGTCAGTATTAACGGATGGATCCTAACAAAACAAATATCCGCCATCAGTGTTGGAAAGGTGAATGTGGTGTGGATGGATATCACACATAAGAGGTGTAAAGTGTCTTAATGGTCAGAAGGACTAGAAAAGCACTGTAAAGTACCAGTCCTTTTACCACTCATCATCAATCTTTTGACACCAAAGAAGAATCAAACAAAACCATTGATAAATTTTTGTTTGTTTTTGTTTGTTCTTAAACTGTACTGTACTGAACTACTGTCTTCACAAATATATTTATTTTTCTGTGTTGGAAAAGCATTTTGGCTAGCTTCAATAAGCTTACGTAGCTCTGACCACCTGTAACTTTACTAGTCAGAAACCACGTCAGTAAACTCCTACTTAACAACATAAACAGAGACCTATGATTGAATACAGCAAAAATCAGGGCTGTTATTGATGATAATGTGCTGTTATTGAGTGGCTGAAGCTAACATGTGCCACATATCCTGGTTGAAGCCAGGCCCTCACACCACTACTGCATTTATAAGCAACTCTAGAAAGCAGTGCAGCCACTGTATTTTTATTGTTAAATATTACATTTCAACTAAGCACTGTATGGTTTTGACACTTTTCTAGCTTGTTAGAAAAGTCACACATTAAAAAACAAGAAGAATCTCTCTGATTTTAGGGGTGCTGGGATTCACTTCAGGGGTGCTTCATAGCCTCCCAAAAGGAGCCAGAAATACCCAAAGTGCTTAACTTATCAAAAAACATAAGATTTGAGAACACCACATACATTTGAAAAAATGTTTATATTTTTTCTTGAATCTGTCTTGTTTGCCTGAAGTTGGGTTGAGTTCAGTGCTTCAAATATCTGCTTCTGAAACAGATGAATGGCATCACACTGCCTATATCAATGTATTGTACAGCATTCATGCCACCATCAAGTTTTTTATCAATTTCTTTTTACACGCCCCAGATTAGAACACAGATGTAAAATAATCCCTCTGGGTGTATATTTATTGAAGGAATTCAAAGGTTTTCATACCCCAACCCTTATAAAATGCAACAATCCTTCTATGGTTCTATGGTAGATGTGGAAAAATTCTGCTTTGTTGTTTGCACCATTAGTGAATCCTCTTGATTTGTTGCCTACGTTTGCTCTCTCACACATAAACCTACACTGACGCATAAGTGGGCACACAGACAGGAGATTGAACTGAAGTAATTGTGAACAAGCCAGGGGGCAAGCAGCATGTCCAATTGTTTATAATGTTTATGGTCTGAGAAAGCAGCTTCGATACACTTGTAAATCAGGACAGACAGCGGTGAGCCAATTAGAAAGACGTCACTGTTCATAAGCTACAATGCATGTTGACGTTGTTTATGGTTGTCAGGATGATGGCGCTGAATTGAAGCAAACCAAGGCCCACTCATGATGGTTTTATGAACAATGCACCCGGGTTTTTATTTATCTTAACTGAAAATAACTTTTTTTACACACTTCTACTTTCACATGAGCAAGCAGTGTTCATCATTTATCAGGATGATCAGGGAAAAGGACATGGTGTGAAGTGCTGGACTCAGAATTTTAGAAGGATTTAAATGTGCCTGTGTTCTGTACCAGAGGACACAAAGGGCTCCTCCCTCCTGAGTGAAAAATGAAGATGAAAGAAAATTACAGTGCTGTCTAGGTGGTACAAAAAGTACTTCACTCTCATCTGCAGCTCCTTCTGGACTCAAACAAAACCCAGCTCTCTTCTATAAGCACATCACAATTAACCTCAAGTACAAGCAGATCAGAACAAAGTCATTTTGCTCATTTTCAGCCATTCCTACGACTCTGATGATGCCACTGCCCTTATTCTTCCTGAAAAATCAACTCTGTGATTGGTTCAGCCAAGAGCTAGATTAATGTGTGTATACGGCTTTAGGCAAGTAAATGTAATTGCAGAAGGAAAGAAGAATGTGTTCCCCGCCACAGCTGCCCGGTGTTCTTTTCCTTCCAGGGATGCATGAGCGGTCAAGAGGAAGCAGGTGGAAAATTGAGATTTTGTTTATCAATGGTTTGTTGCATTCTTAAAGTATGTTTGTTAAGCGTTGTAGCACTTGAACGTGCTCCAAGTTGTGGCTGCAGGGTTTCACATTCTTTCAGCTTGTGTGAATTTTCAAGGCAGACTAATGGATTTACCCATTTTGCATTATCTAAATGAACCCAGTGATGACCCAGCAAGCACAATCAGAGGAAAGATACAACTTAGAAAAATCTTTTCAGTGTAGCCTGGAATTTATAACATGCAAAACAGCTTTTAAAGTTTCTGCCAAGATAGTGGCAGTTTTTTTTCTGTTATTCTGATATAGGCAATCTCAGTATACTCATGGCAAAAATCAAAATTCATGATAGGAAATCAAAATTAAATTTGTAATGTAAAGTATTTTGTACAAGACATGCTCTAGTTTCAATCCACACAAGCTTATCAGTGGTTAAATATTCAAAAATATCTTTTAACATTGAAATAAAAAATGTCACCAAGAAATAGAACTTATGAGGGCATCTAAGTCAGCTCAGTTTTCTTTTCTATAGTTAGGAACATCAAGTTTTTTGAAAAAGAACAAAATAAAAAGCAACCCATCCTTTGCTATCTAAACTGTAAATCTAGTCATTGCATTGCTGTCATAGCTTTCAACTCATTAAAATCTCACTGCCAGTAGAAAAAATGATTCAGCATCTAAAACTTTTTGTTTGTTAAGAGTGATTATCCTCAGCTGTGGGACTTCTGCGCTTAATCAGCACATATTGTATACTTTCTCATTTGAATGAGAAAGGAAAAAAAACATCTTTTGAAGAAGAGAAATACCATAACACCGTGAAAAGTGGAAGAACCATTGGGAGTTTAGCTCTTCTTCATGAGGTATTAGCTCAGCCAGACAAAGGAATTGAAAAACGTATCAGGAGTTCCTGTTTTCTTTTTTGCCAAGCTTTTATATAATCATTAATGTTATCTGAGTGCTTGCAACTATGACTAATTTATGCGCAATGCTGATTCCTCATTGTTTAACCGAAACAGAAAGGCCACGTGAGGTGTTCCTGACACCATCCACTGTTTAGGAGATATCAAACCAGGTCAATCACCAAAAAGAAACACTGTGGGTTTAGGCTTCACTCCTCAAAAGTTACTAGACATCTGAAAGTAGCACCCCAAAGACAGGGTTGCTTTCAGGGGGAAAATTAATCAAGCCTGGACAAAGCTAAACCCTACCCCCAATGGTTGAAAAACATAAAATTGAAAAACACGTTTAGTCTTGCAATTTTATATCAACAGAGCAGTCAAAGACACTTTTTTCCTCTTTTGGTATTTGGTTTAAATAGGGTGTGACATTATGATGTAAAATATATAGTGTTAAAAACAGATTATAATACACCAAGTTTGACTTTTTATGGTTATATGAATGTGTTTTCTGCTTTCTCCCTGAAACCCATGGTATAGTTGGCAGTCTAAATGTGTACTGAGTGTCACCTAAGCATTATCAGATGGTGTTTCAGTGGTGATCAGGTGAGTGCCTGGTCTCTGTCAGCACGCTGTGCGGTCCTGTCACCAAAAGCTCTGACTGAGGGCTTTTAAACAGCCTTACTCCTGGATCCTGTTTTGCTGTCGTGGCACAATGTGACTATCTGTGGCTTTACAGCTGTCCAAATTCATTCTCGCAGCTCGTTCAGTGCTCAAAGCGCAGAACATTTCCACTCAGTTTATCCTGGGAACAGAGGGAAAGGAGAGAAATCTTTCAAATAAAGGTTCAAGACTGCAGAAGTATGGACTTAAAACAATAACTGCTGTTGGCCTCCAAATATTCTAACATTGTTCTTATGCTTTCAGGTAAGAAAATAAAAGGAGCATTGAAGTAATTTTTGGCCCCATTATGTGTAGATGTCTTCAAAATGACACAACCATTCATTACTTTACAACTCTCAGACTTCTCTTAATGTCTTTCCTGTAATAGGCTTGCAGAATTAATTTCATTTCACCTTGCATTCCCTCCCACCTCCTGGAGCTAATCTAAGGTGCTGGTATGTGACTCATTCACTGTCCTTTATATTTCCCTCTTATGGAGGAATGTTAAGTGCTTGAAAATCGTATCCTCGTCTACTGCCTCATTATTAAACACCTGTGAAACGATGCTTTGCAAAGAAATAGAACAGAAAGAGGGAACACAAGAGAGAAAATCTCTTTAACCAAGGACAAGTGAACAATTAGATGGACTAGAGTACACATGAATTAAGTCATTGTGAGTTTTAAAAAAAAAGGTGACTTCTAAATCCCTGTGCTCTGATGGGTTTGTTTTCGCCTTTCCTTAGCAGTAACTACTCTGAAGTTTAGGGTCTGTTGTCTTACACCCTGGTGCCTGGCATGACGCCTCATTAACATGGCTTCCCACATTGTCCACAGTAAACACACATCAGCAGACTGTGCTCCTAAAACACCTCTGGTTGGTTGATGAAATTCTTCATGGCGTTTCTAAATCATCAGCACATCAGCACATTAACCTACGGTGGTTAAAACAAAATGCATAAAGATGTCTGCTGCTCAGAAGTAACTAAAGAGGCATTTAACTGCAGGCATCCATTGTTCCCTTTCCCACCCCAGTAACTCGCACAGAGGGTGGGAACTATGCATCTGCTACTTTGGATTATCAACTAAAACACAGCATTAAGTTTTGCGCAATGATTTTACCCATTAACATCCTGTTTTATTAAGGAAATGTAATATGTAATTAAGTGCGTACATTCATAAAAGGAGGAATTGCAGCAACACAAAATCTTTTATTCTGTGCAATATTCCAATGAACCAAGCAAAGCATAAAAGTGTGAAAAAACAACAGTGTTTCCTCCCTGCTGGCACAGGAGCAGTCATGCAAGTTAAGGTTTACTCAGTGCTGACAGTAGTAATTTTATCAGCATTTTTTTTTCAAGAAGTTTCAACTTTCATATGAACTCCAAGAAGAGAAGGAGAAAGATTGAAGAAAAAAATCCAGATTTTTTTAAAGCAGTTTTTAATCTTAATTCAGATTTGAAAGTACACTTTTTTTTTAATTAACTAGAAATAGGCATCATGAAAACTTGCTAAAACAGGGATCTCAGGGAGCTTCAGCACACTTCAGCCATAAAGTCTGGCTTGTTTTGGCCAGTGTGACCACAAGTAACCTGCTCAGGGACAGTTCACTTCTCTGCTTCAGCATAGTTGGGAGAAGTATGCTCCGGCCCAGCTCCCTTCATGCACAAGAACGTGCAAAGAAATCATATAGGATTCATTCAAGTCAGTGTGCCAACTCATACTGCATTGTTCAGTTGCAGTCCGACTGCATGCTGATGCTGGCAAGACCCAATTGATAGGTAACAATCCTATTACTGCTTGAGTACAGTATGGCTTGAATGGCCTGTGCATCCTCATCCAGGTTTACTTTTAGTCTGTTTATTGAACAGAAAGTGATACTCAGTGCTCTCAGTTTCTATAGCTGTATGTACAAGTGCAGTTTAAGTGCAAATTTAATGAGACTGGCAAGCAAGTATGCAGCTTACAACTTAAATAAGAAGCTAGTATGAAAGTAGCCTATTAACATCTCCTTCTCAAAAAGTCAGTGAGAAAAAGAAAAAATATATTACATCATCTTGTCCTGCTCTAAAATTTAAGACCTTAAAAAGACCAGCGTATACATTTTTTATGCATTTAAGAAATGTTAAGGCCTTAATTTCAAATAAATAAATTTAAGACTTCTCAAGACCCTGAATCTATTGTGCTCATGGCATAGTCCAATTTTGGAGTCACAAGACATGACAAAACATGGAAGAAAACAGATTCTCAGTAATTTACAAAGATTTGCGGTCAAAGAGACAGTACCACCAAACAATACACAAGGCAGATGAAAACGGTGTAGCATGGGAATGGATGCCACTTGTGGTAAAACCCAGAGCCTAAATAACTTGCTCCTGGGAGACAGGACGTGTCTACACTGGTGCAACAGAACTCTGCCCAGCAGCAACTTGGAGAGACAAAAGACAAGCAACGCAAACAGCTGGCCCTGCTGGTGGTTGGGGCATTGTAAAAGAAATATCCAAGTTGACGCTGAATGCAGCATAATCACCACCTAACCTAAATGGGGAAAATAAAGCAAAGTTGTCACTCAGACAATGTCCCTAAATGATTGTCAAAGTGAGCTGTTTCTTTCAAAGACCAAAGAAAGGTTAATGCCAATCACATAGTGTTTTTATAACCTTATGTGACAATAAATAGCTAAATATGGAACAGTACGCAAAGTACCAGAGAGATGAAAGGACACAACAAGCTGTACAGCTAAAGAAAGCTTTCAACGCAACAAAAAGCATTTCAAAGAGCAAGAAAAGAGGCAAATCAAAGAAAAGGTTCAGACTTACTGATGTCCATCTGCAAGCCATACTGAGGCTTTCATCTACCACCTCCCTCAAAAAAAGTCCAGCTGCCTGAGAAGAAGTGCTCTTAAGTGTCTGGCAACAAGATAATTCATGTTGAGAAGTGCAGTTGATTGAATAGTTGAACTTTTTTTTTTTTTTTCAAGGAACACCTTATGTGGCCCTTTTGTGGAAAAAAATTGGATGCCCAGCAGCCCTGATAGAATACAAATAGTAGGTTGTTTACAGGTTTTATGTGTCAAGAGTGTACAGAGTTTATGAGTAAATTCATATGAAATTGATCAATGATTCGGGAGTCAGGAAAATTGCAACGCAGATTGTGGGAGCTAAGTTAGCGGTGGGACACTGCACAGACGGGTGAGGAATGACTTACAGTTGGCAAATGAGCAGCATGACACACAGCGGCTCCATGGACTGTGTCGTGTGTGTTTGTGTGTTTTTGGCTCAAGGGAAAAGGTCAACAGAGGGCATTCAAGGCTTTGCTATGCCAGCGTATATTACTCTCTTGGCATTACAGCAGCGTGGCATGCCAGCGGTAACACCGGAGTTCTGAGCAGAGCTGGATCAATGGGTTTGGTGGTGCACAAATCATGGGGCCACACAGGCTTACAAAAAGCTTACAACAGGCAGGCCAGTGTGTGTGTGTGTGTGTGTGTGTGTGTGTGTGTGTGTGTGTGTGTGTGTGCATATGGGTCTGGGCTCACAGAAATACCAACAACATTTAACTTCTGTGGCAGATTCAGCTGTGTGCTGGCACCAGGAGAGTGTGCATCTTTGTTTTCCCCAGATGGAGCAGAAACATAGTTTGTTTTCAGCCTGTCATGGCCTGTTGGGGCTCCACAGCAAGGTGAGATGCCCTAATACATATTGATAATCATACACTGATGGTAATGGTAATAAACCACCTTTGTCACAGCACTCAGGCATGGTAGAGTAGAATGGATTAGCTGGGGTATTATTTCCTTTTCACTGCCATATTTCACTGCTGCTCTGTGAAACAGCGAGCCAAACTCATTGCACATTCTGCAAAGCACATATGGTGTCGTATTAAAAATTTGGTGGTAAATCCAGAGTTATAAAGCAGGAGGAGCAGCACTTGGAGGCCCAATGCAGCAAAACAGCTTAATGTCAGTCACTAATCTAGTTGCAGGTGTTCAGAAGAGCAGAGCTCAATTAAAACCAAATTGGCTTTCACACAGTTATTCAAATTAGTTTAGATTCATACACTTGCAAACTAAACATGCTTACCTGTGCAGAAATGCCTTTTTGCCTCCAACTCAACTCTTCTCTTCCAGTACAAGACACTGTAAAGATGGGAGGAGTTGGAATAAAAAATGAATTTAAATCTAAATCAGTCTGGAAAATTGACAAAAATGTGATCAGGGTCGTGCTTTCCCAGCGCTTTAATCAAATTTTTGATGTGATGACACATTCCCCATGAGAAGCTGCCTGGCATGCTTCTTGCGATAGGGCTGGGGTAATAAGTTATCAATGTACTGCCCATGCTGCAATAAGACATCGGTTAAATGAAGGAGTGTGTGTTTGACATACTAACAGGTTCTAAAATGATTGAGACTCTTTCTAGCTTTTTATTTTATTTTTCTATTGATTCTTGTTAGTCTAGTTAATATCTTGTATCCACAATTAGATAACTTTTCTCCCATCTAGGTAATTATATCTTGCAATATGATGATTGACTTTCACCCAGAAGCTTGCACTCAATATATAACTATAATGTGAAAAGTTAATAATGCTTGCTTTGTAATTATGATTTCGATTACTTGATGTTCAACTACCTGAAACGCCCCATCGACTGCTTCTTCACCAAAATACAACGTCCTTTCTATTTTAAATTGTAATGTCTAGACCTCTTAAATTTTATGCTGATGCCTGAAATCAACATGTTTACAGTTTGTTGGGTTTTTTTGTTTGTTTTTTGTTTTGTATTTTTGTGTATGTGTGTAAAATCTTTCAAAACCATTAGAAAGTCTATGTATTTCCCTTTTAAATAATGACAGATTTGTAGGGAAGATGCAATAGTTACAAAAAAACAGCAGAGCTGAGTGTTGAAAAATGTGCCAAATCTTTTTTGCTAATGCCAAACAGCTTATTCTGCCATTGGCCCGTGTTGGGTGTTTTTGGACTGAGGATATAAGATGTATTGGAAATTGAATATTTAATTTATTTAACAAACAGGGGCCTCAGTTATGCAGTTTATCTAAATAAATGAACACATCCCTAATTTGACAGAATTAGACAGAAAAATCTAAAGTCTAATCATGGTTATGACTCTGCAAAATGCAGGGAGCCTCCGCAGCTCAAAAACCCATCAGATGCTGTTTAAAATTAATTGCAAAATTCATCAATTTTTTTCCCAAAAGTAAGGGAAAGTCTATGAATTGTAGAAATCACTTAACGTCATCAAAAAAGATGCATCACAATTTGCATCAGATGCTGGAAAAAAGAACATTAAAGTAAAAGCAAGAAATAAAAGTGAGTACCGAGAAATAGAAAAAAAGTCATACATTTCTCTTGTCAAAATGTTCTTCCTCAACCATCAGATCTGAACTAAAGCTGAGGATGACAAAGTGAGAAGTTTGAAAGCATAGATGTGAGTTTGAAACCTGTACCAGCTGAAATGTGTCAGCCTTTTAGTCTATTTCGATTTTCTGACCTCTATTCACATTTTTCTCCCTTTTGCTGTTTTTCCCCCCTTTTTCATTGTGATTTCCTCTTCCTGTCTGCCTGCCAGTTTATCTCCCTCCCAATCGCATTCACTGGTCCAGGGGAGAGGAGCTTCAATCCAACTACTGTATTCACTTCATATCAAATCTGGGCCATTCTGACTCCATATCATCTCTCTGTGTCTCTGTATTCTTCCCTGTATCAACAGAGTCTCCGGTGGACTGAAAGCAGATCAGTCAATCAGTCCAGCACATCCCCTCTCCCATCCAATCTGCCTGTTTGTTATCTTTCCCTCTCTTCTTCTGTCTATATGAACATGTGTGGTTGAAGGCCTGTATTTCTTTCTGCCTTTCTCTCTCTCTGTCTCTCCTCTGTATCCCTGGTCCAGTAGATGGGGATCAGTCAAATCCAGTGGGAAGTGACCAGCATGTTAAAAGGAGCCCAAAGTATCTGTGGGAAATCGAGGCCAGGGATGGATGGCCAGTTGAGGCTAAGTGAGTCTGCCACTGTCGACTGCAGGGAGAAAAGGCCCAGTGATCCGCTCAGTCAGAAACTCACACCTGAGGCGGCTGACAAATTTGAAGGTAAATTAGGGCCAGTGGGGCAGGTGAGGTAAAAGAGATGTAGGGTGACACTCAATAAACAGACTTTTTGGAGAAACTGTGAGTATTACAAAGGAACAAGAACGAGAAAATTGGCTTGTCAAGACTTTCCAAAAAAAAAGTAAAAATATTCAACCTCAATGAACCCAGAAATGTCTTCACTTTTCTTGAAACAAATACAAAATTTGCCAGTGCTATTATCTGGACATAATGATGCATCAGAAAAAAGGCCATTCCAAAAGTAAGTTAAAAAATCAATGCAAGATATTTTTGATTGTAATAAGGGGAAAAAAATCTGCTAATGGAACAAGTTAAGGTAAAATATCTTAAAATGAGACGTGAGATTTAACATGTACTAGATAAGAGAGATCTTGAAAATAGCTGGGGAAACTTGTTTTAGCCATATTTCTTCACATTGACAAGTTTTGTGTCTCATTATAAGATTATAATGAGCCACATATGTAAATAAAGCTTTATTTTCTTATTTCAAGCTGAGTCTATTTCTTGATACAAGATGATTAATCCCTAACAAATGACTCAGCAGCTTTGCAACCTCATGAGGAGTAATAAAAGTTTGTTTCAATTGAGAAATTACTGAAATCAAGGTCTTTTCAAGACTGTTCCACGTGACAAGATATTCAAGAAAATCTATTTAGAAAAGTATCAGTATCTGACTGACATGTTTCCCTTTCCATTATTGTGGTTGATAATGCGTGAGATGAGATATTTTGACAAGAAATTAAAAGAATAAACTTCGTAAGATTTTGAATTTTTGAAGTATATGATAACATGTTTAAACCAAAAATGTGTTGAAAAAGTATAACTAAAACTGAAACTGAAAAGAGGTTTATTTTACCCGACTTTTCAGTAGCACACTGTGTAGCACACTTTATTTGGTATAGAAGCATGCAAATAATCTTTCATTTATTTTTCAGACTCAGTTTATTCCGCATGAAGAAACTTGAAGGTAAGACCTGATACTTGAAGCTAACCTTCTACTGACTTCTGCTTTGTGTTTTTTTGTTCAAAGAGTGAAGTCATAGTGATTCCCATCAATAACACTCCTTCGCATACAGCTGCAGTCACAAAGACGTTTCTGTTTTGTGTGGGAACCTTGGACCCCAACCAGCTTTACTGAAGAAAAGCCTCTAAGGGAACTTTAATGAGCAATTTTCTGATAATACAAACCCATTACCCTTGCAGCCTACATAATACCAACATTTTATTCTGCGCGTATAGACTTGGTTACATGTTCTGACAAATAAGAAACATTAGCATTCATGTTTCACGTTTAGGTTGAAGCTCAAACTGAAGACCTAAATTGCATGGAGGGAAAAATACAGAAAAGTGGTGTTGATAATGTAAAGATTGGATGAAGGAAGAAAATTTCCATAAACCTCAACTGCTACTTTGTCCAACTCTATTCATCAAACAGTTTTTTTTTAATTCATCACATTAACGCTCTGGAACTTAAAATACCATCCTTGCCAATCCCAATCTTACAGTTATTTGTTACACCAAACATGAAAAAGAAAAAGTTTAACACAAAAGACACTCCTTCAAAGCCCATAGAAAGCATTCTGAAACGTTTCTATGCCCCCTCTGTGTGAAGTGAATCTTTCAAACTTTATCCAATGGCTACTTTCAAGGACTTTATGTAAGAACACAGTGAAAAAACAGCACAATGAGTTTGGTTTCATCTTTGCCAGTGTGCAACAAAAAGTCAAACCCTCTCATACTTGGTTCAATGGTTAAAATTCTGTAGTTTGATTGTACAGTGTGGAGCAACGTCAATACAGGCCAGAAATTCCCTTTACAGGTTCATTTGCCATGGTTTTACCTAGTGATCCATTTAGAGTGTATCTGACATTAAGAAATATAGTTGATCAACCCTTATTCAGTGTTTCACAGAGCAGAATAAGACCTACTCTTACACAATAACATGTCCTATTTTGCTGACAACATGAAAACATTGAAAGAAGGTCCATGCTTAGAGAACCAGAGGATTTATTAACTAAAAGTCTATAACAAAAGGAAAAAAACATAATTTTCAAATATCCTGAAATCCCAAAAAATCATAATCGTTAACAAGGAGGCACGAAGAAGACAAAGAGAAGACACAAAAAAACAGACACAATGAACTGACAGAGAATGGAGAAAACACAGAGGCTGTTATTCAAACCCCTTACTGTACTAACAGTGCCTACTGATTTGACGAAAATTAGCATGTAATATGTAGCTTGTGAAAAGGCTCAAAATCTGCAGTTTGTCAAAATATACCTGGAAATCCTACTGATAACTGAAAGCTCTCAGGAGTAGCTGCTTTCCAAACCGTGTATCACTTACTACATGTGGCAGGTAGTATGTACAGTAAACTGCCTTTGAAAGAATTGTGTCGTATGACTTTTCTCTTGGGTCTGTCTTGTAGTATGCTACATTGGTTTTCAGTTTCGGGAAGCAGAAGTACTAGTAGCTAATGGATTTTTTTCCGGACTTTCTTTAATATACAAAACAAACTACCAGTGTGTGTGTACTTCTTGACATTTAAGTTATTAATATGCAAAGAGGTTGCCAGAAGAAGCACTTTACATGAACCAGCCAGGTGGTGAAAATTCAGAATAATGTGAATTCCACAGACAATAAACAATACAATAAACGGTCATAGTCTGCAAAGTTGCCCAACTATTCCTGATACAGAGAAATGAAACCAATTGTTGATGGGAGCCATATTGGAAGTGCTGACAGCCATAGGGCGACAAACCTGTGAATCACATGAGCTGCTCCTCTGACTGGGTGAACCTGTGATATTAACATCTTCTCAACGACTGAGTTAGAAAAAAATTCACCCCCTTGTACAGTGTGTGCCAACAGTGAAAATTAGCAAGTCAGATTCAAGCTGTTTTTTTAAACAGGCTGTGAATATGTTTTTTAATACTGTAATAGTCTGTTGTTGTCTTTTTGGGTGGTTAGTGTGGATGTGATTACTGGTCTCTGTGCAGCCAGCCTCCAGGAGCATCTCAAAAAAATGCAACTTTTAGCACATCAACATGTGGTTAATCTTTTAAAGCTGGATTCTCCCCCTTGATTAACAGCCCTAATTTTCTTCTTTTTCTACTTATTGTTTACTGCTTTCAGTTATAGATGTATTATCGCCACCTACTGGAGTGACTTAGCATTAAGGCAACAATTCATCAACACTAATTTGTGGTAACAGTAAAGTGGTTGACATGAAAACCAGTAAATCTGTCACCTCTATTCAAAAAAAGAGATGGTACTTATCTCACAGGTAACTGTCTACTACTATTAAATTCATTAGTCAATATATAAACCACTTATTAACTTTATTCAAACAATATGTGAAGTTAAGTACAGAGTTGTTTTTTTCAGCAGCTCTCCTGAATGGAAACTAGGAGTAGAAAAACAAAAAAGTTAAAGAAAATTGATAACTACGTATAACCACTCACAAAAAAATCCTCATATTACCTATACACTTTGAATGAATGAATGAGGACAAATCACACATAAAGGAGAGGACAGAGGCTCTAAAAGTCAAGAATATTTCTGGCAAAAAACCTTAACAAGCGTTAAGTTCAGTCCACAAATGGATTCCCACATATTGATAGAGGGGACAGGAAAGGCTACTGGCAGCTAGTAGAAAGTCCCACTACACCAAGGGGTTAAATTTAGAAGTGGCAGTTGTGGGTACTGGAGCGTACCAGCCCACTTAAAGCACAGCGTGTGTCAGACTTTGCCATGTTTCCTACAAATCACTTTCTGCTTCCTCATCGTGGAAAATCAGATCAATGCCGCAAGTCTTGCTGTACAAAATTGCAGATGGCACTTCTAAATTGAATTCTCATTTCATGATGTTTTACTTTCACTTCAGTTATTTCTTTGCACGGTGTGTCAGCTCCCCCTTTTTTGCACAATGCAACTCCCACCCACACAGGCTTATCTATTCTGCTTGAAACAGTGATCATACCACAGTCTTGCACATGTATGCATGTTTTTTGTGTAAGGTTTGCAAAGAGGTAGCTTTTATTTTTAAGGATATTACCATTTGTGTACAGTGCATACTTTTGTCCAGGTCCTTCCCTCTGATGCTTGTTCACTCTGAAGACTGTGAGACCAGCACCCTTATAAAGTTTTGAACTCATCCTGACAGTCCACTATAGTGTATCTTTACACCCCTTCCTTCAAGACAGTAATTTGCATTGAAGCTGTTTTTTGACAGGGAGACATCCATCAAATAATAAAATGATGGAAGCTGGTCTAAGGATTGGGGCTACTCTGGGTTTATTCCTTGATTCACAAGCAATGATGTCCTGTTCCGCAAAAAATCACCATCTCCTGTATGTATCATATTAGTGTGTGTATAAAAGTCAGAATATAATTCTGTACACTTGTCTGACAGTGTACAGAATCTCTTGTATAAGAGGAGAGTTTTTCTAAAAGACAGAAGTTCCTACAATGGCAAACAAACACTGACTATTCTCTTTGTTTCTTGTCTTTTAATGCCTGTGTCAACACATAACTTCATGCTCACATCCTGATGAAGGCCTAGATTTAAATACTGGCTACATGAATCAAAAAGTTCTCACACTGATGGTATTTTTTAGATAGGTGAAATAAGAAGAGAAGAGTTCAATAACAAGTGCACAGACGTTTTATTCTGTTCGAGCAAGTTAAACACAGGGACCATCAGGTAATCTCTCTGTAGATTCTATTACAGAGTTTTACTGCCACCTGTTGTTCACAAGAAGAAATGTTACATATACAAAGAGTCATGAACATTTAAAAGGTTTAAATGATTATTTTCCAAATCAAACAAGCAAAAACACATCCTGGTCAAAGTATCTTGATAAATGCCTCTAAACATTGCTCAGAACAAAACTGCAACCCAGCAATGCTGCACTAACCAGTCAAAAAATGCTAAATCAGTGGAAAGATAGAGTATCAAATACAAAGTGTCACAGATTGTTTGTACAATAGGATTTCACAGTGGTCATTATTAGTACAGCATAAATCGGAAAGCTGATCACAATAAAAGCCTAACCTTTGATGATTCACAAGCTGTGTAATTAACCTTCAGGTCAGGGCAGGAATGAAAGTCTTTCAATCGTTGAATTCTCCAAAGTTGAGGAGGTTGTTTTGCTCGGACCAAGCAGCGTGTTGCGCCCCGTCCATCTCAGAGGCAACTTGGTTGCCGCTTGCCAACCTATGACTTGCTCCACCAATGACTGCGTCACAATCAGGGCAGCGCCGACTCACCATGGCCCCTCCGCACTCGGTGATGACATAGACGTGACCGTTTGGACATTTGTACCAGTGTCCTTGCCGCAACTGCATAGCTGACACGATCATTTTCTTCTCCTCTTCGCTGATCATCAAGCCTGTGTGGGGGAACTTTTGATTAAGCTCCTTCATCATTCCTTTGACTCTGGCTTCATCTTGCTCGCTGAACTGGCCAATCTTTGCCAGAACTTCTTTCATTGCCGCCACCTCTGATTTGATTTTGTCACTTTGTCCCCTTCTCTGAGCTTCGTCACATCGGATGTGGAGTTCAGTCTTGAAGGTGATTCTCTGAAGCTCTTGCTGCAAATCGAAGACCTGCTGCCCTGTGAGTTTGTGATGGATGTAGTTAAGCCAGCGCTTGAACTCCTCAAAATCCTCTTGCAGTCCAAAGCTTGGAGTTAAGAGAATTTTCTCCATTTGGACCTTCTGTAGTTTTGCGATTCTTTGATGGAAGTCCATCCTGTTCTCCAGGGACCACAGATCATCAGCTGTGAGCGGTGAGTCTCCTTCAAGACTAGCCCCAATACTTAGATATGCCTTATCCCTGATACAATCATACGTTGACAGGCTTTCTTTCCACTGCCCCAGAAGAGCTATCCTGTGCTCCTTTAAATCGGCCTGATCTCCATTTATCTTTGCCTTCACCATCTCTATCTCAGCCAGGCGCTTGTTGATGTGAGATCCATAACGGAGGTTCTTGCGGATCGGAGTTCGACACTTGGGACATTCCTTCAGTTTTATCACCACCTCTTGGCTGTTATCTGCCTGCTGGTTGTCGTCCATCCCCATGTATGTGTCCATGGCGCTGTGTTCAATGATGTGTCTACAGTCTTCCAGCTGAATGAAGCAGGCCTCAGGGTCATCCTCCATGCCGAAGAAAATCTCTGTGACCTCTTTGTGGTCACACACACGGCACTTGCTGGGACATTTCTCTCCACACAGACCTATGCATGGGTGACCACACCTCAGGGTCTTTTCACAGGGTTTGGTGCATGGCAGACGATCACATGGCTCATGGCAAAGCTTGGTGCAGCTTTGGTGAGGGCACTGCCATTCACAAGGCTCATTGCATGGAGCGCAGGGCTGTCCACATGGCTTCCCACATTTGCTGTGGATGCAGCGGTTCTCACATGGTCTCTTACAGGGGGGGCAATCCCGGGTGCAGGGCTCTCTGCACTTGTGGGAGCAAATCAGGAGACGGTCACACTGGTGAGTACACCGGCGGTGGAACCTTCCCTGATGGCACTTGTCACATGTTCCTGGACAGACATGGTCGCATTTTAGCCGATGCTTACAAGGAGCATTGCAGTCAGGCACCTCAGGCCCCATTTTGTAAAAGCAGGCATCCTGCTTGCTGTGGCCACACCTGAGCTCCAAAGGGACCTTAACTTTGCACTTGACGGTGCATGGGACCCCACACCACATATCACATGGATGCCCACAGCTAAGGAGCTTCTTGCAGGGAATTCTGCAGATGAATGTCGCCGGGTCCTGGTGGCAGGGCACCATTTGTGTGTGTTGACACTTGGGTATGATCTTCTCCACCTTCACTGTACATTTTTCTGGGCATTTTTGGTAGCACATCGATGGGCACTTGTGGCCCAGTTCACATAAAAGCTTAGTACAGGGCTTGGGACACTGGTAGTTCTTATGCTCAGGGTCATAGGGGTGGCAGACTCTCATGCAAACATGGCCACAATTTAAGCGGTACTCGCAAGGCAGGGTGCAGCCCCCTTCAGGAGCCTGTTTGAAATCTTGGGCACAAGAAGCTTTGATCTCTCGATCTGGATGATTCTGACAGCGCAGGGTCAGAGCTGAGCCAATTTGGCCTTTTTCCATCAGGGTGCCGAAAATGTTGCTCCAGAGTTTGACTTTTCCCAGCATTGCACTGTTACAAATGCAGAACAGACCTTTCTTTGCACGGGACAAGGCCACACAGACACGATTGGGTATGTTCAGAAAGCCAGTTTTCCCCTGAGGGTTACTTCGAACTAGAGACAGCAAGACTATGTCATTCTCTTCTCCCTGGTACTTGTCCACCACATGGACTTTGACTCCTCTGAACTCGTTTGCAGGCATGATATTGCGCAAGCACTGGAGCTGGCCAGTGTAGGTAGTGAGGATGGTAATTTGCTCTGGTTTGTAGTCCTGACGGAGGAAGTAGCGACAAAGAGCAACTACAAACTCTGCCTCGTGCTTGTTCTTATGGCTTTTTCCATCTTTGATTTCTTCTTCAAGGTGATTGTGCCCCACAAAGAACAAACTGGAATCAACACCCTGGAAGACAGCATTTCATGAAAACATGTTTGGTTATTCTTTGATAGTAATAAATTCTTTTTAACCTAGTATGACGTCTCTTACGCCTTGTCTTACTTTGGCTCAAATACTTCACATCGTACAAGAAACAATACAGATACGTTTTGTCCTTCGAGGCTAGCAGGTCTGACACAAGTGAGGTGAAGACACAGCAGGAGAGAAAACACAATACACACCTTAATGTTTTCATATTTCAGCACAGAGGGATGGTTTTCCAGCTCTGAGTAGATGTGTGGGGTCAGAAGACAGGCAATATCTGGCCTCATACGATGCTGATGCAAAAAACACAAATAAATATTCACATATAGAAACAGAAATAAGCATTTACTGACAAACATACACACAGTATCAAAAGCTTTGCTTCAAATACCATTGATCGACACACAAAACAATTAGATAAATACAAACCTGGTAGTTCAGTCTGACATAAGGGATTTCCATATTCACCAGCCTCTCAAACATGGACAACTCCAGGTTGAAGTTCTTGGCGAGGTCATAGACTGTGGCACTGGGGCGCAGCTAAAAAACACACAAATGCTGATTAAATTCTCCAAACACAAGTTTAATTAGTTATTTTGCTGATGAAGAAGAAAAGAATTATGGCCATTGATGTGGAAGAAAACATCTAGAGAGAGGACTTTTTTTCATTATGAAGTTACTTGATAATCAGAAGCAAGTATGAGGTACAAATAAATGGTTTTATGTGCTGATGTCTGCACAGCCTGTTCTCCAAGGCTGTTACAGCCATAACCCAGATCAGAATCCAACTCCTCATACAGCAACAAATCTGATAGGTTTCAATCCAAGTCATTGTGTCAACTCACACTGATTCCTCTCTGTTTCACCTGTGTATTTGACTCAGCAGGTTGGAGTCTTTTAAATCAGATACACAAGACTTCTACTTTTTCTGGCCGCTGAAGTAATGACAGAACAATTTGCACAAAGCAGATTGAGTGGAACAGGAAGTTTAGATCATGTCAAAATTTCTGCATCACTTCCAAAATAAAAAAATGTCAAGACCAGGTCGTACTTCACTTGACCAAAGCAAACCAATATAATGAACGTTAAATCTCAAACCTGTTGACTCTGGACCTGGCTCCACTCATCAGGTCAGCTTATTATTTCTACGATTGGGCTTGCTCCGGGACCAGGGTAACCTAATTTCGTCACCCATGTTTTTACATGTGTTGAATGACAAAACTCCTTGAATCCTTGAGCTTGTTGTTAATGTATTGTGTTCAAAACTTATATGGTGTCAACATGGTTCACATGATTTCAATATTCATTGGATGTTTAAAATCCAGTTACAATGCCCAACTTTCTGTCCTGTGCAAGATTGATGTGCTATTGATGTGACAGGAGCTGGTGTCCATTGATACATTGACTTGAATCAAAACCCATTGGATCCGATGCCTAGGAAGAACAGACGCATCCGGTGTATTTTGACCATCACTAATAGGGTGGGAAGTGATGACAGCTGTCTAGCGTGAACAAGCAGCTGGTATGAATCCACAGCTGAGAGAGCACACAGTCAGTACCCAAAAGAAAGGATACAAGTCTGGTGAGTCTGTGAGTTAGCATTGAGGTTTAAACTAGCAATAGATGTTAGCTTAGCAAATCCCATCTAGGCTAGTATCAATCATTTACAAAGCCATTAACCAAAAGTGGACTTATTGCTTACACACTGAGAGACTTACTATAATGTAGCTGCCCCTCAGTTTGAGGACAGCTCCTGCACAATGAACATCTCTCTAATTTCACATTTTTCAATCTCAAGTTTTTTGCTGATTTGCTTGTGTGTGTGTTTGTGTGTGTGGATAAGTGTCTGTGAGTGTTTGCAAACCCGCTTTAGCTAGAGGACAGAGTGTGATTGTGCATGTATGTGGGAGGGGTGTGGGGGAGGCAAGACCAATTCTAGTATAAATGTGAAGCATTGTGTTCTGCTCGATTCAACACCAAACCTGTGATTAATGAGCGGCACAACAATGCCAAAGCTTATTTTACCAGGGAAGTGTGATCCATCCACCTCCATTACATGCACAAGTCTGGGTTTCACTCAAACAAAACTCTGAAGCCATTTGTCTGTACTTTGACTTTATGGACCAGTGTTTATAGCAATGAAACAAACAGACTGAGCTGTATCCAAACCATCGGAATATCTTATCTTGTTTTCTTTTTTAAAATGTTCTTACCAACACTGGCACTTGTTAAATTATCCAGAAATTTGAATTGAAGAAACCCAGGGAACTTGTATTTTGACTCATTTATTTTGCCCTTGTTGTCATGGCATGTTTGCCTCATTGAGTTGCACCCACTTGTATAAATCAGAGAAGGGAGCCTCGGGCACAGTGGTAAATTACTTTCATGTTAATCTGATGTACCTGGTGTACAAAAATGATCATTGATTCAGCCACAATAAATGCAATCTTCAAGTCAAACTCCATCTGAAATACCAATCTTCTCCTTGCTAAAACTTTGTGTACAACGGTAACTCAGTAAGGGTTGTTTGTACAGTCAAATGCATGCATAAATTCATGCATAAACAGTGCAAAAAGCAAATATTATAAAGGAGCGGCAGAAGTTGCACAGCGAGGATAGAATATTGAAACGTGTGATGAAATTGTGTGTGGTTGTGATAACACTCCGCAGATTGCTAGACAGGCTGCCTTGCCATATGTCCTTGGCAGGCCCTGACAAGTTGTTCAATAGTCTGATGTCCAGCATATCACTCCTCACTTTTCTCTAGCTCAAGCTCTTGTAATGGTTGGCATGAGAAGGATGCTTTTTCCTGTTTCCCTCGAGGCAACTCAAAAAACTCACCAACAAATAAAGAAATACAAAATCCCACTGGACAGGTAGTCTTTTACATTTTTACCTGGGCTTGTAAATAAGGGCATTTCAATCAAGAGTTTGTAAGTTTATTCGAATAAACCTGTGCACAGAATATAAGGCCGAGTTTACTGAGATGTCACTGCAACAGAGTTTGTAAAGTTTGAATTCCACCCGCCATGATGTGATATCCATCTATTTATTCAGATCAGATGTAATCCCAAGAGAGTGAGCCGAGCATCTTGCTCCTATGCTAATTGCTCTTTGTTTGTTTGTTGTGTACTGCCAAAAACAAGTAAACTAAAGAACTGAGAAATGATCCTCCTCAACCTGTTCTGAAATATTTTTGCAGATTTTATGTCCATAGAAAGACTTAAAATGATGAACGAACGTAAGAGACAAAATCAGGTGTGCTTAGGGTGACCTAACTGTAACACACCCTCACACACATGCACACACAAAATTTAATTCTGATTTTGTTTGCAAGACAAACTAAAGTCACGCCAGTCTTTCTTCTGATCTTTCTGCAGAAATGTATCTCAACTAGTCACTGTCAGTGAAGTGTAACAGTTTCCATTGTGACTTGGGAAAGCCTTTTGTCTGTGTGGGTTTTTACCTGCTGATGGTCCCCTATGAGGATGAGGTGTTCGCAGGCCTCACTCAGTGTGGTGATCGTGTGGGCTTCCAGAACCTCTGCAGCTTCTTCAACAATGACCAGACGTGGGCGTACTTCCTGCAGGAGTTTTCGGTACTTGGCTGCCCCTGTTGTTGTCATACCGATGACCTGATGGACATATTTATTGGTTTGCTAACACATCTTTTTCAGGTTTTATGATTAATTCTACTATTTTGTCATCCTCAGAGTTTAACCCTGCAAAAACATTGGCTGAATTTATGCAGTTAAACCTTTTCTCAGTTGCCAAATCTCTCTGAAAACACTATTTATTACTTGCATATGGTACCTTGGCTTTCTGTAGCACACAGAGGCTCTCATGTCTTTTTACTTCAGCCAGTCTGTCAACTGCATTCTGATAGCTCTGTTCACTCTCCAAGACTTTGTTGCCCAGTTCTTCCCTGTAGCGTGCCACCCACAACCTGTAGACACAAAATAAGCAGACAATAGTAACAACACAGTGACAGGTTGGTTCACCTTTATTATCTGCTGCTGCTTCTTGAAATTAACTCAGAGCTTGTCAAAGATGATGTTATTGTTCTTGATGCTGCAGCAAGCATAGTTATAAGATAATAGCAGGAGGTATAAATTTTGTCTTAAAAGGTAATTGCCCCTCTCTGTCAGTTTGAAGGATGATTAAGAAAATGTAAACAGGAGTCCTCGCAGTCATGCATGTTTCGTCTGGGCTCTCTGAGGTGAGAAGATCCTCTGGGAAACATTTTCCTGGTGATTACTTGACTTAATTATACACACTGGGAATACAGTGTGTCTACTCGAGCGAGGATGCTTGGGGGGGATGAAAAAGGAGAAGAGGGAGGGATAAGAAAAAGGGGGAAGGCACCAAGGAAGTCATTTACACAGAAGGTGAATCACAGGCGTTGACCTACCGATAGAGTCTCCACCTGTCGCGCATGCTCAGGGTCCAAATGTCCCTGACAGCTCTCTCTTCTGTATCTGACATGGTGGAGGTCTCTGCCAGCTCTCTCTTGATGTTGTTCTTTATTCTCCTCTTCTCCTCTCGTTGGATCTGGGTGGACAAGAGCAGGGTCAACTTCGTTTCATCTACGGGCTGTTTGAAATCTTTTTGTAGATTGTTGTGAAAGATTTAAATCAGAATGATACACACTTTTAGCATTTGCAGGACAGACAGCAACAATTATTGTAGTTTGTCTGTCTAATGACCTCCCACTCTAAATGAGGAATCTAAACATTTCTCATACATGTATTTAAATTTTTTTCAGCAAAGACAACAGGCTTTTTGCAGTTGAACTAATAAAAACATGGATTAGTATAAACAGCACACAGATCTGGCATACACTTCTGAAAGCAGGTGATGTTGGACTCAATCCTGCTGTTTGCTTTGGGCTATTTCACTAACTGACAGGTGGTGGCAGTAATGTGCCAAGAAATTAAGCAAAAAGCCAAAAGAGGGAGATGAGATGAAGACTGTATGAAAGCATATAATTGGTGTCAAGCATGAAATTTTCAACATCTCCAGTAACTCAAACTTTGAATTGATTTGTGAGAATGAAAGCCATTTTCAGCAATATTTTTAACAAAGAAAACTGCCCAGTGCAACATCTGGAAGAGATCATACATAAAAAGGAATTGACTCTTTTCAACAGCTCTAAATAAAAGTTTGAGCATTTGATTGTTAAAATCTTAAACCCATCACAATTACCTCCCATACTCCCTCTTGAGGTTTGCTCTGCTCCACCTGGATGTCATCATCCCCCAGGTTCATGGCAAGCATCATTTTTTCTGCCACTCTAATAGCCTCCCGCATGTCGACCTCCTTTTTCCTTTCTCTTTCAACTCTGGGGCTGATGTGGTCTTCAATAATCCGGTCTGCCTGGATCATGTCTGCTTCCTCTATGATATCAATGAGGTCCTCCTGCTCCTCCTTCTCCTCCTCCTGCAACAACATCCCCCATCCCTCTGGTGCAGCATCTATGAGTGAGAACAAGTATGAGTATTAATTCATCCACTAATGTGATAAATGCTAGTGAAAATGCAAAGACAGGGACAATCTCAAAAGTAGATCTCACTTTTCATATTACTGCACAAAAAAACTTCAAACACCATTTGTCAGTGGAGGTATAATTTAAAACAACAGATTCAAACTCTTTTCCAAAACTTTTAAGTGCTGCTGCAACAGAATAAGTTTAAAAAAATCCTGATTTAGAGATCTACTTACACTGTGCCATTGGAGCAAAACCAGCAGAGAACCTCTCACTTTCAAATCCATTTGCAGACATTGTCTCCCTCTGCTGGAAGGCGATGGCACCCAAACCCAACCACTCCATCAACAGACTAGGCCTCTTCTCAATGCCCATCATCTCAAAGCTATCCTGAGCCTGTAAAACATTCAGTTAAAGAAATATGCCTTCTAATACATCCATAGTGTAGTTCTTTTCATCTAATCATGAATATGTTTTATTCATTTACTGGGACTCACAATGTGTTGATACAGGCCAGTCCAGTGTTTGAGTAGAATGTATTTCTGGAGGAAGATTTCATGCAGGATGCCTTTCAGACAACACTCCATCTTCACAGTTTTAGCTTTCATCTTCTTCTCCTCCTCTTCTAGCTGCTCATAAATCTGATGAGTAGATTCAGTCAAAATTACAAAAAAACATCAGCTATTTTTCAGTGAATAAGAAGTACAACACAAATTTCTGCAGCAGGACCACACCTCACGCTGTGCAAAACGCAGCTGATAGGGTGTTGATGGTTTGTCACGTGAGTGGATCAGCTCCCTGAGATTGAATCTTTTCAGGATCTCGCTGTTGCTCCGGCCTCCAACTCTCACTATGTCCTTTTTCAGAAATTTGTGAATACCTTTAATGCAGAAGAAAATGTCAGCATGAATAAATATAAAAACCTTCATGGAACTTTAAAAAAGCAGTCAAGTATTTTGTATGCACCCCAAAGTGCTCAAAATACCAAAATTAGATCTGCTCACCTTCCAGGAACTGATCCAGGGCATGGTTTGTGTAGCACACAACCAACATTGGGACTCTATCATCCCTTGGTCTCCACAGTTCCTCATTGGTCAACAGAGCCTGAGCAATTTTGAGACCAACGTACGTTTTCCCTGAGAAAACAGATCAAATTATGTTACAATGAAGAAAACAGATCAAGAACTGCTTCCTCATAGGAGTCATATTGTTGTTTATCAAAGCTTTGGAAAAAAGTGGAAAAGTTAAATCCTGGGTGTTTTTTGATCTCTGCTCTAAACAACCTGAGAAATTCACTTTACACTTTTTATTCAAAATTGACCATAGCAACAATTGCTACAATGCATTTTCAGTGTCTTACCAGTGCCGGGAGGTCCCTGTATGATTGCTAGCTCCTTGGTGATGGCCAGCTGGAAGGCTCTCATTTGAGACTCATCCAAACCCAGCACTTCCTTTTCAGGCCAAGCCCTTGGGTTCAGGCTGCGAAACGGCACTTTCAGCTTCTGCACATAATTCGGGTGAGCAACTGCTGACAGGTTATAAATGTCCAGTCGTCGCAGATAAGCAGGAGGTTCCACATCTTGGCTGCAATTCACAATGTACCTGGGAACAATTTGGATATGATAAATAAGTATCAAGGCAAGAATATCTCAACATATTTGAGCTAAAACTGGGCAGCCAATAGAGAAGCTTCATTTAAAAAAAAAGTGAGAATGTGGCCACAAGAAACTAACACAATCATATTAAAGACCAAGATTATCAATATAAATGGATGGAGCAACTGGAACGTCATCATCTTGTTTTTAAAACCTGGAAAGCAAATATTTGAGTGACCAGGTGAATATCTATTGTTTAAGTACTCCCTGCTCTGTCTTTTGTTTTCCTCTGGATGGCACCACAATATAAACATCATCATGCAATGGTGAAGCAATGAGACCATGACTTCATAAGAATGTGTATTGAGAAGGAAAGTCAACAGACTCCTCTGCAACTTATGTCATCATAAAGACGTGCACATATTTTGGTAACACAAGTAACACTTGGCTCCTTAAGAGGAGTTGCATTATTTAAACTCTGATTGAAAACAGTGCACAGCATAAAAAATGTCTGATTGTTGCATGGTTTTTCAGAAATGAGATGCTGGCGTAGGCTTAAGTTCTACAAAATTCTGACAGGACCAGGAGCAGCTAATGTTATGAAGTAGAGAGTGACCATACTAACTCGTGATCTCCAGTCCAAAGTGTGAGTGACACCTGATAGTCACTAGCAAACAAGGTCACACTTCACACTGAAACACCGGTGGCATCCTTGGCTATGATTTGTAAAATGTGCTTTCCTATCCAACCTCAGTTGATCAAGTTTGACTGCAAATAAGTTATTTGAACTGCAGATGTTCTAAATCAAGTCTTTGCTTTGTGTAATGAATGAAAAGGTTGGTTTTATAACCCAAAACAAAACTGGGGACTCAACATGGAGAGTAAATAACAAGAGGTAGTTCATCTACAATGAACAGAAACTGCTGGTTTTTAGAATCTTCATTTGGGGAAAGTATCCATAAAAGTCAAAATATATGATAAAAGCTATGGTGGGTTATGAATTTCTCCCATGGTGCAGTTTTGAAGAAAATCTTTACTTTGAGGGAGTCAGGCAAGAAAGTTCTGGGAGACAGATGGCCAGCTAAGTGTGTGATATAAATACATTACTGAGAGCCATCTATAAAGGGCACTGTGACTGCAGACAATGAGCCAACTTTAAACTCATCCATGCGTGATAGCTTTATGGGAATACTGTGATCAAATTAACTTGTGCCAATTATAGGTGTTGGTGCTGAACTTTCTTAGTACTACATCTAAACCTATTTCCCTTGAAATATCTGACTGTGAACTTCCTCTTCTAAGTGCTGTGGGATTGCGTAAAAACCTTGACCTTGGCAGTGAAATTTCAAACTCCTCCGAGCACACAGACTCACACTCCTACCTCTGAAAAGGCAGGCTGTCCTCCTCCTGTTCCTGCAGGCCCTCAAGAACATAGCGGTAAGCCTCAAAGAAGGCTGTTGTCTCAACCATCAGGAAGGACTGACCCTTCTGCAACACAGAAAGCATTTGGGTCTCCAAGAGGTAGCTTGATAGGAAGCATCTACTACACCATCAACTAAAAGTAAATAACAGCAATAACTATTGCACATTAATGTTGACACAAAAGTTATCACCAACCAACAACTTGTTACATTTTCTTCGTCCCACCTGAACTGTTGACAGCTTGAATCTGCTTTCCTCTGTAAATGAAATCTGGACCAGTCCCTTACTCAGCTCCTTGGGATCACGGTCAGACACGGTGGCAAACAAGAAGGTTTCAAAGTTATCAGAGGACAGGCAGACCAGGGATCCAAAGATCAGCCTCTTGGTGTTCTCCCAGCGCACAAACTGAGGAAAATACAATGGTCTGGTTTTTATTTTTGGAAACATTTTTCATATTAATCAAAAAATCAAAGATCCCCAACCAGAGGCTGACCTTCAGTGATGTCACATCAAACTGGACCACATAAGCAAGCCCAGTGTGTGTGCACTTGGGAACAACCAGCTTTGTGTCAAAATAAACTCTGATGTCATCAAAACGCTGCTTCTTGAGCGCATCTACACTCCTTCCCATGTCCATTTGGTTCCAGAGGATTTTCTGGATCCCTTCACGGAGCGGCCGCACAAAGTCCTCTCTGAGTAACCGGAAGTGTGTGTCAAGGTAGACGTGGGTGTTAGTGTAGCTCTGAGAGGTGAGGTTGGGTCTGAGGAAAGGTCGTTCACCCGTATGGAGCTCTTCATAGGTCGGGTAGATGGGTATGGTGCGGAAATCTTCCAAGTCCTCTTCACCTGGGAAACAAATCACAAACATAAATATAGAGTGGCTTGGCAAAATTAAGTTCTCTCTCTCAGGAGGTCAGGTGGAACGTCAAATATATGCTTTCCCAGTGCAATGTTTCACAATCCTATCCAAATTTAAAGTGCTGGTTCTATTATCTATCACTTCACCATGCACATTTTAATTTTCCATTTTTCTTCCCGTCTTAGCTTTTATTTCCCTCTAAACCTTCCTAAATAAAAAAGAAACGCATACAAGATGCTTAAAAGAACACTGATATCCTGAAATCTTGTTACAATCGGACAGGATATATCTGGACAACAAATCGATAACTGGATCTGTAAGGACTTCCATGTTCCATAAAAGCACAAGTTCTGCCAAAAAATGTCTCTGTGTGAGGGGAACACATTTTTAACCATCATGATTTCAAATCTCATGATCATCTTTCGCTGTATCCGGACTAGTACAAAGCGTGTAAAAATACTACATGGTTTATCACCTCCATGGGTGAGTAGGGCATAGTTATCCTTATCCGAGCGCAGAGTTCCCTCCCGGGATTTCCCTTCAAAGTGCCTGACCAGGTCTTGAAGACGCTCCACTTTCTGCTCCAGTTCAGGCTGCATTTCGATCCCTGATGCCTTGAGGGTTGTGATGGAGTTCTGAATCAGTGTCACTGACAGACTCACTGTGGGGAGCGAGCTGGCAGGAAAGGTGTTGAGGATCTAAAAGAAAAAGAAGAAAGATGAGAAAAAAGACAAAAAAGCACACTTTTGATTTTGTTTAATTTTGGAGCAATGTAGCAAGCTTAAACCAAGGCTTGAAATGTCTGAAATCCATTTTCGTCTTTTTGTTTGTTATTGACATCAGTTTGGTGTTGATTGCACTCTTTTATAATCAGATATTTTAAACCCAATCTAAACACACTTAGAGTTTTGCAGTGATGTAACATTAATACCTGTAGGTGTTCGTACCTTTTTTAAATTCTGATTTTTGCATCAGATTGTTTCGTAAGTCCATTTCAAGCAGATTTTGGTTCAACTGCTTTTAAATTAAAGACTGAGAAAATAATTTATATTTTGTATTTTTCATTTCTAATAGTTTCTTCCACCCCTTCGTCTATTTACCTCAGACATCATGGTCACGATGTTGTCCAGTTGCAGAGGGTATCGTGCCCTGCGCTCAGGGTTGGACTCTGACACCATGCCCACCAGATGGTGGGGCAGGACAGAGCGGAGGAACCCAGAATCTTTCACAATGTTTGCCAGGTGCAGTAAGGTTCCTCTGTTCCCCCTAGCTTTGAAGGCTTTACCCATAACCAGGCAGAAGAGCTCAACCATGTCCTTCCTCATCGAGATATCGCTCAAGACCTCCTGCAGAGCCGGTTTGGTTGACAAGGTGATGGCCACAAAAGATGGGTCTTTTCCAGACAGTTCCTCCAGTGTTTTGTAGCCCAGGCCGTTGCCCCGCGGTGGCCCAGCCCTGCCTGCAGATTTTGCCCTTTCACCATTTTTACTTGCTTTGTCTCCTCCACCATCTTTCCTCCCTCCATCCCTTCCTCCCCTCCAATCTGCACTCTGTCCTCTGCTCCGCCAACCTTGTCCACCTTCTCCTCCTCGTCCTCCTCCATGTTTAGCTCCACCCCCTTGTCCACCTTCTCCTCCTCGTCCTCCTCCATGTTTAGCTCCACCCCCTTGTCCATCTTCTCCTCCTCGTCCTCCTCCATGTTTAGCTCCACCCCCTTGTCCACCTTCTCCTCCTCCTCTATGTTTAGCCCCACCCCCTTGCCCACCTTCTCCTCCCCCTCCTCTATGTTTAGCCCCACCCCCTTGCCCACCTTCTCCTCCCCCTCCTCTTTGTTTAGCCCCACCCCTTTGCCCACCCATTCCTCCTTTTGCTTTAGCCCCTCCTCCTTGACTTCCTGTTCCTCCTCCATTTTGTTTAGTCACACTTCCTTGAGCACCTGCACTTACTTCTTTCTGTTTTGCACCTCTCCCCTTACTACCCGTTCCTCCTCCACCTCCAGTTCCAATACCTCCACCAGCACATATCACTTCTTGCCCTACCACACCTGTCTTAAAAATGCCACCACTTATATCACCTCGTTCTCCATCTGTCCCTGCCCTGCTTTTTCTTCTACTTTCTCTACTTCTCTTTTGATTGGCTTCTGTAGCATTGCCATTCTCATCAGTTTCACCTGGGAAGAAGAATAATAAAAAAAAAGACATCAAACTTTGTTTATATTCATAGTTATTACTAAAGATTGTAAACAGGGGCCGAGTGCCCCAGCTGAATTTGAGGTAAGTCATCCACTACGCAACTTAGCTGTGTCTGACTCTTGGACTACAACTAGCACAAAGTGCACCAAGACTTATTATGCCTGAGCTTTGTATGGAGCATTGAAACTACACTGTATTTACCGTGGTTTAGTCTTTGTCTCCATAGGCCATCCAAGGGCTCACTTGCGCTCAATTTTTCTAAGGGGAAGAAAAGAGATTTCAGGATTATAACAAAATAATTAACAGTATTCATAGTCATAAAAAGAGAAATCCATTGGCACCAACAGTTTTTTTTCCGCTCTCCATAAAAGAGTGTAAACCATAACTGCCAATTACAAAGCTTGCTTATATAAACCCTGCTTTTTCTTCTACTTTCTTTACTTCTCTTATGATTGGCTTATGTAGCATTGCCATTCTCATCAGTTTCACCTGGGAAGAAGAATAATAAAAAAAAAGACATCAAACTTTGTTTATATTCATAGTTATTACTAAAGATTGTAAACAGGGGCCAAGTGCCCCAGCTGAATTTAAGGTTAGTCATCCACTACGCAAACTTAGCTGTGTCTGACTCTTGGACTACAACTCGCACAAAGTGCACCAAGACTGATTATGGCTGAGCTTTGTATGGAGCATTGAAACTACACCGTATTTACCGTGGTTTAGTCTTCGTCTCCATAGGTCATCCATGGGCTCACTTGCACTCACTTTTTCTAAGGGAAGGACAAAAGATTTCAGGATTATAACAAAATAATTAACAATATTCATAGTCATAAAAAGGGAAATCTATTGGCACCAACAGTTTTTTTTCCGCTCTCCATTAAAGGGTGTAAACAATAACTGCTAATTGTAAAGCTTGCTATTTTAAGTACAGGGTCAAAAGTTCGTAAGAAGACAGATACGAAGAGGTTATGTCACTGTTTATAGTTTCTGAGGAAACAGAAAGAATCAGACTACAGCCTGTTTGTCAGTTTCTTCTTTGCATTCTATAATTCATTGCACATTTTCAATGTCCTCATTCAGTATTTAACTTAAATGTGTACTTTTATTTTCCTTCTTTTTTTGTACGTTTTTCTACTTTTTGTACTTACTCGATTCCTTGAAACCTGACCTTTTGTCTGATGCAAATTTTTATCTTCTGGCTATTTGGGTTACGTGAGAGCCAATAAGTTTAAAATCTGAACCTTGTCCTCGTACAAGAAGTCACATTTTAATAACTACATTCTTTTTCATTGAAATTGGTGTGAAGTTGTGAAATCACCCAAAGATAATGTGGTATGTGTCTCTGCATGTGGTTAATCTATCGAAGTTTGAAAACAGTGAAGTATCATGAGTCTAAGAGGCAGAAATGTTATGTTCACATATGTGGACACTGGTTCTTGTGAAGTTTTAGTCTCTGTTTTTTATTTGTGTTGTTTAATGTTTATCCACACGTTTGTGCAGAGAGTACAGTTTAAAACTTTTATCAAATTCCTTGTTTTCTTCTTGAAGATACTCAGTGAATAAAGGCCATTCTGATTCTGAAAAAGAAACAATAGTGTTTGTAGGCATTTTAACAATTTAGGTATGTAATCCAAAGTAACTTTACCTCCACTGCTTTGCTGCTGTGAATGTTTATAGCATAATACCAATGAGGAGTGCGACCTCTAGTGGATGATAGAAGATATGGTGATAGAAGCTGGTTAGGTTTCAATTCACCTGAAGTGAGATGAATGACTCATAACACAATTTGGTATGGTTAAGCTTTTCGGCTAAGTTTATGCAACGAGCTGCAAAGCCTTTGATTTGTGTCATTTTATTCTCACCTGTTCGATGAAGTGTTACTATTTCGTGCTGACATGGCCGAATTTGTTGTCAAAATAAATTTACTCAAATGCTTAAATTTCACATTTCGAGCTAATCACAATTTTTTTTTTTCAAGATGTTTGAAATCTAGCTTTGTACCTCTAACCGTACAGCTCTCCCTAAACGCAGCATACAGAGCGGAATTGGTAAACCAAGACAGAAAAATAAAAATGAAGAGAACTTACCAGGAATAAAAGTCACTTGATATTTATATTGATGTCAACTTGAGTCTTTGAGGGGTCTCTTGTGTTCCGTGCTCCCCCGCAGACTGGTCCCTCTCTGCCTCCCTGTTGTTGTTGCTGCTGCTGCTGCTGCTAACACTCAGCGCTGACAGTGCAGGAAGCTGCTCCTTATAAATGCCCTGTCACTCTCTAGGTTTCGTTTCATCACAACAAACATGGGAACACGCTACGCCCCGCAGACAATGTCAGGAAGGCAAAAGCTATGACTAAGAAACCCATGAGTTTAATCTTTTGCCAAAAGAAATAACGCCTAAAGACAGTTTTCGGCATCTTTCATCTTTTGTGGTAGGACATGGAAAAGTGGCATTCGTGACTAATGTCCGCGTGACATGAGTGAAAGTTAAACTTATACAAAAATTAAAAGAAATTATTTAGAAGTATTTGGCACACATTTAAAAGACAACATTTATAAAGATACTTATCACAGCAAAAACTAGCATGTAGGTTGGTTATATCAACCAGCTCTATTATCGTGAAAATAATTGCTTTGGCTACTTGCCTGAGATGTTTGACACTCCACTGAAGCATGCATTGACTTTACACAGGTGGTTGTGATCTGCTCATCAGAGGCCCATTCCAGTAATCTCACTCAAAGGTCACTTAAAAGCATGTCAACATACTTTTTTTTTTTTTTTTTTTAAATACCATTCAAGTAGTATTGGGGGCACTATTAACAGGTTAGAGTGCTTTCCTATGCAAAGAGGACATTTCTTGTCATCACATCTTAAACTTTAATTTTTAATAAGGAATTGGATTCTAACATTTTCATTGAAAGCTGCATTACATGTAAAACATCATCAGTGAAATAGTTGACAAACACCATAAGAATATTGATGTCTTTCAAAGCTTAACAGACTTGTAAAAAGAGTGAATTGCTTGGAATTAATCATTTTTACATGGTGACCTTGCCTTCTGTTGTCACATTCAACTTGACCTCAGCCAGTTAAGAGAAAAGAAACTTCTTTGTCTTTGAGTTAAAGATGTGGTAGGATTGTAAGCCCAAACACACCCAAATGCTTTGCAAAACAAATTTTAGGACCAAGTGAAACCTGGAGTCCAGACTGTCATGGTAGGGTTCAAAAGTGCCTTACAGAATAAAAAAGGACAATAAAAGAAAGATGTGAGGAGGACAAGACTCAGACCACAAAAATAACATGAGAAAACAAAACAATATAAAAATGCTGAAAAACCACCAGCAGAGAAAATAAAATAAAACATCAGAAACAAATCATGACAAAAAAACAAAAACAGCAAAAGTCAGAAAGTCCTACCTGTGAAGTCACAGAAAACAAAAACAAAGACAGAGCAGACTGGAATTGTGCTTTTTTGAAGACACAGAAACAGAAAATAAACACAAAATTGAAAATACTTCAATATAAATGGTTGACAAGAATGTACATAACACCTATCAAAACTGCATCATATGTCTGCTAACATTCTGAGTGTTTGCACTACATGTGCCAATGAAAAGGGTACTCTTATTTACAGTCTCTGGGAGTGTTCAAAAATTCAGGACTTTTGGAAAGATGTTATAAAATGTCTGTCAGGGGTTTTAAAACAAAAATTCATTTAAATGCCATACTCTGTATACTTTGAGTATACTTGGAAGACCTAACACAAACATACAAACAGACCAAAATTATGGACTTTGAACTGTTGCATGCAAGGAGAGCTATTGCACTACATTGGAAGAGTATTGACACTCCTACATGGAGGATGTGGATGAAGAAACTTCCCAAATTTATTGGTTGGGAGAGACCAACCCAAAGCAAACAGAGAGAAACACCTGACCAGCTCTAGGAACCATGAACACTATGAACACTACTAAAGCCAGAAACAAAGGCTTCACCTGAACATATTGTTATACATTTAGTTTAGATCAGAGTTGTGGATAATAGATCAGAGTTTCATAGGTCTGAAAGGCATAAATGTAATGTCCACATATGTGAATGCCTTGTCTTAAGAAGACAAAAAAATATACATGCCATGTAAAATATGTGCAAGTTGAGTGCATGTATAGGTGTAATTCATCCTTGCATGTATGGCAGGGGTGTCCAAACTTTTTTCAAAGTGGGCCTTTGTATCCAATAAGGATACAATTAGAATATGATTAATTTGTTTGACCAAATTAAAACATCATGAGATGGAAGTTGGGGGCCACATGGAAACAGATGGCGGGCCACATTGGCCCCCGGGGCTTAGTCTGGACCTGGACATACCTGATTTATGGGTTCAGGGCCTGATGTATTTTTTTTTTTTTTTTTTCAGAGGATGGGAGCTCTGAGTGACAGGCCTTTTTCACCTTTGGCTCTCAAGGGTGATTAAGGGACTCCCTGATATCAGACTTAACCCTAAAACTATTTTTCTGGCAAATAAAATAAACATATTTACAAAATATCTTTAAAAGCAAAGAGAAACTGAAAAGTGTTAAGTTTTATATAAGTTACGAAAGATAAATTGGTCAATAATTCGGAACTGAAACTTTTCATCTTAAGAGTCTGCAACATACAGTCTGTGGTCTGCAAGCGTAGACCCCCCCCCTCCTCCTCCTTCTGCCGTGTCATTTTACGTCACGTTTGCGCTACGTCATCTTTGAGTCTGAGCAGGGAGGCTAGCTGAAGCTGTCGGTCCTTCCGTCATTGTAAACATGTAGCCGTTTCTTCGGTGTCATCGTCCCGGCATTCAGCGGTATCTCCTCCTCGTTAACCGGTTTGTCGTTGTTTGGGTAACGATGGCTGTGTTGCTGAATGAAGCGGGTTCGGAACCGGGACTGAGCGGCGGTAGCTGGATAATAAGCTAACAGTGAATAGCTAATATTGGGCCGTGTTTGTATGAAGCTGGCCTTGTTAATTAGACAGCTAAAGCGGGCTAAACCGAGGTTAGCCAAACAAAGGAGGATGGAAAGTAATATTATCTAACTCGGATACATAAAGAAGTGGAAAATTATGAAGAACTCTCGAAGTGCTGGTGCCTCGTCGCCAGTGAATGGGAAAAAAGGTAACATAATATCAGTGTTTTGTCTGAAAGTTATAGGCTCTCGTGATTTTTTTTGGCATTTCAGAGACCAAACTGTCTTAATTCTGAGCATATGACTGCTGTAGCTGTGGCTAACACTCCCCCCATGGCTTCAGTAATGTTGTTTACTTACACCGACTGCTCGGAAAGCTTTGCTAACACTGATATTTGACAAACAGGAAAGTCAACACATGCTAACGTAAACATTGTGTTTCCTGTGCCTCAGACTGGGACACCAAACGAAAGAGGAAAATTGCGGACATCACGCAGGCCCTCAGTGTGAGTCCAGTGGATGTGGCAGCTTTGAGGAGGATGGCGATCAGCGAAGGAGGACTGCTGACTGATGAGCTACGATGTCAAGTCTGGCCTCGGCTCCTCAATGTCCCCCCGAACATCCTGGATCAAGAGCCAGGTATCTAAAATCCACTTCATGTGCATAAACTGAGCACTCAAACCCACACATTCATTATGCATGTCAACTTTCATCACATACTCATAGCGGGTACATGCTCCTCCAAAAAGTACATTTGAGTCTGGTGCAGGGTTAGGTAGTGTTTTCTTATTATCCATGTACTATAAAACAACGTGTCTCTTGTTTGTCATGCACATAGGTGATTTATGCTGTACAGGCTTGCAGCATGCATTGCTCAGATGGATAGCAGGGTGTGCAATCAACTGCATTCCCACTACACATTATTGCAATAATTCATAGGCTACAATTTATAAGGGCAGTCTGGGAATACTTTGTGAGCCGTAGTTTTGCAGCACAGTCAGCTTGTGCCCTTTGCAGTTAAAGGAAGGGTCTGCAGGATTATCCTGAGAAATTAAATGTCAACTTTTACAGGTATAATCCCAATCAACCACATCTATGGGCCTCTACAAATCTGTGTCAGTGCTGGTGTCTGCCTCAACCCCTTCCTCTGCTTGTATGTTGTTTTTTTGGTTGTTTTAGGATGTTTCTGGGCAGAGAGTGGGCATTGCGAACCCAGCCAATCATAGTATGCCCAGTGTGCACTTGACTTGGCCTGTTGATGATAATGACTAGGAGAAGCTATCCTCAGGGGCAACGATAGCGGTATTAGCACAGAGAAAGAATGATATAAATATTTGCAGGATACTACATTTACCTGCAAGAAGTCAGGACCATGGCTCTTGAGTCTCTACCATGTAGAAACAGCAGGTGCTTGCTGGACTGTCGAGTGTGTTCAGATAGATATGACTATGAGCCACGGTTAGAGGTGGGTGTGTTCTCTGCAGCTGGCACCTAGCCATGGAGGAGGATGTTGTGTTTACAAATGGTAATGGAAATTCCTCAGTAAAAATTCAGTGCGACATTATATGAAGCTTACAACTACAGAATGCTAGTGATGGCATATTGTACACACCGGCTCATTACACGGCACCAGTCTACTTCACAGTGCCACTCTTATATTGTACCACTGATGGAATCATGTCTTGTCCAGAAAAGGTAGAGCGGGAGAATAACAAGGACTACAACCAGGTGTTGCTTGATGTCCAGCGCTCTCTAAGGAGGTTTCCTCCCGGTAAGTCTTGTTTCAATGTCTGTAGTCATAGTGTCTATGTGACTCAGTCTTCTGTGAAGCTGTGTGCTTTAGGAATGTTTGAACAGAATACACAGCTAAGCTTTGTTGCTCTAGTCCTGGAGACTCAATCTAGAGAATTTAAAGCCCCTGCGATGATTTTTCGCTGGTTATGCAACTGACAGGAATTCATATAAATTATTTATGTTGACTGAAAGTCAATTTGTGATGGGCTGAAAGTAAACACATTTCATTTTGTGGACTTTTTCAGGTATGCCTGATGAGCAGAGAGAAGGCCTACAAGAAGAGCTCATTGATATTATCCTCCTCGTTCTAAAGCGTAATCCCCAGCTGCACTACTACCAAGGATACCATGACATTGTAGTCACCTTCCTTTTGGTCCTGGGAGAGCGACTCGCTACTGCTCTTGTGGAAAAGCTCTCCACGCATCATCTCAGGTACTTGTCCTTATATTTTCAGTTCATCTTTTTCTTTTTTCCCATACAACCCAGAATAAAAACAAATCTTTCCAACTTTCCCTTCAGTCTCCTTCAACATCAGCTGACATGATCTGTTTTGTCTCCTGTTTTTTTTTTTTTTCCTACAGGGACTTCATGGATCCTACCATGGACAACACAAAACACATTCTCAACTATTTGATGCCAATTATTGAGAGGGTGAATCCCGATGTGCATGACTTCATGCAACAGTAAGACGCTTGTTTGTCCTATTTAAGTTTTAAAATAGGAGACAGGAAACTACAAGTTACGGCAGCTGCATGAACTGTTTTGTTTTGCAGCAGAATGAATCTCGGTCACAAGAGTAGCTGGAGAATTGAAGTGTTTCTTTGTTTGAGCTATTGAGAATTAATAGTTTTATGAAATCTGAGTCATCTTAATCCCAATGCCTGCTCCTGACAGTTGTATGGGGAGCAGTCGGAGGTCAGAGACAACCAAATCCTTTGCTAGTATTCCGGGATTACATGTATCATTTATAAACTTTGCATAAATAGTAAGGATACTAATGTTTGGCAGATTATTTCTTTGTTGTGACACAGCTTCTTGGTGATAAATCTTATGCTTTTGGGAAAGCCTGTTTATTTCTCTTTCAAGTGGAGCCACGTTTGTGTGGGACATGCATTTATGGGATGAGTATGTGGGCTGTGCCCCTGAAAATTTTACCAAATCCTCTCTGCCATTGCCAGAAATCTTTCTGTCCTGAGGTATCTAAAAACAATTAATATGAAATTTGGATTTCTGTCTTTACTCTCAAGCATTATCACACACCTATACTGATGTTAATAGTTTTAAAACAGCTAAGATCGGTTGTAGACCTCAGCATGCCCACTTCAAAAGACCAATGGTTTAAGTCAAGGAGAAGGATTAGCGGGCTTACAACAAACAGATCCTATTATGAGTTCCTGTGTAAAGACTTTACGACACAGGTCATGAAGGTAGCTGCTTGTAGAGCTGAGTCAACAGTTAATGTTCAAAAAAGAACACAATTCTTAAATTATTTAGTGCTCATACCATTTGTGGGGTAGTCTCTTTTCAAGATTGCTGCATGTGTCTTTATTTAGGAGACAGAGCAGCAAAAACAACAAGAGGAAACAGGAAGGAGAGAACGTCACCACTGCTCACTCGTTCATGTTTTACCCGCTGATAGAAGCTCTTGTGTATTTTCTGGTTCTTAGGGCTGAGGTGGGCACAGTCTTTGCTCTCAGTTGGCTCATTACCTGGTTTGGCCACGTCCTGTCAGACTTCCGCCATGTTGTACGGTTGTATGACTTCTTCTTGGCATGCCATCCCCTGATGCCCATCTACTTTGCTGCTGTGGCAAGTTTTTCTCTATCAGCTCTCCTAGTTTGCATTTCCAGAGAATATTTTACTTTTTTTCTCTGCCGTGTGTGATTAATTAATAAGATAGGTAAACCACTATCTTTTGCAGATCGTACTGTACAGAGAAGAGGAGGTGCTAGATTGCGAGTGCGACATGGCCATGGTTCATCACCTGCTGTCTCAGATTCCTCAGGATCTGCCCTACGAGACTCTCATCAGCAGAGCAGGAGACCTTTTTGTCCAGTTCCCTCCTTCTGAGCTGGCTAAAGAGGCTGCCGCACATGACAGGTACTAACTCCATCAGGTTGCAACTGTAACTTTCTTAAATACATTTTGAATATCCCCAAAAAAAACTTTTCCTGCCTCATTTTTTGACCTTTATGTATGCAACCCACAAAACAACACTTGGCTTAAAAACTGCTGCCAAGTTGATGGTTAAAAAAGTATACAACTTGGTAAGGACAAATACATGAGGCAGTTGTTAACTTTACATCCACATGCCATTCTAGTGGTATTATATCCGTCTCATTTGCATAATCAGTTCATCGGTACTGACCTGTGTGACACCATTAAATTTTGCAGCATTTTGATAGGTTAAGGGAACCTATGTTTGGAAATGCTTGATAACTGTTGAACCATTTACCCAATCCACGTGCCATTCTAGTGCTATCATATCCGTTTCATTTGCATTTTCAGTTCATTGATACTGACCTGGGTGACACCATTAAATTTTGTAGCATTTTGATAGGTTAAGGAAACCTACGTTGCTTCTTCTCCTAAGCCAATAGTTGTGCACTTAGTCTCACCTCTATGTCATGGCAACTACTGCTCCACCAACAAACACACTTTAAGGGAGAAATTTAGCAGACAAGACAAAAAATCAGCAAATGAAAACCTTTTGGTAAAAATGAACTTATTTACACAAAAAAATGAACCTGAACGACACAAAATAAACATGAAAATACACAACTAGAGACATTGAACATAATTTTGTTAAATAACCTGCTTGGTGATTTTGTAAAGAAATCATTAGGTTTGGTTGCTGACACCCAGGACATTGAGGAGTACAAAAAAACAAGTACATTCCCAGGTTAAAAAATCTAGCATTTTCATCCATTATCAGACAAAACAGAAGTACAACTGGGACTTTGAATAGGGAAGTGAAAGTTAAGGTCTCCCTGAATCAAGTAAGATGTGGCACCTTATGCTGAGTGTCTCAATGGGTTAGGGAAACAATATACATACAAGTAGCCAAGAATGGTTTAGTCTTCCACAGTTAATTTTTTTTTTTTTGAGTCAAAATTCTCTGATTTTGGTCTTAGTAACAGATATCCCATTGTTGTCTCTGTGTATCCCTTCCCCTCTTCAGCATGGCATCCTCCACCTTTAAGGACTTTGACCTTGCCTCCACCCAGCAGAGACCGGACTCTGTCCTCCGCAGACGCCGCAGACAGAAACAGGCAGCATTGGAGAGCGCTGCAGCAGCGAGCTCAGCGGGGGCAGTGGCCCAGCCCTCAGCAGCACGGCGGTTTGTCAGACTGGCTGTGATGGGCCTGACGGTGGCTTTGGGGGCAGCTGCTCTGGCTGTGGTTAACACTGCCCTGGAGTGGGCTCCCAAGCTGGACTTGTTTCCGTGAACTTGTATCTTTGACTAAATTTAGATAACGGGTCTATTTCCAGGAACCCTTGAATAAATGAGTCGCTGACACTGTCTGGAGTGTTCTCTCTGAACTGAGATGATGCCCCCGGTTCCCTCTGGAGGATGCATCTTGCAGAGGCTCCGTTTTACGGCTCATGAAGAGCTCACACCAACTGAAAAGCTACAACTGCTAGTGTCCTGAAATGAAGAATCCATCCTGTTAGAGTACAGAAACTGTATTACTGATGGTGTCGTTATTAAAGCTTATTTATGTTTGGTTTTAGGATAATCGGATATCGAGTTCTGCTCACAGAGATTTATGCTGAAAGCTTGTTGGTATCATTACACTTGAAACTGCTGCCAATTAGGAGCGCTAGAGCGAATGTATGTGTGTGAGTGCGTGTGTGAGTGTGGTTGTTATCTATTTGCTACCTGGACTGAGACCAAATAGAGGAGAAGTAACAGTCCTCTCTTTGTATTTCTTAAAAAAATGATGTGGCCATGAAACAAAGACACTTTTTAAAAATGATTTTGACCTTTTTAGAACTTTTTCCATTTGAATCACTTGAAAAAATTCCTCTTCCAGTGACGAAAATAGAATCTGTCCCTGTGGGGCCAAGTATGTTTCAAACTGAACAACATTTACTCCATATTTACTCATGATCCGGGCCAGTGGAACTTGACTCTAAGAAGTTTTTAACCATTTTTTTTGTGGTGTGATTGAAGTAGATGCACATTGTAGTGTCTTGGAGATTTTTTCTGTTTCCCAGTTCTTTAATTTGAAGATTAGACCCCAGACCAAAGTCCAGCTTCCACATGTTATTTGTTCATGGTGTTAAATTAATAACTTTCTCTACTGTTGGGTGGCAAGTGTCTGTGTTTCATGGCCCTTGATAAGTCAAGATTTTCTGTCACTTATGTTGAGTTTCTCTCCATAAATCAGCAACACTAACTTACTCATTGCCTGCTTACAGAGAATATCAGAGCTGGGGGGGTGGTTTACACAGTGGGGGACCCAGTTTGCACTGACTGCGTCTAGTTTTCTGTATCACTCTGAATCCAGCACAGTGGAGGCTTTTGTTTTTAACTGGAGTTAAGCTTTATTTGTACATGTCAACTGGTTAGATTATTGAACTAAGAGTAGCATTTCAATTTCAGGTGCAGCCCAGCTTATTCCAGTGTTTCGGACATTTCATTCAATCCTCTTTAAAAGTAGTATCGTAGACGACTTTCATGAGAGGAAAACAGCAAGTAGTTAGATCAGCACCTCACACATAGAGTTTTAAATTTTGGTTGCCTCTTTTTGTCGTAAAGGAAAAACTTCAAATGAGACACCTGCAACGTACAGCACTAAAAACTTATCATTTCAAATGAGAACACTCAGTCATCCCAGTCCTTTAAGAAACCTAACTGGTTTCTTGCCTTCTTTGGTAAACCTCTGATGTAACTGATACAGGATGTGGGAGCTATCAAATGAAGGAGTTTATAACATGTCCACACTCTGAGGTGCCTGAGAGCCCAGTTGTGAAGCAGTATTGTCATTCACCATGAATCTGCACTCAGTGGTTTTCATTTCTTTTTCATTGCACTAAAAGATTTATCTGCCTTTTATGTTTATTTTGTTATAACAAATCTGTCTTACTAATGTAAAATTGTACAAAACTGCTAATAAACTAGAGTCAAAATGTATTTGCAATTGTATTGGTGTTTAAATTTACTTCTGGTATAATAGTTTTGAAAATGCCCCCGCCTGGGGGATAGTACTTTCCAAATTTCAAGGATTTTAGAGTCTTGCAAACTACCATGTTGTTCTAACTGTTCTCTGGGGGACTGTGACTGCTTAGATTATTTTTATTTTCTACATTTCTTGTGTTGGTTTCCCATTATTTTTCCAGACTCTCAATAGACTCTCAGGAGTGTACTCGTCTCTTTGTGTGAGTGTGCTCACATGTTTGTGTCAGGTGCCGTGAGGGACATTATTCGGAAATGCCCTGTCTGTATGCATCAGAGCGGAACTCTGCCGTGTGAGATTCAGAGATCAGTAGAGAATTGCTAACAAACATAAAATAAGGTTGACTGTTGTTAATAGCATGGTTCCACATCAAAGTGCAGCTCATACCACAATGGAGAAAAAAACAAAATTAATAAAAATTCATAATACCCGGATTCTAGGGCACAGCAATTGGAAAAAGAGCCTATTCTTATTTATCTTTTTTGCATGACAGCATGTCATTTCTGTCTTTACGTGAATATTGAAATAATCAATGTTTTCTTACAATTTTAAAAAAATGTTTGAAATCATAAAACAAGATCTTGTTTTTTTAACAGCCTTTGTTCCAAAAATCTGTCTTGGAAAAAGGGGGTTGTTTTATATCCAGGATCATCTTATCTTTCCCCCTCTGCTCCCACAAACATCACACCCAGCAGTGATGTACTTGGATTGTTAACCCATAAATAATCGTCTTCTTTGAGCCTGGTTGTGTGAATATCCCTCTGTACCTGTGAACTGGTAACCCTCCAGCTACGTGTGGCAGTTGATATGAAGTTTAAAACAGCTGGTGAAACACAGAAGAATTACCTGGGAATGCATTCTTGCTAACTTTTATATATGCACGACTATCCTCATTAGGTACATTTAAAAGATAATATAAAACCACCTGTGAAAGATTCTTCTAACAGATCAACAGAGTCACTTTTTCAGCAGAATCACTCGTTTCTGCTGTCGTCTTCACGCTCAAGATGGTGGAGATTGACCTTTTCTTTTGAAGCAGCTAAATTAGTGAGAAGATTTGAAAGTGCTAAAAGGAGAAAAAAAAATCCATCAAATATTAGAAGAAAATATTTTATTCTTTGAACAAAAGTAAACTTACATAAAGGCTACAAAGGGCTTGGCTGAGGAGTGCAAATAATGAGACTTATCTTCCAGCATCATTTTTTTAAGACAATCAAAGACTTCCTTACGTTACAACATTCATTTCTCTGGAATCATATTGAACATAGGGTCCTATGCCATTACACTTAACATTTCACACGAAATGTACAACTTAAACACACCTGCCCAAACTTAATATTTTAAGAAATAAATACTGTTTGACCTTCCCCATCTGACAAGAAGTGCTCTTAATCAAATTTCCCAGATTTACTGGCCTTGTTTGGTTCTCACAATGATTATCAGTTGCTGAGTCATCACGAGTCAATCCTTCCTATTGCTAGTAAGCAGTTAGAGCATGTTTCACAGAAGAGGAAGTCACCCTGAGAATCACCCAAACGGTTAATACAGCTAAAATCCTGTTGCAAGACATTTAACATTTAAACATTACAAATACAGTTTTCCCATCAGAACTGTAGCCTCATCACAGATATTTCCTATATAATTATATAAGCATAAGCTTCAGCAATCTCTGAAAGATCAGGCACCTTTCATGGCAAGGAGTGGATGTTAGAAATAACTGTTATTAAAATAATACCTTCCATGTGTCAACTTTTTTTTTAGGTATGAAAAGTCTATTTGAGAGAGAATGAAAGGGAAAAGCTTACAACCCAAACCTTCTTTGATCCTAAACATAATATATCCTGTATCTGCAATAGTTCATCATTTACAGCCCTTCTGAAGGTGATAACACATGAGATCACTGAGTTGGTTCTCAACATGAAAAAATACAGCATATTTGTCCTCTACTCTGCTGGTCATTACTAAGTGCATAAGAGCAGCTTGTACAGCACACAAACATATTTTCAATGTAAACATCCTTTAACACAGTCTGATTAGTTGACTGAAAGACAATATATACCTTTGATATAACTATGACTTTGATAATTAATATTTAGTCTTATATCAAACAAAAAGGCAACTTCATACAAGTTATGCAAGTTCAGCATATCCTCTGAATAACATTCAGGCTCCAGATATTGGAGGTCTTTGGTGTTTAAACATTTAACCAACAGGTCTCGGGTTTTCATTTTTCTCACAGTTAATTCATGAGATGAATCCATCTAACACAAAGGGAAAGAAAAACGTATTTCTGAAGTCTATTTGAACAGAGAAAAGTAGCGTTTTTGTGTGTGGATCAGAGTTTCAAACAGCAAGCTCTCTTATCTCAGTTTTACTTCTGGCTTATCTACTGGAAAATGATTAAAGCAAGAGCCAGGAAAGCAGTCCTGACTGTTTCAGTTCAGCTGAAAAGAAACTCATAGGCTCATTTTCTCACAATGACACCCAAAGTCTTCAACTGTGGGGATTTAGAGAAATAACTTGCAGAAAAGGGGTTGCATGCTTGTTCAAAATAAGGCAGAAATTGAGTTAAATAAACCAAATGAAGGCACTCAAAAAAGTGGCAGTAAGCTGTCAGCCAAGCCCAAGCTGAGATCTGCTCCTTTACAGCTGTGTGTGTTTATTAGTGTACTTCCCTTAGTGGCAATTTTGACAGTTCGGATGACATGGCTGATTATTGACTCTGCATCTACAGCCTCCAGAGGTGTCTCCATTACCCTGAAAAAAAAAAAATTAAAAAGTCACATCTTCAGCAAAAACTTACGTCACTTTTTGTTTCTTAAGACAATCTGGTTGCTCTTACATTTGGTCCCCAGCGTGCTTGTTTCGTGACCCAGCAGATTTCCGTCTTGCACATCAAGCAGCAGATCCAGTCACAGCCATCTTTTTTCTGAACAATGACGTCACATCGAGGACATTTCATGGCCTCTCCGTTCTCAAGCATGCTCTATATGAAAATACAGTGACAACATGTTGAATCCAAATGAGCCAGATGACTTCCTCTCTGCTCTTTCCAGCTTTGGAAATCAAGGGATAGAGTTAAATTAACCACATTGCCACAACTTTTTGCAACAAAACTGCTTAAAAAAATTAAGAATCATGTATCATTTGCTCCCATTATCTCCCCCCTTTTAAGGTCTCATCCACAAAACAGTCATTGAAGGATATTTAAGTGCAAACGTGTATAACCAACCACATACATGATGAGCCAGATGGAGAGAGGAAGTGGTTACTTTTTATTACTTATGACAGCTGTGATACAAATTTCACAGTTTGTAACCTGCTCACTCCCTGTACCGAGCCAGCAAAAGCAGTTTGCTTTGGTAATAAAGATAGAGAAATGACAGAAAACACTTCCTTGTGCATTCATGCACAGCTCATATGTGCAGAGGTTGAGCCTCTTGTCTTCTTGTCTCATTTGTTGCGGTTTGGAACTGATGTGATAGACAGACAGCCCAATCCTGTCACCATCTGTTTTTCAATCCACTGTTTCAAGCATCACTGAAGCTGCAGTCAAACACCATCAACAGAGCAACAGACTGCAGCAGCATAGGTCAATCCTGTACAGAGTCATCACACGCAGCTAAACGTACCTCCAGCATCTGTTTTGTCTGCTGAGCCGCCTCATCGTTTTGGGCTCTGATGCGTAAGTCATCCTGGTAGTCCTTACAATTCACGTCCATATGGATGGCCTGTTAAAAACAAACAATCCCTTTATTCTCCCCTCCTGCCTTGAATATCACAAGTATAGCAGTAAGTTAGTCTGTTTTATCAAAGAGTGAGAAAAGTACCCGGCAGAGAATGCAGTTAGTTTTTTTGCAAAGTTCGCAGGGGAACTCGTTGACTTCGTCCTCATAGATGCACCATCCGCGACAGTTGGGGGTTTGACAGTGGAAGCTGTGGTCAGAGCGGCTTTCAGCGATGCTTAGGCGTAACTCAAGAAAACGTGTGTGCTCCTCTTCTGTGAGCAGCTGTGCATAGAGGCAGGGAGGAAAGAAGAGTGTGGTGATGCAGAGGAAACTTTGTGGTGAAGCTAACTTGGTAGTTGCTGCATGAGACAATTGATTTGGATGGATTTGAAAAATGTTTTGAAACGTGAAAATGTGATGCTCATGGAAGAGGATTAGGAGTATCAAGTGTTTTGGTAGTTTTGGCCTTTGAAAGACCAAACTGACATTTTTCCAATTCTGTGTTGTACTCAGAAATCAGCACTTTATAATAAAAGGTTAGGAATCTTACCAAAAACAGCAATTCTGATTTTAATATCAGACTCTTGTCTTTTTTCTTTTTGAGTTTGATCTCTCAGCATTGTCCCCTTTATGCATGAAAAATGTAAATCTGCAGCACACAACTGTCCGTTCATAGATCTTCACCTCTACACCATCACGTTTTAAACATTTCATGTTGTTCTGTCTTACACTCACCGCTTTTATCTCCCTGTCCAGTAACTTGCTCTCACAGTTGTCAGGACACGACACCTCAGCATTCTGACTGTTCACTATTGTCCCTTTTAGACAATCCCTGAACAAGAAAACACATGATAAGATTGAAATGAAAAATGCATTTCGTATTTCACTTTGGGTTTTTCAAAATGAGTTGTACTAGACTCTTGAAAAGCAGACAGATCGTCTTTTTCTCTTCACATATGACAAAGCTATAATTAGGTTTCTTATGTCAGACCTGCAGAAGGTGTGCAGACACTCCCTGAGCACGATGCCCTCTTCTGGCTGCAGGGTGCAGAAGCAGATGGGACAGTCCGTCTCTGTGGTGTTAGTGATGAGGCTCTGGTCTTCAGTTGCCAACAGGTGCAGATAATTTCTCTCACGTTCCTCCTCCTGAGCCTGCATCACCAGAGAAGAAGGAGTTATTGATTCATTATGAATTATGATGAGTCATCTTAAAAACATTACCGGGAAAGTGAAAGAGAAAAAATGAAGAAGAACAGGCATGGCATACAGTAATACTTTACTGACTCAGCATTTAAAAACACAAAAAAAGAAATTTTGTTCACTCTAGAGAGATGTTACACACTGTGGAGGGCATTACTTCTCCTTATGAATCATACTCTAATGCAAAACACACATGCTGTGATTTTGATATTTATAGTGATAGACAGCAAAATTTGGCATTTTAGTGAAAAGTAATGCCTCAATCTTGTTGAAAAACTTCTAAAATCCTACAAATTCATTTTGCGGATGCTTTTGTCCAAAGGAAGAATTAAGACTGGAGGATGAAACCTTCATAAGTATGATGAATTGCTGTAAGTTGAATGGTCACAAGTGCTGCCATCTAGTGCACAAAAAAGTGCTGTTAAAAAGACCCAAGGCATCTCCTTGCTTTCTTTTTTTAACATATATACATATAATAGCCGCAAACTTACCACCATACATTGAATTCCACAACATTCAATATTGAGTGCTCAATGTTCACCAAGAGCTATATCTGAGACCTTCTGGTTCATTCTACCCCGCTTTGGTAAACTTCTTCCCTTAAGAAACCTGCTTACCTGTTGGTACTGTAGCATAGCCAGCTGCTCCTGCTGAATCCTCTGAACCTCCTGCTGGTCAGGCTGGTAGATGTTAGGCACCACGTAGTCCGCCGGTCGCTCCCCTCCGCACATTTCACAACCTGGGCGTGTGGGTTTGTTCACGTATGTACACATCTTACAGGCCCAGCCCAGCTGCAAACACAGATACAGATACATTACAAGATAAGATGTGCAGTCTCAGTCGTAAAAAGAGACTGATGCAGAGTTTTTTTCTGTATTCTGACCTGAGGTTTGGGAAGCACATCAGGTTTATTTACAGCTGGCGGTTTGGGGAGAAGAGGAGGGGCAGGGTCTTTGACATCTGGAAGAGGAGGCAACTTCTCACCACCAACTGCACCGAGGCCTCTGGCTAAAAGCTGCATCGAATGCATCGACTCCACTATACCTGAGGATAGAACATCATTCTTTTCAATCACATCTTAGTTAACTTACTGTTCAAAAGAAAATGACCCTCATTTACGTTTTTGATCGGTGTGTTTGTGTGGGTTCATGTCATACTGACCCTCCATGCGTTGCTGTTCCTGGTTTAGTCTCTCTTGCTGTAGGGTGAGATGCGCTGCTTGTGCAGAGCGAATGAAAAGAAAAACTTTGTCCCCGCTCTGACGTAAACCATGGCTGTATAATGTCTCCCGGTCCTGAGCCAAACGCTTCCCAATCACCCAACGCTGCAGAGCGGGGGAGAACCCGTAGTCATGGCTGATCTGGGAATACAGACCATAAAATGCTGCACATAAAAGAGAAACTTAAATGACAGAGGTGTGGGGTCAACTTAAAAATATTTGAGTAATGGAGCATTATGTTCCCAGGTAAAAAAAAAAAATCAAAGCAAAATGTTGTAGGAATACTGTAAGATATTTTTCAAGTATTTGTTTTTAATATAGATTTGTCTAAATAAAAAATCTTGCAGCCAAATAAGGCAGCAATTCAATGATAAAAAAAAAACATAGGAATATTGTTTAAAGACATTAATGAGGTGTAATCAAACTTCAGGGTAAATAATATGCACAATGGAGCCTACAAACTAAAAGTTGTGGTTTTAACTTTTCATGCATTGAGAAGAGGGAGGCAGGAAATACTAAACCAACATGGCTTGTTAAAAAAAACTAACTCATGTAAGAGTTTAAGATACCACATCTCCTTTCAGAGTCCAAACAGAGGTAGCAGAAGTAAAGAATTGAGTTGATATGCAATAATGATCATAGCAAAAAAAAAAAAAAAAAAAAAGCAGAGGCCCAATTTCCAATGAAGTTGGAACATTGTGTGAAACGTAAATAAAAACAGGATACAGTGATTTGCAAATCTTGGTGTCTCGGCCATGCTGTTTACGTACAGAGATTTCATTTGGTTCTCTGAAGTTTTCTTGATATTGTGGACTGCAGATGATGAAATCCCTATATTCCTTGAATTCCCCTGGACAACTTGGACTACTTTATATATCTTGAAATAAGACATGGTTCTGGAATTGTCAGTTGAAGGTGACTCATATCAAGCATAGAAAGTTTTTTTTCCTTAAAATAAGAAACAAACACTTGTTTATATTTCATTTTTTGCAGTGCATTTACTGTTTACACAATGTGCAAACCTCATTGTAATTGGGGTTGTATATCTTGAGGGAGTAATCAAAGAAGAGTCTAACACAAATTTCAAACCAATACCTTTTCTTTAAGTTGTGCAATTGTCATGTCAAGGGAAACCTCGACGGTCACCGGGATGTAGTTTTCTGACTGTGCATCTTCAATTCCTACCCACAACCTGTTGATGAGAAAACAGGAGAGTCAGACTCGTTCATGATTTTGTTTGTTGGCCACAATGATAATACTCCACATACATTCACTGTCAGCAGAGAGACACTTGAGACACTTAGCTGTAATACATGCGCACGCTCTATTTGTTGCCATACTTCATTCCCATCTTTTGATGCCATCACAATCATCATTCTAAAAATAAACACGGCTCTTTGAACAAGAGGAAAATTCTTCCCCACAGGCAGCAAAACTGATGGGTTTTTGTATCTCTCTCTCTCTCTCACACACACACACACACACACAGTGTCCATGTGTCCCCACCTGACAGAGTCCTGAGGGTAGGCCTGACTGCTCACACTGACTGACACTGGCACACAGAGCTGTGACAGTTTCTGACACAGTTTAACTGCTTCTTGTTCATCTCCACTGCTCAGGGCTTCACTCAGAGAGGCAGCAAGAGCCTCCGCTGCACAGAGAGCAAGAAAAGAAGAGTTAAGTAACTTTTTTTATGGATACACTTCAGCTCTCTGTACTTCGGTCACGTCTTTTAATATTACATGGCACTGCGTTGGAGTTAAGGTATTGTTTCTCGCTTGAGGCAGCCTTTAACTTCTCAAGATAACTCATTATAGAAATTATTATGGTTGAATTAGGTACCAAATATCATATATATCATCCTGTTTTATGCAACAAGGTTAGTTTGTGTTTGGATATTAGAAAATCGAAACTAAGTTGACACACTCACCCTCTTTTAGATTTCCTTTAGGTCTCACTTCAGAAGCCATAAATACACCTTAAACGACAGGTGACAAAAACATTGAGCTTGTAAATCCTGATTATTTTCTAAAAACAGGCAGTTAAATAAATCCCTTTTATACAACCTCCTCCTGTCGTGTTGTTGTTGCGGTCCTTTCCGCATCCAACACTTCCTCCAGCCGACTTAAATGCAGTAAAGGCGGGTTAAAAACTCAATTTGAAGTCAAACTTCGGTAAACCACAGTTTTGAGGATTTGTCTTCTTCTCCTTGTCGGTGTTTAACTTTGACGTCTTTACCAGAGCAGCTGACAGGTCGAAAGGAAAGCGAAACTGAGCCGAGACCAGGAACAGAAAGTTTTAACAGTCACCCGACACTAACACCCGCCCCCTTCTGGATACTACGAGCTTTGTTGCTTCCAAGTGTACATCAAACACATATTTTAAGCAGCATTATTCGGTCTTTTACATTTGTGTATTTCTGAAACAAGGGCTCGACTTCATCTGTTTAAAATGTCTCAACTCAACTTTTCTCTAATCTTAAACGCAGAGACACCAAACTGACAGGAAACAAAAATGAGGGCTACGATTTACTTAAAGTCAAATAATGAAAAGCAAAAATATTTAATGTATTTTTAGAAAGGTTACAGCAATGACCCCCTTTGTCCAGCAGAGGGCAGTGTCCGTCAAATAATGGGCCTGTTGAATTTTCAGCTGTAACTTGATGTGGACGTGAGCCCATCATGACATTTTAATATTACAACCAGAACTTTCTAAAAGATTTCAGGTGTAACTTTACTTTTTTTTTTTACCTGAAACAAAAAGGATGTTAAATGATACATTTTATTTTTAAAAATAGTGTATAGTATTTTTCCACACACATTTGTATTTATATTTATACACACTGCTTTGTCTGGTTGTATCTTTTACAATTTCAGACAGTCTTGTTTTCCAAAGCTCTGGTGAGTTTTCATTTGATAATGAAACTCTGAAACTAGTTAAATATCTATTCCTGATCCGCTAAAGCTAACCAGAACTACTACAGAAAAATACTGATAATGTCTTGAAGTAGTGCCTGCCAAACCTGCTGCAGGTCAGTTGTCATACAAGGCGATTAATGTCACACAGAGAAAACAACTTTCTAATGCCAAAGCTTTGTGTAAATTACATGTCATTTAGATTATCTGACAAGTAACACAACAACCAATTGACAGGAGGGCATTGGTAAAGCAGTAAGTGTCTCTGCTTTGGCCAAAGGGGGCGCAATTGAAAAGTTCTTTACAGGAGCAAACTGTAATGATGACATGACTTGTGTATTTGTTTTGAAAGATAAGTGGGGATATGAGCTTCCTTTTTAAAACTACTTTCCATTCTTTGAAACAACTTTTTACCCAATATAATGTGGCAAGATTATGTAATTATCAACAGTTATGTAGTGCTGTTGCTTCAAAGATGACAACAAGCAAACTTTTTGAGTTTCTACCATTGTTTGGTAGCTTGGCTATATTCAGGGCTACTCACAGCCCAGCGCTCTGAGACATGTCAGTATCATGTAATGTTAGTGAAACCTGGTTATGTCCTACCAGTGCTCATCTACCAAGCAGAGCAATCTTAACCTGGCTTTTCATTGTGTTTATTGACTCTAAGGTTTAAACAGATCACTGCAGTATAACAGCTTAAACCGTGTTTTAGCCTTCAGCCTGTGCTTTATCACCTTCCTGCTTAACTTTCTTCAGCTCTTGTATCCTTTTTCTGTTGGAAAGTGAAGCTCCAGTATCAACTGTTACCACTAAATAAATCACAAAAATTGATTTCAGCAGAGAAAAACACAGATGTCTCTTCTTACTGGTAAACTTTATTGGCCGACGTGGTGTTGTCATAGGGACTTCAACCTGCTGTCCAGTCTAACAACTCTGGGTACTTAGGAATTAGCATTTAAAAATCAGCTATTTTAGTGCTGATAATCTCATTTCAAATTAAGGATTGTGATCAGGTATTTATCTAGATATGAGACTTTTTCAAGGTCACTCAGAAAGTCCTTACTGTCCTTTAAACCTTTATTTTACAAGGAAGCGTTCCTGCTGAGATGCAAAATCTTTTTTTTTTTTTTTTACAAAGTTAGTCCTGGCAAAGACAGCAGCGTTAAAAGCATGACACATGGAGGACAGAACAGCTAACAAACACAAGAACACGTGGTATTAATCAAAAATGTAGCAGCTTACAGAAGTTAAACATGCACAGACTGATCAGATAATTCACTGTATGAAAGTAATCCAAACCTATCCAGCTTTAGGTGATAAGAATGGGTTTAGGTATTGATGCTATTAAACGCGTTTATCAGGCTCCAGTGATGCTGCTTGGCTCTCGTTAACTCAACAGTTTGATCCAGATGCACGGCTTAGATAAATGAGCCAATCACAGCGCTTCCCTCATGAGGGGGGCGGGCAGCTCTGCTCAGCGGCGCATCACAAAGTTACAGAACATCCCTCAGTCCCCGCCTGCCTGCTCAGCTTCACCTGCTCTCTGCCGCTCACCTTCGGCTCTAGACTTCGACTAACACCTTTTCTCCACCTCAAACCAGTTTACAGTTCTCTTTTTGATCGAGGACGGGTGTGAAGATGCTGGCTTGTACGGAGATGATCACTATGTGCCTGCAGTCCGCCAAACAGAAGCATCTCCGGGCGCAGCAACAACAGCAACAACAGCAGCAGCCGCTGCACAGCACCGGACAGGGGCTTACCATCTTCCATGATGTGAGTGGATCAACTTCTTACTAACACAGAAATTACTGCAAAAAGTGCAGTTTATCTGACAGATCGTTTGGTTAAAGCTGTAATTTATCTTGAAATCAACATTCAGAGTATTGTTATGCTAATTGTACAACTTTAATCTTATGTAATAAAATGACATAAAGCCATAAAAGGTGGAAAAACTTTCATGATTATCTTTGCTAATTCAATGTTAGTGACAGAAAAAGTGTTTTATCAGCTGATCTGTTGATATCTTACATCACACATCCAAAGATTATAAAATGCTTGGCCTTGAGAGTGTGTTGGTGTGTGTGTCAGAGGAAAGGAGGAAGAGCTGCAGCTGCTACCTCTGCATGATAAATTAAGCTCTCACTGGGGTTCTCCTCATTTTGTCACACACACACACACACACACACACACATGGAAACTACACACATGCAAACACTAATGGTTTTGGAAATTCAAAATAGCATGCAAATGATGCACAACAAAAATATTCACGCTCAGTCACACAGTTCATTTAAAAAAGTTCATTTAGAATGGTGTATGGTTTTTTTTTAATTGATGGGTTTTGACTGCTGTCTCCCTCAGCACACTAACACTGTCTTGTACAGAGACGCACCTACTCCATCTGGAGTTTGAACCAATAACACCGACTGCTGCAGCTCAGCACTAGAAACCATCCATCACCACAGTAATTACCCATCCATCACGCACTGTCTTGTTGCGTGTTAGTGGGCCAATAATTTGCCCAACGACTGGGCTCTTAAGTGACATCCTTCTGTTTATTCTGTCCCTGACGCTGCACACAGACAGCACTCTTGGAAATAAGGCACATTAGTCATGTATTGCAGAGATGTCACTATCCCTTCGTCCCTGAACACGGTACAGCAGCCTTTGCCACTCTTGAGTGAATGTGGAGCAGCACCTCTACAGTCACTCCACAACCTTGAGTTTTTCTCTGTTGCTGGAGCTCTTCAGAATCTAAAAAAGCCTGTGTTGTAGGTGATAAAGTAGATAGAAACTCTAGATACTCAATGGGCAGACAAAAAAAACTGTCGATGTTATGATTGCCATGTTTGTCTGCTTATTGCCTTTTTCTTTATAAATTGATTTATTTTTTCTATTAAAGAAAGAGCTATCTGCAGATGTTATGAATTGTATTCATTCTTTAATTTCCTTTTCAGAACACCTGCAAAACTTCCTGTAAGGCATTTTACATTCACAATAGTTGGGGTCTAAAACAGCTCTTCTTGAACTTTGATTGGCTTCTGAAGACTTCACTTAAGAAATTTTTAACTATGATTGGCTGTTTGCCCTGACAAGGGTGGGACTTATCTAAAAGCAGCTATAAAGGCTGTCTTGCAGGTGACTGCCAGAAGCTTGCATGTCAAACTTCCTTTTGTTTCTCAATTACTCCAAATATACATTCTGCTTCTAAGTCCTTGCAAAAGATCAGGAAGATGAAGATAAAAAAAATAGGCTTTTATATCCTTCTTAATTTTCTGGAAATACTTATTTTTTAATGTTTTTTTTCCTTGTTTGAGTTTTATTAGATTATTTATTTATCATCACAAACGTATTTGTTCAAAACATACATCCAGTACAAAAACATATTTTAGTTTCTTTAACCATTGAGATACTAATCATGCCAGTGGGAGAAAGAAGAAAAACCCTTATTTTTAAATTATTGGCTTTTACAAAACAAACCTTACACATTCTAAAACCTGGAAAAAAGTGTCATGATCATGATTTATTCAGGTTTTCAAGGGTATTTTAATGTATCATGAGTTATATCAGCAACATGCATTAACAGAGGGGAAGAGAAGACAATTTCTCTCTTGATTTATAGATTTTGAGTGGTATTACGCTACATAAAGACAGTTGGGTTACAATAGATTATAGCCATGGTTTTCAGAATCAATAGAGGTGCAGGACTTTACTCTTTAGAGAAGAATGAGACCACAGTGAGTGAATATGTGTCAGATGCAAGAAGCGGCCAGAAACTGCTTGGTATCCCCTGGATTAATGTTGGCTATAAAAGTTTATATGAATGCAAGTAGACAGGAAATGCTACAGATTTTTTGTTTTGTTTTTATGAATATGTGTGTACATGCACCCTACAGAATTTATAAAGTAATGAAGTAAAATAGAGAGCAACAGCTATCCAATTTGAAACCATCAGTTTTTAGCTCCCCCTGGTGACTTGCTACAGTATAGGTTACAAAGCCCCCCTTCTACACTAAAACAGATGGCACGTGGGTGAAACCGGAAAATCAAAATGCAAAAAGTTTCTCGTTTAAAACCCTTGTCCTATCTATATAATGAGTCCTTATCATGGTGACTTACAAGGATATATTCATATTTAAGTTTTAAATAGTTATTGGCTGTTACAGATGATTGATTGACAGCTCTGTTGACAAATGACAGCTCCTGTAGGGCTTTGTGCCAGAATAGGGGAGTAGAGGAGGAAAGGAGGGGGAAAAAACACTACCTCTAGAGTCACTGACCTTTCCATACCCGTGTGTGTTTGCTTCAAATCACAACACATTTTTTGTCTGCTGTGGACTGAATCCACCTTAGGGATCTTTGAGGTTGTGTCAGCATCAACCTCAAAATTGGCAAAACAAAGGCACATTGTTCTTGTATACTGTGGATGGTGTGCATGGTTTGGAGTTAGTGAGCCAGGTTGGCAACCCCAGCAAAAAAAGAAATCTGGATTTTACTCTGCAGGTGTGTTTGGGGGTGGGGGGTGGCCAAAGGGATGCTAAATTAAGGTAGTTTATAGCTAAAAAAAAACATGTAGAGGTTTCTGCCTTGAATAAAAATTGTAAAGCAGATCAATGCTGTAAAATTTTCAGAGCTTGTGCAGGTAGATTTAACTGTATTACTGTGGTGGCCTGTATTGAATTTCAGTGGACTGCTTGAGATATGAAACAGTAATATGCTCTTGCAATATTTACAATAAGACATCCTATGACGTATGTAAAACCAATATGTCGGTGGAAGTTATCTATATTTTATATTTTGCAGCGATAATGATCCAGTGAGTGTTCTGGGAGTTGCAGAGATTCATAACGCTCAACGGTCAGTCTTAAAGTGAGCAATAAAGCAATGTCCTGTTTAAGGGCCAGGGGGAAATAATGATAGTAACAGTTTCATCATGTGTATGCTTTTTGATATTGACTGTGTTTCGTCAGTCATGTCTTGAGGCTTCTTGATCACAAGCACTGTTATATTTCGTCTCTGTTTCTTGATGTTCACCTTTTCTCCAAGCAGTAGGTACAAGAAAGAATGAGCATGTAAGGAAACAAAAAAGGAGAAATTTGTTGAAAACAAGGTAGAAACATACAGTGAATGTTTGGGAAAATTATCTATAAGAAAATGCAGTACACACCATTTAGGGAACATTTTCCAATCGTTAGCTCTGAGGTTACGCCTCCAAGTGTAAAATGTAAGGCTGTGTTGAGCTGGGTGAGAGAGATCCCACTGTTTTAACACCTGCCACTATGACACTAGAACAGCAGGGCCCTGGGTAGCGGGTCTGACCTTTTCCTGGCTCGCTGTAAATGATGCATTTGTGTTTCCTGACAATGTAGAGCCGAAAGACTCAGACAAACAACAAAGATGATCAAAAGCTGTTTCTTCTCTACCTGAATGGAGCACATCTAAGGAAAGAAAAAAAATGCAGCTTGGTTTGGAGCCATATGGGGAAAAATAAAAGACTACAAAGATTCACATTATGTGGCGATATAAAGCAGGTAGAATATAAATGTATGCATATGAAAGCTTCATTGCATCATTTTGAACCTAATCGTGTAACTCAGGCAGTATTTTCCACCTTTGAGTCCTGACAGAAGCATCAAAAATAGAGCACCGAGTGTGCTGTAAATTGGGTTGATCTGGTTATTAGTCATCACCAGTGCTGCACGGGAACAGACAATGACAGACAGAGAGCACGAGGGCACAACCTGAGCATGTTGTCCGCCGGAAAATGAAAGTGGAGGGGCGTCCTCTGCTGTTATTAATAACCTGTAGGTCACAACTGATGAGCAAGTCAGATCGCTGCCGAACAATGGAGACGACACACCAGGGGGGTGGGGGGGATAGGAAAAATCGATAGAGTAGGACAAGTGGCATTCCTTCTAATGCATGGCTTCATTCCACAACCTGTGCTGATGTTGGTATTTGTGCTCCAAATGGGAATAGATTTATTTAGTGCAAACAAATCAAAGGTATTTGTCTCCCTGTCCTATCCAGCTATTGATTTAAGAGCATGGGATGTCTGCGAGGGCTGCACGCTAAAGTGCAATCTCATTGGTATTGCAGCATAAAATACAAGCGTCTATTTATATTTATATTTTTAATGCAAGCAGAGAAAACTAAATCAAACCACCTTCTACTTCCAAACTGGCTGGTACTAGATTTGTGGTGATATAATCCTACTTCCTAATCCAGCTGTACAAGAATTTATAAGGGGCAATTAATTGCAAATTATATTAAATCACAATAAAGCCTGCTGCATTATTCTAATGGCAAACAGTGCAGTTTTGTTGTTTGATGTTTTATGCTCTACATCAGTTTAACTCAACATTGCTAAAACAAAGAGCCAAATTGTTGAAAAATACCTTTGCAAGACAAACATTTGAGTAGTAAAAAGTAGCCAAAAAAAAAACAGTTTAAGGTGGCAAAAATAGTCAGAAAGCAGCACTTGGAAAATCATTAGAGAGTAGCAAAACTTTAACTAACATCCTGTTTAAAATATCCCATTTTATTATTGATCCAATGTAAAAATCAAATGAAATGAGTCACTGAATTCTGGGTTTTCATTATCTGCAAGCCATGATCACTTACGAAATGAAGGCTTGAAATGAATAACCATACATAATGACTTTAGTTAGTTTATGTTTAAGACTGTTTGCATCTCACACGGTCACCCATAAAAACCAAAGTGTACACCTTGTTTGTTGTTCATGTCCACCATAAAATGATTTATTCAGCGTATGCCACTGCAGCAAGTCAATCTGCTGTTGTTTCCAGTGTGTTTGTGTAAAAGAAGGTTTTATTGTGTTGCCTTGAAGCAAATCTAGATCAGACAGCTTGCAGTGGTTGTGAATTTTTTAAGCCTTTGTTAAAAATAGACTTTTCCACATCCACAGAAGCTTAGTATTCAAGACAATGATCCTGTCCAAGTTCAGAGCACTCAGATAGTCTGAAGAGTAATCAATACAATGTTTGTTAGAGTTTTTTTTACGGTGAATAGATTTTTCAACTGCATGTTTTTTGCTGCAATATGTCCAGATTTTGAGCATCTATTTCCAAAATTTGTGATACACTTAAAGGAATGTTGAAACTTAAAAACGTGCCTAAAGAAAAATGTATGCTCAGTTAAAGTTTGATACTTATTTTAGGAACTGAAAAGATCAGTGTCTATTGGTCTGCAAATCAAGTATTCTTCCCCATTTTCTGGAACTATACAGACTTAAATCTTTCAAATGAAGTGTCACTGATGAATTTTGACCTTATGGTTCTTCAGTTATTAGCTTTGAAACATAGTATTCTATAAAAGCCAGAATCAGGTGGGATTTAAGGGAAACCGGCCAGCTACAGCTGGCGGCAGAAACAGCTTGGGTCAGCTTTTTCCACAGGTGATGCTCGCTATAGCAAGATAGGCAGGTGTAATTAATCACATTAACAATGGCTCCGTTCCATTATAGGGGACAAGTGGGTGAGCAAGTGTGCCCTAACATAGCTCAGCAGTATTCACACCTGGTCTGCTGGTTCAAAAGGTTTTTAGAGAAGAATGAGTCAGATCTAGGAATCTGTTTATTATGTTATCCAGGACAGGTAATCTGTTTTACTTTCAACCTAGTTAAGATGATCCAGATCCTGGTTTGCAGAGATGACAAAATCTGGGCTTTAAATTAGAATACATCTCATACTTAGTCCAGAAAATTACACAAAAACTGGCTCTGGCTCAGTTATCATTAAACATTAACTGTAAGTATAAACGACAAGTGAAATGTTATGGTTTGTTGAGTCATATGACCTTACTTTATACACTTTTTAGACCCTTAATCCTTTTTAAATTTAATTGTTGTATTTTGCACACCTTTAGTTGTGCAGAAGTGGACCAAACTTCTACACTTTCTGCAGTTTGAAGTACCTCAGAGAATAATGGTTCTTCATAAATATATTTGAACAAAGCAGACTCAAGCAGGAGTAGCTCATTTAAATAGTGAAATCTGTTCATTGAGTTTTGGGTGCACAGATAATAAGCCTTTCTCATTTTTCTGCCTTGCCAATGATGAGCCCCAGCTTGTTGCCATGGGTTCTGTGTTTATTGTTTATTTGGATTTTGATGGAAATCAGGAAACCTTTTGCAGCCTGGTGTCAGCCAAGACGATGACAATGCAGGATTCCCATTAGTCGGCACCTTGGCTACAGCTGTCCCTCGAATAATAGCTTTTTAATCACTTTGCACATTCACACAACAATTAAGTTAACAGTTGTATTTTATCTTTCCACTGTTACATTCGTTGTGTATCATCATTAAAAGCTGATTATAGGACTGAAGCATCTGCATGGTTACACTCTTTTTCTGTCAGTATGAGTCTCCTGAAGTAAATGTTTTCTTGATGAGTGAACATTATTGAACCTTTTTGAGTGCTGACACATGCAGTCAGATGGCATTTAATCCAACATGACTCAGAGTGTAGCCGTCTCTTTCAATGAACTGAAATGATTGATGAAGTGATTGAACTCTGCCACAGAAGTCAAACGTCCTGTTTTGCTTTGACAGATGTACATTATTCTTCATAATCTGAATCTGCATGCTGCAGAAACTCTTTTACTGGTGCTTGTCTTAAAGTAATAACTATCCTCCCTCCTCTTTCTTTTCAGATTTTCCGCCGTGCAGACAAAAACGGTGAGTAAACAGTACATAACGTGATGAATTATGTGTCACAACTCATGCTCCTTCTTTCACCCCATTTCTGTGTACTTGTTATTGTGCCTCAGACAATCTGGGCGGGGAAGTAATGGATTTGCATGAATGCATCTTGACGCAAAGCTCTTTTCCTCTTTGTGCTTCAACGACTTCCTCTACCCAATTAAAATGATGCTGAGATCCTGGATTACAGCCACGACTGAGAGAACATGTCACACAAAATAAATCACCTCTCCGTCAGTGTCGGCGCAGATGACTTGGTGTTATTTACAAATTAATGTGAGTCATATTAATGCAAGCTGAGCAGTGAATTACTGGTGATATGGCTTTATTTGGAAGTGAAAACAAGGTAACATAACATTTTGGGGAGCATAGAGTACACCTCGTGTTTAGAGAGCATACACGTGACTGCTCCTGTATTTGTGGAAAGATACGGGCCTGTATCCGAGCATCCACACACTTTTTGCTTTCCTTGCGTGCCCCACGTTGTAAACCCTGTACCTTAATGAGGATAAGGAATGACATCTTTGACCTTTTGCTGTTACAAGAGGTCCCAAACAAATATCAATCTGAAGGACAACCTTTGGTTTTAAAAGTCAAACCAATCTCAAACTATAAATTGCTCTATAGACATGGGCATAATATCAGTCATACTTCCCATTTTTCTCCAACCTTTTTGAAGCCCCTCGATTGTTTAAAATGACTGTTGAAAGGAACAGCTGTGGGGATTATATGTCATAGATGAGACATCATGTCCTTGTTGTGTGCTTTTGCTTATGCGTGGAGTGTACCATCCCAAAGCACATCGCTTGCGTACCAAAGCCAAGGAAGTGTGCCTTGCTCTGGCACAGTATACTTGTGGTCACATGGGCAAAATTAACTGGACTGTATGGTTGAAGCGTGCTAGACCATGGTGTGACTGCCTATTTCTCTCAAATATTGTTCACAAATTTGGCCAAATCTGTGTTTGTGAGCACTTCTCCTGTGTGGTTGATGTGGTCTGCAGTTTTTGGGCCAGTTGGATGTACTGCCAAATTCTCTGAAACACCTCTGCATACGGCTCATGGTAGAGAAATGAACATTCAATTCACGGGCATCAGCTCTGGTGGACATTTTTGCTGTCAGCGCACAAATTACACACCCCTTTCACAGCAAAAACTGAAATCTAAGCAAGTCATTATGTCTTATTTTTAGTAAACTTTGTCTTACTATTCTTGATTTGAGCCATATTTACTATACAAGGTCATAAAAATGTCTCATTTCAAGTTTTTTAAAGACAAAAATAAGGCATCAAATGCTTGTAACAAGTAAAATAAATCTGCCAGTGGGATAAGATAAAAATTCTTGTTTTAAGACATCTTTCTAATTTCAAGAAACTTCCCGGGCGAATTCATCTTATCCCATTGGCAGATTTTTTTGACTTGTTACAAGCAATTTACACCTCATTTTTGTCAAAAGCTTGAAATAAGACATTTTTATGACCTGGTCTGGTGAATGTGGCTCAAATTAAGAACAATAAGACAATTTTTACTACAAATAAGACATAACGACTTGCTTAGATATCCGTTTTTGCAGTGTCAAAACTGGAGACATCGATGGCATGGTGCAGTGTGATGAAACGGCACGGTTTAGAGTGGTCTTTGATTGTGGCCAGCCTACGGCACACCTGTGCAATAATCATGCTGTCTAATCAGCATCTTGACACGCCACAGCTGTGAGATGGATGGATTGTCTCAGTGAAAGAGAAGAGCTCATTAGAACAATTCAGATTTAGACAAATTTGCGAATGGTATTTGAGAGAAAAAGGCTTTTTGTGTATGTAGTAAAACTCTCAGATCTTGGGAGCAAATACATAAGTGTTGCAGTTTTATTTCTGTTCAGTGTACGATAAAATGTTGGAAGTCAATACTAAGCATGTGCTAAGTTTGGTCTACTTGGTTTGGACTTCTGATTAAAACTGGGTCCAAAATGGTCATATTTCATAAATTCAAGTTTTAAACTTGAACACAGGTTGCTCAACTGCAATGGCTTTGAAGTAAAGCAACAGTGCTTTAAATTACCTCGAAGAGACAGCAGGGAAAATAAAGTATTTTAGAGGATGAAATTAGATCTCAATCAGAGATTATTATTAATTCAGTGAGCTCTAAATCAAATAACATTTCAAACAAAGGTATCAAAGCCTGGTATGAGAAAAACACCACTTCTTCAACTTTAAACTCTCTCACCCTGCAGAAGGTAAAGTGTACATAAAATACTACACCCAAGATTCATTTTGTATTTTCTTGTAGAAAATGTCAAACTATGTTATCCTTATCCGTGACTGTTCGTACACAAAAGGCCTCAAGTTTTCTGCAGCTATGGAAATCAAATAATAGAATCAATCGGAGATACAATCTGTCTCAGCACCTCTAGGCTATAAATCATCTGGCTATGAATCATCACTCCCTACTGTAGGACTCATTCCAGGAGTTTAGCTTGTGGTTAAATTACTTTTCTCTGTTGAACTCACTTTTTCTACAGCTGTCCCTTCTCATTTATGTGAGCGATTGTCTTGACTTCACCTTCAGAGTTGAACAAATCCAGAGAAGTGTGACGGAGCCTGTTCCTCTCAGGAGCTGGAGCAGGAGATTATATGTGCTGCGACTGAACTCAACGAAAACTCATGTTCATAAAAGGAAAGCCATGTTGCTTTTGCATGTGGTAGCATTGCATCATCATGGATTTCATGATTTTCTGTTGAGCTTAGACAGAAATCTTTCATCTTTTTCTCTGCGAGGCTGAAATCATTACCTGAAGGGTCTCTTGTTTTCAACACCGTTAGAAGAGAAGAAAACAAAACATGTTTTTCCTGTCTTCTGACCAAAAAATGCAAATGTATAGATGGTGGAAAGACAAGACCTGGATCCTTAAGAAGGTTCTGTCAGTATTTATATAGTTGTAATAAAAGTGACTGATCTCCATTCCTTGCTGTAAATGAATCTATCTCTCCACAGCGTCTTAACAAAGATTTCAAAACTCAATCTCAGTTTGACACTTCACATTTTTCTGAAGGAATATTGCTTTACCTCCCATTAGATTTAAATAATATCTAATAATAACTCTCTTTGCCTCCACTGGTGCTGCAGCTCAGGCTTTCCTCCCCAATATGTAATTTATTTCTCTTTGGCAAGAAGAGCAAATCAAAACGTAGTGGGCAACGGCAGGAAGTTGTCACACATACAGCAGCTGCAATCACCAAGCCTCCGAACAGTAATTACTCCTCAACAGCTCTTAACCTTCACCACGAGGAGCCTTGGACCTGATGAATTGTTCTGTGGCTTGCAGCCAAATACATTCACTGCGAGAATTTTATGGTAATGAGCTCGGCTAAGATGACCGTCATCACTAAAGCGGTTATGGAGAACGGATGGTGGGGGGAGGGAAGGGGGTGTTAATGTAAAAGGAAAACATGAAGACAATACAAAGCTCTGTATTCAGCGTGATTTATTTCTCAGTAATGAACACCCCAGAGATGAGACTTTCAACAGCAGAAAGATGACGGCTTACACTGTAAAATGTGTTACATGATTAAACATTACTTTTTCCAAGAAAAAAGAAATCCATTGAAAGTTATTATGTAAGGAATCTAAGATGTTTTCTATGCAGACAAACTGGTTGAAACATTTTAAGAGCTATAACTGTAAAACAATCCTGACTCAAGGTTCATGTGTATTGACTTCTGAACCTTTCAGCTGTATCGACCCGTTTTATAAAGACATGCTTAATGTTCATAGAGATGGATCCATTTGGCTGCTGCTCTGTAGAAGTTTCGCCTGTCGCACAATCAGGTAAAAGACCGCTCAAAGCTAATCATGATTATCTTTTTCTCCTCTACCAAAATAGAATATGTTGGTGTTAGTTTGATTTTTTTTGCTGTTTCCTGAAGCAAAATGAAAAAGAAGACTCCACAAGTGAAATGATGCATATGCAGAAAATAAGCTAACAAAAATAACTGACAGACAAAAAATATACATGAATATATGCAGTGATGCAGTAGAAGTCCAAAAGATGAAAAAGTGATCATGTCACACAGAAAAGAGCAGCAAAAAGACACAAGACAATGACAGCAAGTCATTTAAATACTGTAAAGGAATGTAAAGCAAGATTCAAAAGTCATAAAACTGTCATTATCATACAGAAAGAAATATAAAAAGATACACAAAATACCCCAAAGGATATTCAAATTCTTATGAAGTAACACGAAATGACACAAATGACGCAAAGATAATAGAGAGACGAGAAATATTGTGGAAGAAATGTAGCTAAAACTACAAAGTTGTAAAACAAGTCAAGATAATCTTGAAATTTCCACAAACACATAAAACAACCAAAGGTGGATCACAGCCATGGTGGTTTGTGAAGCAGGGAGTCTTAAAAAGACAGCAGCCAAAAAGAAAAAAATATTGAGACAGAAGCTGAATTAGTGGTTTTCTAAAACACCAGTGTGAGAATTATGGAGATTTCTTTGAGCTGTAAATCATGTTTAGCTACTATGGTGGTGACAGAGGGACAAAATTAAGCATAGAAAAAGTGAAATACCCCCTCTTTGAACAAATTCCCTCCTTTTTATTATTTTTGAACACTGCATGCCACTCGCTGAGATATCAAGAGTTACAGATCTGCAATCTTGAATCAGTCAATTTTTGCACTTCACACATTAGCTATTTTCTTTCTAGTCTTGATTTTGATACTTTTGCGTTTATTAGGAGAGTTTCTGAAACTCATTTTTGTATACAACGTGCCTAGCATAAATCAAGAGATATACACAGCTAATGACTGGAAAATATTGAGAAATTCAACAGTTAATTGCAGGTTTCATCACTCTGAAGTAATAAAGACCAGACTGATGCTAAAAGGATAGTAAATACCGAACATACTTTCATCAGATGGAGCTTCTTAATGCTGCTCTGTGCCTGCAATTTGCGCAAGATACTTTTATTGACCCACTTCAAGTTCTCTGTCCTTGAAGATTTTATTTCAACTTTAATCTTTTAATGGTTTGTGATGGATTGCTAAACATGAGTTAAATTCTGTGGATAATGAGGAGTCTTGCGTAACTCCAGCTGTGTAAGAACCTGAGTGGGAAAATTGTCACAGGTCAGTGAGCATGTTTCAGATCTTTACTTAGTGAGGAGGAGCTCCATGTGCAGGCAGACTCATGTGTCTCTTTGTTTGAAGTTGCACTCTCTTTAAATGAGGCTGGGAAATTTCTCCTTTTCTTGTATAGGCTTCCTTCAGAATGAGAACCAGTGTGCGAGATTTTTAATGATCCCCGTTTCTCTAACATCTGCTCCAAGGAGGTGGAAATACGCAGCGTTCCTTGGACATTTAATGAGTTGGGAATCATAAAGTAATACGATACTCAATCCAACGGTAGCTTTACGGCTTGTATGAGGATATGGCAGCTGAACGGCAGCTTATATCACAGATTTCCTCACAGATGGCCCAGTGGAACACTTCTAAGTAGAGCATCGATGCTAAGAATACCAGAATGTGAAATGGTTTGAGTGTAATGTGCAGTGTTACAGATAGTTTACAATATAAACATGAATCTTTGGTTGTTTTGGAGCAGCGATACATTCAAGGGAATTCATAAACCACTAAGGAGCCGGTGCAGAGGGACTAACCTTTGGAGGGATAAAGACTGCGGCCTACTTAATGTCCTACTTTACAGGACTTTCTGCGTTCATCAGTCAGGTTTTGTATACCCTGAGCACTTTGTTTGGACTTTTCTGATTCCTTCTAATAACCATGAAGGAGAAAAGCTGCTCTTCCACCATCTGTGACCTGCAGTGATGAAGAATGAACACTTTACAAGCCTGAGAGATTCGTCTGAGACATTTCTCTCACCTTGAAATTTTTAAGTGTTTTTTTCCGCCACTGTATTTAAGAGCAAATTATGCATTTAAGTTTTGACTTGATCTTAAGGATGATTTATGGCCTCTTGTTTATGCTGTGATAATGTAATTTCCTGTGTGCCAATGCAGCTTGGAGAGTTTGGGTTTTTTAATTTAAAGGAGGATATCACACAGTGTTAGACGGTGCCCTTTCCTCAAGGGTTTTGAGAATATTCTTTGCCAAATATGTGTTCAACACACACGGTGTCAGTTTATTGTTTTCAAATGAAACAGCTGTGCGGGTAAATTGCTTTAGTGAAAAACGACAGAGCCGTATCTCGTTAAGATATCCTCTCACAAAGACACTAGCTCTGGTTGTTGAGGTTTTTTTTATCTCTCTCTCTCTCTCTCTTTCTTCTTTTCTATGGCGATAGATTTGAAGAAGTTTAACAAACTGTTAGAAATATAAAACCTCCTTTCTCAAATTGACACAAAGTGTTGCCAAAAGAGGGGAACATGGAAACATTTTATGATTTTTTTTCAACTTGAAAGTACTGAGTTAAGTGCATCAATAAAATGGTAAGTGTGTGCTACAATTAGTTTACCAGAAAAAAACCTGAGGCACAGCTGCACCAAAATCCAAACAGCTGCTAACCTGCAGTCAGGCAAGTACGAACAAATGGTTGAAACATCCACTTGCTCTGTATTCAGGAAAGGAAAACACAAGAAAGACTCAAGTTTTTTCAAAATTTAAATGCGTATTTAAAGGGGATCTATTCAATGGAGCTCCATTTTTGGTGGTGAATGTTACAAGAGTTATATACAACAAAGGCAGGTTGATTATTTTGATTACGCATTTATTTTCAAGGCAACCTATTATAACTATTACCTATTTATGATTAGAGTTAAAAATAAGAACATTCTAGAAAATGAGATGCTCAAATGAAGCAGATACAGTAAAATGATGCTCATTAAATAATCAGTTGTGTTATGTTCTACCTTGGAGTGACAAGAGTGAGGGGGTATTCATGGTAGTACAAAGAGGCTCAAGGGCAAAAGAGGTAGGGAACCAGTTGTAACTGTGCTCTTCCAATTCTACAATCTGTATCTACTTCATGGTTTTTGTGGCCTCCCATTTTTGTCCTCATTAAGCTGCTTCCCGGGGCTTTTGCAGTTGACACAGATTTCATGTGTTTTTTTGTTTTTTTTTTAAAGTATCAATCTTTGCAGTTATCACTACTACCTCTGGTTTAAGTTATTATTTGAGAACCAGAAGCTCCCCCCACCGGGCTCTGCTATCAGGTTGTCTTGTCAGCTCCCCCAAGCCCAAGACAGAAATGAATATTTTTACTATAGTGTCAACAGGCAGAGGTGAAATGAGCCAGATTTGTCTCTGTGGAATGATTTGATACAACCTGTCATCAGGTTGTCTGTGGCCTTGCTTTTGCTCTGAGAATAAATTAACATTAGAATCAAAGTCTTTAACACAGCAGGGTACAAAGATGAAGCTCTGACTATGCTACAGAAATAGCTTTATATGGTCAGAATACATCATACATCCCTGTCAGTATGATCTGGTTGTTTTTAGAAACCATGATCCACTTACATTACCCATGTGTTTTCCTTGTATGTCAGTAGGCCATGTATGAATAATTTATTGATTTAAAGGCATCAGCTGGCAGTAAAGGTTGGGAATCTCTTTCGAAACGCTGCAGCAGCTTCAGTATAACTCTACAAGGATGATAAAGAGCAAATGAAATCAAGGATGGTTCAGTGCTCAAGTTTTTGACAGAGCAACAAGAATTTATACTGGAAATCTTCATTTTGGTCGATGAGGGCAAAAAATTCCAAACAAGCTCAGTTTATAGGGTACTCAGATACTTGGAATAATATCTGCAGTACCCTTAAAGATAACTCAGTTTTCCAGCCTTTGTATTTTCTTGCAACCCCACATCTGGTCCTCACCCCAAACTTTCCACTAAAATAACAATCAGTGCAGAGCGGCACAGCACTACAAGTACAGAGATGAATAATGGAGCTTAGTAGCACATCACAAAAGCTCGACACCGCTGTAAAACAATGCTTGACTGAACATGAATGTTTTGTGTTGTGTTCATACCGTCACTGTTCCCTCTCTCACCCTTTCATCCATCCTAAAATTTCTCAAAAGCAAAGCCTGTCAGGAGATTGGATGCATCTGTTGGTATTTAGGCGAGGCTTACAGGTATAAATATGAAGAAAACAAACACGTAATCCTCCTACCTGTTGGCCAATCTTCTGTTGGTACCATCTGGGTCCATTATGCCTGGAGGATGTGGTTGGGATATAAAACAAGGTTGCTGTTGGGGTTGCAGTGAATATGAGTTAAGGATTAGTTAAGTTATTTCAGGAACTATTTCTGCTTCATTCTAAGGAGTCGGGGACTTTTGTTAACCTTTGTAAGGCACCAACAAAATTTGTTAGTGAGAGATCTTTTGGAAAGATTTATTTTATTTATTTCTATCAGATTATAGCTGATGGCAGCCTGAATCACATTGTTTTGGATGTTACTCTGCCTGCTTTTGCTCTGTATACAAGCTGTACTTTCTGCATACACTGAATCTTGCTGATATTTGAGTGGCCAGTACTACCCACAATATAAGTAGACAAAAACCGAAACACCATCTTGTTGTGGCACCATTGTGGTTCCTTTTGGGGTGTGATAAGAAGTAAAAGATCAGCCTCAGCTTTTCACCCAGCAGTCAACCAAAAAAATCCAACAACAAAGCCTTTTTACCAGCCATAAAACAGGTGAATCCACTTTCATTCTGCTCTGTCATTATCCTTGCCCAAAATAACTCAAGAAGTAAAAGATAAAGAGGGCCAGCTTGTGTCTTTATTGCGGTCACCTTCTACCACAGGGAGAAATTTAACCCAGAACTGTCAAAGTGAATAGAGGAGTCTGCCAGTTCATCATTAGTCCATCAAACAGATTATCGAGAATGTCACTTCTGAGCAGAGCTGCTGTCTGTCTCATCCCAAATGTAGGATACCTTCCAAAAATGACTCTGTGAGAGGAGACAAAGACATGGCGGGAGCATTAATTATAGTAACTATGAAATTAATGAAAACACAATTATGTGTGTGGTTACTCAGCTGGATTTACTAAATTAAATCCTGTGCAGTGTGCTGTTAAGAATAAACCATTCTTATTTACATGGTAGCCATTTTCTTTTAAAGTCATACTTGGGAAAAGCAGCTCAAACACTGCAGCAACTCTTAACTTTCAGGGTGTTCCCAAGGGCCATCAGACAATCTAGACATCGTGATTTGATCTTTCATACTTCTGCTTCTTCCTTGTAGATAAAAGCTGATATTGCATCACCACTGCACAGAAGTGCTACTGAAATACCCCCACCCCCATTGGCAAGAGGGGGTTGCATAGTTTATCACCTGTACTGTTGGCAGTGAAGAGGGCTACAACCCCACACACTACGGAAAATCAGCGCCAGGATTTCAGTGCACACCAGCTCACATTGGATCTGTCTTTGGAGCAAAGCATATTCCATAGCAGCTGGATACCAGATCACAGGAGAACCACATATCCCTGTGGGAATTGTATTGTATTAGGACTCCCCTAACTGCAGGAATTTCATTCATCCCTCCTTTTTGTTGGTGTCCTAAGAGAAAGGATGTGTTGTGTCATATGGAATACTGTGATACCTTTATGTATGTATGCGCTCACCATGACCCCCCCCCCCCCCCCCCCCCCACTTCCCTTATTCACCTAGCTGGGCCACCCCTGTGAAAAAATCCAGACACACCCCTGCTGATGTATCTTTAACTCTACTGTGCAACCATATTTGTAATATGGTCTAACTCACTTAGCTCCATAGCAGTTTATTGTCTTATCAGTTTATGCTCAAACATCACAGAGCAAAGGAACGATTTTCACATTCCAAACATAAAACCCAGAGCTGAGTGATGAAACATTATGAGAGCATTTCAGCCTCCCACCTTGAGAGTAACATGAGAGCAAAATGGCCTCTTTAGATATGAGGAATGAGTGCAGCCAGCTCTTGTCTTTAAATCATTAAAATTTACAACAAGCTGCCTGTACTTGTTAGTTACTCAACTTTAAGCTGTTCTATCTGGGAGCACACTCGTCCTTAACCCGGCCTTCACCTAGAAACTCTGCATAATGTTCCTCTCGTACACATGGCAGCCCAGTTTGCCTTTTTATATGCAAATTTGATCATCTCATATTTAAGAATTGTAATACTTCAAAATAAAGTTATTCATGGCTGAAGGAGTTGTGCGTTGTCTTTGAATACGTTTTTGTTAGCACTGCTGGCTTTTCCAGTGTTTATGTATGAGCACTTCGTTCGTTTAATTCCACGGCCTTTTCATGCATTTCTGCAATATTATGAGGAGTGATACAAAAATGTAAGTAGTAAGTCATTTCGGAGAACAAGAAGGATGTAGAGAGGGGTTGGCAGACAAAAAGGCCATCTGACAAAAAGGCCAAAGTTGCAAGGGTCCGGCACTCTCCCTGTCGGCACATTACACATTCTGGTCAGAGGTTATGACGATGAAGATGATGTTGAAGAGGTTCCAACTGAACAGATGGTCTCCAAGCTTGCCCTTGAGCCTTTTCCTCTCTGCCAAGTCAGCCAACTGGAACTCCACGGCTCTTCTTTGACCTTGTCTTTGCATGAACAGGGTGGTTATTTGCTCAGAGAAGTAGGAAAGGTTATAAAACTAACAACAGTCCTGAGGCTTTTTAAACACGAGCGGTTGTTGTTTTGAATACAGAAAAGGCACGAGCGGATGTTTTTTGTTTGCCTGATTCAACAAATATTTGATGCTCAAACTGCTTACTGTTTTCCATCTTGGCTCCATCTCACCTCCACATCCATTGAGTGAATTTCCAATTTGATCCAATATCCTTCAGGGTCTGTCGTGGCTCATAAATGTCCTCCACATACACCGATCTATTGGTTAGCTTGGTGTCGTTTTATGAGGATTAAAACATCTTACAGTTTCTCCCTGGCAGTCTAACTGCTGACTGATCTGCCCAAACAGTGCCAGGAGACAGATTGATAGTAGGCTAACAGAGGAGCACTCCTTCGGATGACAGCCTAGCTATTTATCTTGCGTTATTGATTTTTTAGTGCATGCATTGTCTGTCACAACAGTCTGTGCTCTCAGTTAACAAGTCTGAGAAGAAGTAAAAGCTTCCAATCTGCTCACAATATGTCACCTTGTCTGGTTTGAAGTCAAAGAGTGTGGAAATTTCTGCACAGTTTTTTTTTTTCATGTCAAGATAAACTAAGCAATTAAGACTGGCAGAGTTTTTTTTACTGGATCATAGCAAGAGACTCTACAAAACTAAACTTTGTTTTTTAAAGTTTTTAAATTAAATATAACAACAGCAGGAAGTAGGATGACACTGCAGTTGCATGAATATGGTTGCCCTGAAAAGACAAAACAGCATTTTGAAAAAAAAGTTACCTTCAACCTTTAGCTGTAGCCCAAATGAATCAATACTGACAACTAAAGGATTGATGTGATATTTAAGTCATTTTGTTTATATAGGATCTGTAGTTCTTGCTGGAAGACAAAAGGGAAAGTCGTCAGTACAAGCTTTAACAATGCAAAAGCATATGCGTACCTAAACTTAGCACCAGGAATTTGTCTTTGTTTTATTATTTCTTTGATGTAATAACGTCTCTGGTGCCACATTTTTGAGGAAAATATGCATTTGTGGAGTGAGCAGCAGAGCTGAGTTTGTAGGTTGTGCACCTGAAAAATTTGCAAATGCCCAACAGAACATTCTGCATTTAGATGTACATACACAGCCACAAAACCTCCTCCTCATGCCGGTCACCAGGTTGCACAAAAGCATTTGATGTAAGCCTGCAAACATGATTGTTTTGATCACTGTGGCAGTTTACCTAACACAAAGTATCATACTTTTGGTCCAGTAGGACATTCTGCTCATTAATATTATGTTTTTGGTACATTTTATTATTTACAGCTAACAGGGATAATATTAGGTATGGAAACCAAACACTGCAGGTGTGACAACAACATAGTTCTGCCACATGCATAAAGATACAAAACCATGCAGTTCTCTCACTGAAGAGATGAACTCCCCTGCTTAATGCTGAACGCTGGGCTTTGCTATTAAAATGAGGACCAGGAGGCCACACAGGTGCTTTCAAGTCTGGAGTATCTTCTGTGGTTGTCTTTTGCAGTATTCATCCCAGGTCCCTGACCCCCATTTATCAGTCCCTCAGCGGATTAAATATGTAACAGGGTTGAAAGTCCATCTTGACATGATACAAAAGAAACTTTTCTGACACCATGAGGCCGGAATAAGGATGACATATGAAATGTTTTACATTTCTGTTTCAAACATGTTGGTATAATACTCTCATAAAAGGTGGCATATGTATGTTGCACTGCCTGTTATTGTTATAATAAAGCTGTTATTTCTGTAAGACATAAGCTTGTACGTGCTTTGTGTTTCAGATGATGGTAAGCTGTCCTTTGATGAGTTCAATGCGTACTTTGCTGATGGGATCCTGACCACTGAGGAGCTACAGGAGCTCTTCTTCTCAATAGATGGCCGACAAAACAAGTGAGTTCCTTGGCAAATACATGCCGTGAATTAAAATCTTCACAGCAGAAAAAAGTTATTAGTGCAAGTTCTTTATCAATTTGCCTCACAACAGTGGTTAGAACAAGGCTTTTAGAATTAAGACAGAGATATAACAGCAAGAGATCCATCATTTAAAGCCACAGCTAACACATTTCTGTAAAAGGGATCAGTTCAGGGGCTAAATGACTCATAGTTAGAAGTATTCTGTTCCATCTGAAGTGAGCAAAAATAAGTTTAACTTTCCTTTCTCTTTTGAGTTAGAAACACTGTAGATTACAACAGCCATTTTAAAACTCACCCTACAGAAAACTACAATCAAAGAAATCAGCCCGAGGGTTACTGCTGAAACCGCTGGTCTGTGGAAAATGATCAGTTCTGTAGCTGTGGAGAGAAAGTCTTACTCACAAACTGAGTTCCTATGTCAATGTTTCGTGTTAGATTCAGAGGACATTTTGAACCTTTTGCGCCTCCACATATATTTACAGTCTATCAGCAAAGCAATACTTTCTATCTCAGCTGTCAAACCATTCATACCACCTAAGATAGCATAATTAATTTACTGTGGCTGTGAGACCTCTATGTTAGTCTCACAAGGTGCTTTCACAGGCATAAACAAACCCCCGCAATACACACAAAAGTGCAATTAGATGGATTGAAGCTGCTAAATAGACTTTGTGAGATGTTTTTCTCATTTGCAGACAACAAATTAGAGCGATTGCAGTGTTTGGCTACAGCAACAAGTCTGCTTTTTTTTTTTGTTGTGTGTCCAGTGTGATAATTTTGTTTTTGGACATGATGTTACTGTGGGACAGTCTCTGATGTGAAAATCCAGCCTCCAGACTGCTTTAACTACCATCCAAGCTTACAGGCGGCTGGCACAGACTGAGCTCTGATGTCACATTAAAGTGTGTTGTTGTTTATATGACAACACTGTTGGCTTCAATGTCAAAACAGGACAGACGCTTTTGAAAACCCTGCACAGGTTTTGGTACTGATGGTTAAATTTTAAACCGACAGGCCAGAAAAGGTAAACAATCAGATTGTGAAAATGTGTTTATCCGATTTGGTTTCTAATACTAGCTAAGAACAGTCAAAATAAAGCACCATATTCTAACATTGCTAAACACGTGATCACAGAGTCTGCAGCTTGGCTACCATTAGCAGAGCTAGCACCACCAGCCTAAGGACCTCTATGTGCCGGTGCTGCTTACTTACCGTACAACTTTGTCTCATTTTCTAAATTTGTTCTGGCTAAAATGCACCCCAAGATGCCATCTGTTATCCACGCTCATCTACACACGGGGTCAAAAAGCTTGAGCTACCTTCTTTAATTGTGGTTGTTCAGAAAACACAAGTGACACCTCGCGCATTGAGTAGCCTAGCGTCGCCAAAGTTATTAGCCAACTCATTTATTTTTACTGGTCTGGGAAAATTGTCCGCTAATTGATCTTAGATATATTGAACCAATTATAGTCCATAATTATGTTTAATGGGGCAGATCCAGCAAGATAACAACACACTTTCCCATAAACGATTGAGATGGCAGCTTCCGTCACTGAGTGGTTGTAGGTTCGTCCAATTGACATCCATTTACGTCAGTCAACATTGAGCTAGATCCACTGTAATAAAACCTTAATAATTTATACAACAGATGAGTACATCTGTCGTTGAACAGTGAGAGCTATTATATTTAACGGTTTACTTGGCTAATGCATTCATACCTCTTGGATTGGTCTGGTTAAACTCTGAGGTGGGTAGCAAAGTGATGGAATACAAAAACCGTAAGACAAATCTCACCAGATGAGACATCTTGTTAGAATCTGTGCTAGCAAGCAAAAAAAGCTACAACCTGACTTATTGTAGCTCCTGTAACCTGTTGGAGCATGACACAAAAGAGAGATGAACACCTCTGATTTATTTTCTCTTTGCTTGTTTCAGTAAGTCTATAACAAGAGAAGAATTGTTTTGTTTTGCCGGTAAATGCAGTTTGAGCTTCATAATGGCAAAAACAGCCTCACTTATAATCTCTACCTGACAGTGGAAATGACCTGTAACTGGCATTTAAAGCCACAGGGGAACTTTTCATACTGTAATGCAATTGCCTTTATCAAACTGTCCTGCTGAGAACAATTTGGCCTCGGAGTAATCATCTCTGTTATGACTCTTAAACAAAGAGGTATAGATTTCACTGTTTCTACAACAGCTGAACAAGTTAAAAGAAAACCTGTTTCACAACTGCTCTGGTAGTCACTTCTTTGTACTTCTAAAACTTCTGTAACCTCTGAATGGATGACACCATGCAGAACAATAACTGTATTGGCACAACAAATGTGTCATTATTTGTTAGCACTCAGCGGGAAACAGACAGTGCCAGCTGAAGTGTTACTGATTCTTATGGCTCTTCTGCAGGAGTTTTGTGTGTATCTGTAGCCGTTTTTACAGGGTTATGAGCAAAATTTATCGACCAGAAACAAAGAGCTGCATGACTTCCTCTAATTAACTGGCTCAATACTCTCCCCTCTATCTCCTTTCATTTTCTGTCCTGCAGCAATCTGGACACTGACAAGCTATCAGGTTGGTGAAAGAAAATTGCTTGATTAAAAGTCTCACAGCACAGAATTGCGCTCTGAATACTTTGCCAACATCAGTGATGGTTTCATTTTGTGAGGATCCATATTGCATGAATTTGTACTCTTTGACAAGTGTGTATGGATTGACTTATACCTCACTTCCATCTGTTTGGTGAGCAAGATGTTACAGCCATAGGTCAGATAGCAGCATCTGAAAACTGCAACAAGTTGTTTGCAAGTGATATGCATTAAGTGAAACAAGATCTTGAAAGAGGACTTATTGAAACCTTTTGAGAAACCATTATTGTAAAGAACAACAAAATTAGTTGCGAATACATCACACAGATTTAAAGTACATGTGTTAAAGTTGGAGATCAGTGCTCAGACCAAATTTTAAATGAATAACATGTTTGGGATTTTTTTCAGCCCAGGACAGCATTCATCATTTTGTACACATTATAATAAAGTAGAGAAAGACAAACCTTAATAACCATTTGTAAATTTACTGCACAAAATGTTTTTCTAGAACTGAGACGAGTCTCTTCATGTCACCTTCATCTGTTCACACCCCATTCTGCCACTTATGATAAAAGCTGCTGTCATACAAAGCGCCTATTAGTGTGAATTTATCCTATTCGCATGCTTCTAGCTATGCCACCAGGAGCCAGAGTCCCTTTATCAGGGAGAAAGTCACAGGGAGAATTCATGACTGACAGGGCGCTAAAAGAAAGAACTTGTAGCTGTGAAGTGGTGATGACTCTATCAGCAGCAATGCAAATATGTCTTTTGAACAATTTTTTTAATGCCATACATTTGGAAATAGGATAGTAGATGGACAAAGACATTAGGAAAAGAGAGGGTGATTGTGTACGTCACATGCTTCATGGATTGCAGTCTCTGTACATGGGACAAATGATCCAGCCCCTAAGCTATTCTTGCGCCTTGCGATATATATATTTTTTTTGTAACTTAAGGCAAATTCCTGTTGTTGCCCTGCCAGCACTCAATTCAAGCAAAAACACTTCAAAAATGTAGACTTCAGAGACTTCAGATCAAAATGCCAACCCACTGGTTGACAGACAACCACAGAGCCACAGCTTTCTCTGACTCCCTTCATACCTTTCCCTGAAGAGTGTTGGAAACGTACAGAATCTGTAAGTCCAACCTGACAGAGTATGTTGCTGCCTTTCGGGCTGCTTGTGGTCAGACTTGGCCAGAAAGATCAAGTCCCTTCCCCTTGAAATCTTAACCTAGCTAACTGATTCAGTTGCTGATGGTAGAGTTATGTTGGCTCCACTGATAGGATGGTATTATCATCCTTCATTATTTACATTACTGCAACCACTAACAGTTTTAACATATAACTATCAGATTTGTGAATCTGTTTTTGAAACAACCCAAGGGCTTGTGTGAATGTGACCACTGGCCAGTTTAAGGTGAAAAAATGGGGCAGTGACCTGTACATACCAGCAGCACCAAGAATAAAACTTCTGCATTATTGATGCAACGGAAACATAGCGACAGGAGAGAACTTTAAATTTATCACAGGCCTAGCCTAGTTATTGTGTTGTCTTTTCTTCTTGGCAAAGCATTTCTGACTGGCCCAAAATCCATGTGCATGACTCAACTGATTAAGACGAAAATAAGAGTGCAGCAGATTCACTAATTAGAGCAGTTTGGAAAAAAGTAAACTACTAAAAATAATCAAAATGTAATACTTCATCTGCTTTGCTGAGTTTGTTTCAAAATCATCTCGTGTGGTGAGTTCAAATAAATCTTTTTCTTCTCTTGTGAACGCCATCATTTCAGAGGCATCATTGTGTGTTCAATTAGTTAAATCCAGTATCGAAGTGACCTTTACTGCTCCTGTCACTTCTCTCAGCTTTAAAAGAGTTACTGTTATAAAAATGATTATTCTGTCTCAGTCTCTTGTCAAGTAATAAAGGCAGAACCATGTCAACACATCATGCTTTCAACTGAAGCGGTGGTCGAAGACAGGACCGAATCTTTTCTCACATGTTGTCTCCAGCTTTTCAAAGTCCTCTTTCAAATTGAATGTCTTACATGAAGAGTTACCATTTAGTTTTCATCCTTCTATTACTGCTATGATGCTCATAGATGTTTTCCTTTCTCCTATTAGAGTATTTTTCCCAGCACCTGGGGGAATATCTCAGTGTACTTTCAGCTCTGGAGAGCCTGAACATTGCCATCTTAAAAGCAATGGATAAAACTAAAGAGGTGAGTAAAATTTCATGTGCCATGAAACAAACTCCTACAGAGTAAACTTTTCTGTTTTGTAAACAATTCTGTAGAAAGACAAACACCTTTTTAAATGCATAATAAAAGGTACATAATGAAACTGATTTTTAGGAATCTTATGGTATTTTACTCTTATATCTGCAGTAACTTACTGAGAAAGGTCTTTTAGGTCTACTACTGTAAACAGCAAACACACAGTAATGATACTGTAAATATTACAGCAACCTTGTTTCAAACCACATGTAGCACAAAACTAAATTGATGCTTCCTGTCTCATTTGTTCTTATGATAAAGTTGTCTCCATGAGACAGACGTCATGTTGTCATATTCTGACTGAAGAACTCATCAGTGATGAGTTGATGAAAGTTATCCATATGTTCCACTGCTATAATAAGAGTCGACAGTGCAAAGGACACTTGGTATTACATGGTTGATGTGAAGCACTGAAGAGTATGCTTGGTGTGTGGGATACCCTACTTCAATATCTCATGCTGATCTTTCATCCTGAGGCTTGGATGCTGAATCCCCCGAGCTTTCTGCTCATGTCTAACAGTTCTCGAAAGCAGTGATTCTCAACTGTTTTTGGCTTTGGGATAATCAACACCTTTTCATGACAAGTCATGACCCAAATCAGAAAAAATTAACAACTTCTCAATTTGTTTGATGAAAAGATGGTGCAGTGTAGAGGTTTGAGGGTTTTGTCCTTATTTGTCTTCAAAGGTAAGAAATCAGTTTCTCAAGTAGTTGGGTTTTGCTATGCTCAGTTAGAAACAAACTTTACAGGCCCATTATCTATCTTCTGAAATCGCAGTCATAAATTAGCACCACGGGACATTATTGCCAGTCTGCTACTTAAATAACCCCCATCAAAATAGAAGCAAGGATATTTTTCTCAATTTTCTTCTTCACTGGGTAAAGGCCTTCAATGTACTGAAAATAGGTCCACTTACCCACCAGCTGAGTGATTTAAAGCATACAACTAATCCAACTAGGGCATCAAATTGTAAAATGCAAGATTAATGGGATGACTTTGTTGACTTAGGTATGCTCGCTGTTTTCAGCACTTTGTGTCTCAGTTGCTCGAGAGTGCGCCCTTCCCTCTGAATTTGTCACGAGGATTCACTTGATACTACCCAGTGTGGCTTAAAGGACATATTTCTAACATGGCACAATGTTTTGCCACATTTAAAGACATTTGAAGCATAACATCCTTGTCGCACTGTTGTGTGAAGCAGTGTATCTTGAAATGTATTTGTTAAACTTGGGAATTGTAACACAGCTTTCTTGCTAATCTGGGCAAACAGGCTGTATAAGCCCCAAGCATACTGGACAAGTGTGAGAGGGACCGGGATCAATCTTCTCATATTACCCTGACAAGAAATCAAAGACTCTTACAGGCAAAATTAATCCTTTAAGATTCATGGAATTGGTTATCACATTGTTGGGAACAGTTGTTCAGCAGTGTGAGATAATTGGCTTTGCACTTCAGCAAACCTTAATGCTCTTGACGGGTATCAGCGCAGACCTGAGGGATGACATAGTCTTTTTAACATTTCTTTCAAGCACTCTATCTTCCAACTGCGTATTTTCATAATTTGTCAACCAATTTTTTTTACTCCTAATGGCTTCATTTTTTTTTTTCTGGTGGTATTTTAATTACTGCTTTTAAATATGCTATTAAATTCCTCTTAGGATGCCAAAAAAAGGAAGCCAGGCCTGCTTAATTTTGATAAATGGAACAGTCTATTGAGTTCATGTTACCTTGTGTGTTAACTTTTAATTATCGCAAACCATCAGTAGCATGAAGGCTTATGCTGTAAGGACTTATCTAATGTCTCTTTATTATGAAAGCCCATTAATGTAAATGTATAAACTCCTAAAGATCTTTAGTTGTTATGAAAATCCCCAACGTGTTAAACACAACTACTAAGATAAATGAGCAAGCATATGCACAGCCTAACATTTTGCTCTGCTGTCAATACGTTGGTTAATTGCAGCTGAGAAGACATTTAAAAACGCCTTTGGACTTTTTGAGTCAACGACCTGGAATCAGGGATTTGTTCTGAAATGGAAAAGAAAGAACAGCCGTTCTTTTAAATGAGAAAAGAAGAAGAAGAGATGTGAGCTGAATAATTATGCCTCTTGGCTTAATTAGATCACCTTGCTCCTCAGCTCTGGCTCTTCTTTAGGGCTGCCGAAGGTGGGTGGGGAACTCCGCGGAGAGTTGTGCAATCGCTGGTTAGCAGCTGTGACCCGTCACAGGGTGTTCTGGACTGCTATTCCCATGGTGCATTTCCAGTACAGTCTGCTTGTCATTTTAAGTTTTGACAAAGAACTACTGTGCTGTTACTTCATTAGCACACTGCGTGGATAGCACTCCTTGGAGGATGCATAATCATGACTATGTTTGGGGACTCAAGCAGCAATTATGTCTGCTATTAAGTTCCTCCACCTTGGATTTTGGATATTCGGTGCTGAATAATGCATGTGTTCTCAGAATTAATTAGTCTGTTTAATTGCTGCTGTCACACATTTCACAAGTGCCCATAGCCGTTATGAGGAGAAATTAAGTCACATCTCATCTCTGTTGACTCATCCTTTAGTTTGAAGCTCTTCTGCTGTGTGCCACTCTCTGTCTGTCAGGAGTACCAGGGCTCCAGTGTGCTGGGCCAGTTTGTCACCAGGTTCATGCTCAGAGAGACTTCCAGTCAGCTGCTGTCCCTGCAGAGGTCACTGCAGTGTGCTATGGAGGCCGTGGAGGAGCAGAGCAGCCCCGCTCCGTGAGTACTGTAGCATGACATGGACTGTTTTGTGCAAATTTGGTGTGGCGCAAAACCATAACTGGGATTTTACTAAGCCTAAGAGCAAATGAAGCATCTTTCAACTGAATCTTTCTTTGAAAAATAGAAAGTCAGACTGACAGTCTTTTAGCTTTAAATTGATCAAGACTCACTGGTCACTTACCAAGATTCACCTGTTCAGCTGCTCATTAAGGCGAATATCTAATCAGCCAATCACATGGCAGCAACTCAGAGCATTTAGGTCTGTAGACATGGGCTATGTCTACACGTAGCCGGGTATCTTGAAAACCGCACATATTTTTAATTGTTTAGGCCAGTCATCCTCAGGAAACTATAGCATGTAAGTTTTAACACTGATGCAAACACTTCTTACTTATTTTCTTAATACTTAATACAGGACACCCTGTTTAAATCTTAAAATGATTCAGTATAATAAGTTGGCAAGGGTTTCACGACGGGCAGCATGGTGGCGCAGCAGGTAGTGCAGCAGCCTCACAGCAGGAGGGTCACCGGTCCGATTCCCCATCCAGGCATGGTTGGTCTTTCTGTGTGGAGTTTGCATGTTCTCCCCGTGCATGCGTGGGTTCTCTCCAGGTACTCCGGCTTTCCTCCACAATCCAAAAACATGCCCACATTGGGTTAATTAATTATTCTAAATTGCTCGTAGGTGTGAGTATGTGCATGAATGATCGTTTGTCTATATGTCAGCCCAGCAATTGACTGGCGACCAATCCAGGGTGTACCCTGCCTCACCCGCGACCCTGAATAGCAGGATAGCAGGATGGATGGATGGATTTCACGGCTGGAAAACACTGCCACCTATGGGTTTGGTATCCCTAGAGCTGCACTAACTCACAGGTTTGCCCATTTACGTGTGGATAATGGTATTTTTATAAACAATTCAGTTGTGGGTGAACGTATTTTTAAAAATGAACGAGGGAGAACATTCTTTTTTGAAAATACCTGGCTACCTGTGAACATGGCCTTTGTGAAGACAACCTGCTAAAGTTCAAACTGAGCATCAGAGTGGAGAACAAAGGGGATATAAGGGACTTTAAGCATGGGTTGGTGTTGGTGCCAAAAGGGCTGGTGGTCTATGTATTTCACAAACTGCTGATCTACTGAGATTTTCACACACACACAACCATCTCAAGGGTTTTCATAGAATAGTCCCAAAAAGAGAAAAACACAGAGAGCAGCAGATCTCGGGGCCAAAATGCCTTGTTTATGCCAGAGGTCAGAGCGGAATGGCCAGACCATATCTGAACACACAACACGTCTAACCTTGAGGCAGATGGGCTCCAGCAGCAGGAGCCTACACTAAGAGCAGGAAACTTAGGCTACAATTCAGCAGGCCCTCCAAAATTAAACAATAGAAAATTGGAAAACATTGCCTGGTCTGATGAGTCTTGGTTTCTGCTGTGGCATTCAGATGGGAGAGCCAGAATTTGATGTGAACAACATGAAAGCATGGATCCATCCTGCCCAGTATATGCACTTCATGCTGCTGCTGCTGCTGCTTGTGTAATGGTGTGGGGGACATTTCCTTGGCACATTTTGGGCACCTAAGGACTAGTCGAGCATTTTTCAAGCACCTTTGGGATGTGGTGGAATGGTGGATGTGCAGCCGACAAATCTGAAGCAGCTGTGTGATGCTATTATGTTGTTGTGGACCAAAATATCTGAGGAATTATGCCAAGAAGAATTAAGGCAGTTCTGAACAGGGTCTAACCTGATACCCACCACAGTGGCTGGTGAGTGTAGTTGGGCTGTCTTTTTTTAACTACCATCAATCAACAAATATATAAGGATTTGTAGGATTTTCCGATCCATGTCATTATCAAGCTCATCCCTATGACATGACATGGCTGAATTACCAATGGGGTACTTGAACATCCACTCGAAGGACATTTCTGAGGTTGCCTTGGAACATTTTGTTCTTCCCGAGGGGACCCAGAGGACACCCTATCATCTTTCAGCCACTAGAAAGACCATTTTCACAAGTTTTCCACAGAAAGGGAGTCAGAAGGGGCATTCAATAATAACTTATCTAACACAGGTGATTTCAAGAGGGCACTTCAGCAGCGGTTTTTTTTTAGACTCAAAGGAACAAGGAGGGTGATGCCGCCCCTACATAAGTACACCACTGGTCTTTACTTCTACACCATGTTAGAGACATAAAAACATACTACACTGTACAACTGGGAGCTCCTTTGTGCTATTTAAAATGAAAATATTAATGAAGATCAGCACTTCTACCTCACATGGTTGTCATGGGAGGTCTAATTGCTAAGGCTTTTCTTTTATGCATTTCATACTGACAAAAATCAATATCAGTTGAAACCTCTCTCGCCACAAATCAACATCTCTACAGGTGACTTTTGCATACATTTGAGAGGCTGCTAACTTTCAAAAATAACACTTTTGAGGCTAACAAATCCTGCCCCACAACTTACATCTGCATGTGTGGCTCGGTTCTCCTAACCCTCTTCTGGCTTTCAAAATGGTATTATTGAAAATAATGGAGTTGTTAAGGCCAAGGTGGTTTAGTGAAAGGATACAGGGAAAAGGAGAGGGAGAAAGGATGATAAGATAACAAGAATGACATTGAAATACAGAACAAGTGAGTCATGGAGAGAGATGATTACAAAAAGTAAATGAGAGGTGGAGAAAGTCTGAGATAAATGGAAAAATGGAGAGAGGAGGCAAACTAAAAAACAGACTGAGGAGCTTTTTTTGTCCACAAATAACTCTTTTAAGTTCAAATAGGTATAGATTTTGTGAAGAGAGAAAGGGTGTGTGTGTGTGTGTGTGTGTGTGTGTGTGTGTGTGTGTGTGTGTGTGTGTGTGTATAAGAGAGAGAGAGGAAGAGAGAAAGAGAAAGGTGGGAGGGATGGACGGGATAAGAGGCATATTGAGCTTGCAGCAAACAGCTTATTTCTCTCCCTTCGCTCTCCTGCAGTGGATTTGTGCCTGTTTGCAGTGGCCTTTGGGCTCCAGGCTTTTCTCAGCAGGAAGAGCTCCTAGCAATGCTCTCCCTCTGCGCTGTCAGTGTGACACCTCACACAAACACACACTAACACACACAATAATGCTCACATTAAAACTGATATCATCCCCTCACTTGGGCACAACAAAAGGAAGAGGACTGAGAGAGAGGGAGGGGGACAGGAACATAGAGTTGTGCATGGGCATTTAGATACAGAGAGGGACACACAACTCACAACTCACACACACACACACACACCACATATTTCAGTCTCAAGTGTCACACTCTCATGCCCACCAAAGACATGCCCTTGACACCCTGTATTTACACACAGCAAACACTTTTCCTTCCACATCAAAGGAGGAGACTATGGGTTTTGTGTGTGTGTGTGTGTGTGTGTGTGTGTGTGTGTGTGTGAGTGTGAGTGTGAGTGTGTATGTGGGGGGGGGTCCTCTTCAACACAGTGCCCTTGTGGGTTAATAGGAACTGGTGTTTGTCCCACCCTTACGTTACCCTGGACACTGTCCGTCTGTCTCTTATGTCTCTTAACCATTCACAGTTCTCTCTCCCTCTCTCCGTCTCTGTTTCTCTCTCAGACATTATTGTAACATGTCTCAGCTCTGATTTAAATCAATTATTAATGCCTCCTTATTTACCTCCCTCCCTGCATCTCTCTCATGCACTCCTCTCCTCTCTTGTATTCAATTTCCTCTTCCTCGTCCCCCTGTACAACTACCTCTGTCTGCCACATATTAAATTTCTGTTTTACTTTTTTTCGCCCCACACATGCCCCTCTGACAGTAGCTGTCTCTCTCCTCCTCTCTCTGATGTTTTGTTTTCCCTGGGTCTCCTCCGCTGTCATGGCAGCAGAGAGGTAAAGGCACCTGAGCTGACAGCAGCAGACAGGAATGGCAGACGTTGTGGTCGCAGGGTTCATAATAACCTGTGCATGTCGCCATCAGACCCCTGCTCTGGAATCCTGACTACAGGTAAGAGGGACAGAAGAAAAGCAAGTTGCTGGGGGAAAAAAACAAAATTATTTGATGTAGAAAATGTCATCGCTTGCGTAGACACTAAAGCAGTGTGTAAGTCGGTCTTTGGGTCCAAATAAAGCCAGACTATATAAGTGCTTTGACATTTTGTCTCTGGATGGTAAAGTCAGTTTTAGTTAGCTACAGTCAGATTAGTGAATGGTGTTCAGTACTTTAAGCGCACGGGTGATCCACCACTGTCATTACTGTTGTTGTGCACAATTACAGTCATCAATGAGGTTTCTCTTGTAGCTTTTATTAACTGGATAAACTTTTTTCAGCTGCATTCACTTTAAGTTGAGACTCTTCACTTTTTTATAACATTTTAACAGAACTTGATCTTTAGTTTGTTGAAAATTTCCCCGATCCTACAGAATTTTGATTATTTTTTGATTTAAAATAGAAAGGCGTTTGATCATTTTTTACATTTTGAACAGAACAGTATCACACATGACCTATCCTGCATTTTGTGTTTTCTGACTTTGTGGGCTGATGTAAACTTTTTATCTGGACATGATTCAAAAGGATCATCTATACCACGACAAAATAGAAAAAGGACAGTTTTAGCTTTCGCTATTTGACTGATTGTGTCTATAACTGTGTTGACTTCAGGTGTGAACATGGAAGATGGAGAGAACTGGTGTTCTCAAATCAGCAGGCTGCAGCAACTGCTGGACAAACTGGAGTGTCAGGTATGGCTGTTTTCATTTTTCATACTTTTAACTTGATACCGGTGTATTTTTAAAACTTAAACAGTGTCTCAACAGTTAAACATATTGTCTCGGTCTTGTAAAACTCTGATAGTGGAATAGATGAGTCATCATCTTTCAACCGTATCAGAAGTGACCTGAAAGTGAGGTTGGCTTTTAGTTTTTGTATGTTCTCCCACTCACTGTGCACAAAGTTGAACCCCTTATTTTAATGGATCATCTTGATTTTAACATTTGTATGTCATGGTCTCAACAAGATAATCTTATCCTGAGAGGGAAAGATTAATCATGCTGGATTTTGTTTCTCCAAAGCTCAAGTTATTTGATCAGTAAACTCATAACCTTTGATGAATTACCATGTTTCATATCAAGAAATGTTTTGATGATATAATTGTATGGGGGTTGGTTTTATTAGTAAACAACAATATTAAAAAAGTTTGCATTACTCAGACATGAGTTGAGCAGGAGAACATAGATGGATGCAAGGGCAGGGGGGTGCACAGGAAGAGATATTTCTGGTAAAAACGATTACTGTGATGCTGGACACTGGAGCTAGACCGTCTGACAGAAAAATGACAGGAGCAAGCTACAAGTGTATCCTGCAAAATGTTGCCTTGAACAAAAGAAAGATTTTCACTCCATTTGTTTTTCCAAATCAAACTGACACAAACACATGCCTTGGTCCATTGCAGTGGCGGAAGCAATGACTTATGGTAAGCCGAGTCTTTACCTCCAGTGAAAACTCTAGGTTTTCCTAATGTTTTTACAGATACTTAAACATATAACAATTAACATAGCTTATCATTTTATTTCTTTTAACAAAAGTTCACTGCATATTCAGAAAAAGAGCTTTGGGAGTAACTTTCAAAGTAAATCTGAACTGACAACCTCTGAGCGAAAGCATTGTGCATTCACTCCACCAGAAGAAAAAAAATTGGTTGTTGCGCCTCAAAGCATTCAGATACAAAGCAAGTACAGACCTAAATATTTAATTTAACTGCGTATTTTGGCTGAAATCCCCTTGCAGAATGACTTTTTCATGCAGTCTAGATATTTGGCTCAAAAGATACACCTGAGAGTCACTGCTCATGCTGGTAGAATGAAAACAGTCTAATCTGCTGAAACAAAAATTCAGCTGTTCCAGGGCTAACGTGGGTGAAATAGCTATAAATGCTGTATGAATTAAAGTAAGGTTAGAATTTATTGCACCAAATTGTACAGAACTAAATTAGGTTGAAAACACACTTTACAAACAACCATTCATACACTTACTCATGCAAACTGGCAAAAAGAGCATATCTTTGGACACTTCACATAACAAAGCTCCTGCAGACTATGGACTAAACCAGAAACAATGCGAACCACGCAAATGAAAGCCATTTAACAAATCCTCGGGTGGCACAACAAAAGTTGCATTGAGCCTGTAGTTTTATTACCTGGTGACAGAATCAGATCAGTAGGAGTTAACAAAAAACTGAGGCTATATGTGGAGTGTTTGTTAAATCGTCGTGAACCTCCCACCTGTTTTTAAAAAAGTGTAAAAGTGCAAAGGTTTTCAAACACAACTTTGTGTCAAGCTTAGAGTGTTGTGCAAGACTCACAACACCTGCTTCTGAATTGCTTTTGTGTTGTGTTTTTATCATTATGTCTGGGGCAAAGTGCTACAGAAGTGCTTTTATAGTTTCAGCTAGTGCTGGAAAAACACCAGCTGCTTGCATAGGCCTATTTTTAGGGATGTTGGTTGTATAAACCATCTATTGGGTTCTATGTTGTACGTTTTCTTTAGTTTTCACTTCAGAGCATGCTTTTGTGTATTTTTGCATCTGAAAAAGTCCAACAAAGGGGCACTCAGTGTGAAAAAAATCAATGTTGTAAAAAGAACTTTGGCAGATGTCTCATCACATCATCTATACTCCACAATCCATTCTCAATACCACGTTTTGAAAACTCTTTCACGCTCCCCTGCCCCATCTTCTGCTCCATATATCATTCTCTAACTCCATTCTCTTCTTTATTAACTCCTGTTATTTCCATCTTTTGATGTTCATTCCTCCACTCTCTGTCTTGAAGCCTTTTTTCTCACTCCAGACTTTGAGATTTGTCAGCCTAGACAGGCTCAGACTGCAATATCCAAGGCAGGAAATTCATAACCTGCAGGATTCTCTGTGAGCAATATCATCACCCACACCTCAACATCACCACATCACATATGTTTTCTGCCCAATCTCTCCTCTTTCTGCCCTTTCACATGCAACAGAATGAGTTTTCTTCTTTGGAGGTTACATTCCCTGTATACACTCACACACACACACACACACACACACACACACACACACACACACACACACACACACACACACACAAGCATAACCTTTAAAATGTAAAGACTCTTGTTTTTACCTTTTGTGCATCTCATCATAACATCACAGCTTCAGAGACTATATGCAGTATATACCCTGTGGACATGGTTTGCAGATATAAATAGTGTGAGGTGAATTACGCCCTTCGACTTGCGCTTCATAAACTTAATATATATGCTGCAGTGTGACATGACAGACTTTACCCCCCCCATTCTGATTATATTATACAGGAAACATATGGAACCTCAAAAGCCCTATAGGGAATTTATCCTGTAGCAGTATCTTGAAAATGATAACTCTCAGATATAAAGCCATAGTATTATTCTGCCAAAGCGACATAGAAAAACACCTTACTGTAACTGCTGTGGTTTACACATGATGTAAATAGGTAAGAGTTCCTAACAGCTGCAAACACGCCCAAACTGTCAGTGATCAGTGGGAGAAGGTGATGTTGACTGAATTGTTCAAGGAAAAGTGATATGATGCAGTAAAAGTCAAAGTAAAATGTCCTTACTTTGCTATCACATATTTTGTCTGTCTTCGAAAACAGCGTGGTTTGAGAGGGACTGTGTGGACTTTATAAGTGATCTTGAAAAAGTGTCACCTATATATGCCTGATCATAACCCACAACTTAAAATGAGATCATCACGACCAAGAAAAGGTCACATCTAAATGCTGGTTTTGAGGTTTCTGGTAGGGTCAAGCACGACCAAATTTATTTACACCAAAGTCTCTATGACAACGCCACGCAGGCTGATGAAGTTTAGCAGTGAGAAGAGAGATCTGTGTTTTTCTCAGCTCTTCGGTTTATTTTGTAGTAATGGTGGACACTACAGCCTGACTTTCTGACAGAAAAGGGACAGAAGAGAAGAAGGAAGCTAAACACGAGTGTGAATGAGCATGAGCTACAGGCTAAAACACAAGCTACAGGCTAAACCATTTTTGCTAATGTTCATTTCATCCCACATGCAGCAGTTGTACTGATGAGCTTTTCAAAGTTGAGAGTCTATCATTAAAATGAAGGGCCAGGTAATGTTTGCTCTGTTTGGCAGATCAGCAATGGAAGACAAAAGGAAAGTCCACTGGCGTTACAGATATGTCTCAAAGCACCAGGCTGTGTGTAGCGTTAAATCCGGCCAGTAAACTCTGACTCAAACTGAGTTCTCAGAGATTATAGCATCTATAATATTATTGTGAACTTATTTATTTCACTTAAATCTCTTTGAAAATGTGTTACCAGGCTAACAAATTATAAGTATTTTCCAAACAGCAACATTTCCAGAGCAGAGAATTAAATGATTACAGGAGTTTAGGGCAATGTGACACTTTTGTCCATTTATTGTACTGATATTAAGGATAGAATTAATATCTTATCAAGGAAACAAATACTGAAATACTTTTTCTTAACAGATCCAATTAATCTTTCTTACTTTCTCATTTCAGAGTCCTAAGTTGGAGCCACTCAAAGAGGACACGCTGGCCAGCACGTACAAGTCTGTAAGTCAGCATGAATTAAAGTGAAATGAGGGATGTAGAAACACTAGCTCTAAAATTTTGTTTGTGGCGAGTAGTTTCAAGAAATTTCTCTGAAGCTCTTTTTTTCGTTAAATGCATTTTTTATCATGGCACTCACTCTAAACAATTTGCAATTATTGCCCATGCATTGCATGCATTGTATGTAAAGCTGCACAAAAAGAACGGGGACCCTGCACTCACACAGATTTAGTCACGAATCACACTCAAGTCAAACCTCACACCTTTAAACACTGTGTTGGTAGCCTAAAGGAGTTTTATTGCATTGGAGCAAAATAAAACCCTCTAAAAGTCTCTTTTTAATGTTAGACTGCTATTTAAAAAAGACATTTTCACATTTGAATCTACACTCTGCAGATAATTATCTTGTGGTTCTCCTCCAGGCCCTTCTCCTTTAACTGTCTCTGGTTATGTTCACCTCCAGTTGTTACAGTCTGCTCCACAAAGCTGACCATTTATAATTCTGGCCCATTTTGAAGCTGCATCAGCACTTATTCTCTATATCTCATCAAGCTGCTCACTGCCCTTATTATCAAAAGTCAAGCAGTTCTATTCCACCCTCAAGTCAAAAGACAAAATCACCTGTGCAAGCTGCTCTAATCTCTCCCCATTAGGTGTATCCAGTATATCAAGTCAATATAAGGCAAGCCTCAAGGCGGTATATTGACAAGGGCCTCATTATGTTCACAAGGCACAGCTTGTAGAAAAAAAATGTTAATTCATGAGCCACACTCAAGGTTTGAAAACACCCACAGAATAGGCTGTCATTTATTTCCAAAAAGTTTTAAGAAAGTGTTGTCAGTTTTTGTGAAAAGATGCCAAATGAAATACATAAAACTGAAATGATCAAAAGAAAACTCTTCAGAAAGTGCTCTTTCAAAACTAACAACATATTTCATAACTGTTTCTTTAGGGTTAAAGGTTCAAGTCCTCAGACAGAATGCTTACATAAAAGATATTAAGATAAGTTTCACTTTGTTTTTCTCACAGCGCTGACTCACTGCTTCATTGAGCTGTTGAGAAAGTGAAGAGGGCAGTGGGTCGAAGTGGTGCGTTGGGAGATCACGTCCCAGGCAAAGGACTCAGGTTCAGAGTCAGATATCCCTGAGGGGAACAGTGAAATGCTTCCAGTCAGCTGGGCATATTGATTTTAAAAAAAGAAAGTATCTCCTGAAGACTTCTTTTTTTACTTCTTCTACAGGATACTGAGGAAAACTGGTGATATTGAGACAAAGTTTGTGAAAGTTTTCTGTGATAAGAAATTGGACTGATGAGACAAGTAAAGAGAACTTGTGGTTGGTTGATTATCTTAGTTATAATAGTTAGGGCTGGGTATGACCACTTATTTTCTTGAGCAATTTCATTAGGTGCTAATTTGATTTGTTTCACAATCCAATTTGATTCATTGAGGAACATTCAAATTAAAATACTCATTCAGCTTCTGCTTGGACTAAAATGGAAAAGAAACAATTATACCTGAGTCTATCACATTTTTTGTTTTGTTTACAATTTCATGGAAAATATCTAAACAGCAGCATCTTTTTCCTAATGCCTCTCTTTTACCATTTAATCAAAGAATTGGTTCTTATGTTTGTGAGATGAGCAGCAGAGCTTAGTATCTGAGTTCTGCATATGAAAATTTGCCAAACTTCCTCTGCCAATGCCAAACAGCTTATTCTACCATTGACCCTTCTGTGGAGGTTTAGATGTTTTTATCAAGTATCCGCTGATACCAAGTTCTATTGTAGAATCCATATTTGAGTTTATTGCATTCAATTTGTAATTCATTTTTGGTGTGGGCCCTCCATAGGCAGAGTGGGGCGTCCATTAGTGTATCTACAAGTGTCTATAGTACAGTCTGTCATCACTGGGAGCTTTACATATTTTGGCTTCACTTTTTGGGAGGTGTCATTGTCATGCATTTTTTATTTTACAGTTCTCTGGGGGCCTTAGCTTTATGTTGTCCTGTCTCATTTACCCAGTTGAGGCCCGTTTCACCAGACAGGTGCAGACTCTGTGCAGCTGTGGCATTAATTGAGCTGTGAATATCTGCCTTAATTGGGAGCGTCATTAGTTTATTTGCATCCCTTCTGCTATCAGCTATAAATAGATACACTTGCTGAAAAAGGCATAATCAATCACTGAAAAGCCTCACATTTATCTGATTTGACAGAATCTGCGCACATGCCTCAACATCAAGGTTGGATGGGAGCTTCACACACACAAACACACACCTGTCTTTTCTCCCAGGCAGCCAGCTGTTCAATGGGTCACTTGTGTCTTCTGTCTCCTGTTTCTCTGCCAACAGAACATCCTGCTGGTCCAGAGGCAGATGTCAGTGAACGACGACGCTTTGGACAACTTCCGGAAGGTTCTGAAAGGCTACATTGACGCCACCTCTGCCCACTCTGACAACCTTCAGTGAGTATTTGCTTGAATAATGACAAAGAAATATGTTTAAGCATTGCATCAGGCTTTGCTGCAGAGGTAGCCTTCAGAAAACTGATGTGCAGTGTGTCAGCGAGGTGTTTAAATTGTCAGCTTTGAGAACGGTCACAATAAATCTGAGAGGCAATGAAGGAAAGCTGCTGCTGATTTAAGTTTTCATTTAAATTTCATCAACCATTATCCTCCCACAGTAACACGGCTTTTTGAAGTGGCCTCGAACTGTGAGAAGTCTCATTAAAAAATATGATTTAAGTAGCGTTTAAATAATTAGCTCAAATATAATCAGTCATGTGATTGGTTAATTTTCTTTTATTGCTTTTTTGTGAGAAGTTTCTCCACACTCCTGATTCCAACATTTCTCAGAAGAGTGAAACTTTTGGTGTAACTTATCCTGGTAGAGTGTAAACTTTTTTTCACTTTGTATCCCCTTCTTGCCCCACTCTACTTTTCATCTCCATCCTGCTGTCAGCGTGTCCGTTCAGAAGCTCCCGGGGAAGTCGTGTTACATAATGTATGAGTTCTGGCAGGACCGCATCTCCTGGATGAGGTCAGTGTGGCGTTTTTGTGTGAGCATGCATTTTTGTAAGGATGTGTGTGTGTGTGTCGGGTATTGGCAGACTGTTTGGCAGCATTAACTTTTTGATGAGAATGTTCCCCACCAGTGAAGATGAGCAGATGGCCCACCTCTCAGTTTGCATAGTCTCTCTCTCTCTCTCTCTCTCTCTCTCTCTCTCACACACACACACACACACACACACACACACACACACATCTAAAATGCTTTCTGTGCCATGTACTAATCAATGAATATATTTATCTATCATTCTAACCACTTGCTTAGTAAAAACATGGCAACAGAAATGGAAATTCCCTTCTGTTCATGCTCTCAAATCTCTGAGAGATCTCTCTTGCACATTATTTTTCAAATTTAAGCACAAATTTAGATTCTTGGCTATCATAATGAAACTCAAGGTTGCATATCTAAGCAACAAGATACAGTTTTGAACTTTATTTTGACGCTTTTAACTCTCTGTGAAAGGGAATAAATTTGTATTTTGATATGAAGTTACTCACAGTTTTCTACTTTTAGGAACTTTCAGGGGGATAGTAATCAGTGGTTTTGTAAAAACACATGCGAGAAACTAGCTGTTAATGATGTGACGTGCCATCATTGCCTTTTCAGCAGTGATGGCATTGCAAAGCATAGCTTTCTTTCCAATAGATCCGTGATGATACTCTGTCAGGATTAGTACCTCATACAACCCAAGCAGGAACATACTCTACTGAGAGATGAAACCAGAGCAGACTTGCAAAGAAATACAGTCCCCAAACTGTCCACTTGAGGCTGTTCGTCAAAGTACAAGTAATCCCCATTAACACTCATAGTAATAGATATCATATTCAACTTCAGAGTTCAACATCTTTACAGCCTGTTTCAAAGATGGATTTTTGATCATTGATGTATTTGTACTAGCTGAGGGGAGGATAGTTTTTTATTGTGTGTTCATTTTGATTTCATGAAAGCTAAAATTTATACACAAACCTCTAATCAATTTTTCGGCTATATAAGGTCCTTGATTCTGACTGGTCAAAACCAATGAGGTGAGGTCAAACTTTTGGTTTCCAATAGCATCATGTTTGTTAACGAAGGTGATAAAACACTGGTTAACAGGCTCATTTGGCAGGCTTAACAACATGGATACTTTAATGCTGGATCCTGTCCAGCAATCCAAGCAAGTGAGAGCAACTTTGGGTAGTGGGCCAAAAACTTCACTTATTGGGCTGAGGAGATGATGGCATAATTAGAGCGCAGAAGAAGACGAAGAGCAGACTTAGGACAGTGTAATGTCAACACTCCCACAATCAACAGAAAAAAGTATATATGGCAGGGAAGCTTTCTGTCGTCTTTTCAGTAATCCTTTTGCTCCTTTGTTGTCTGACTCTACAGCTACCTGCAGTCCAACAGCAGTAAAGATTTCCAGCGCTGCGTCATTGACATGCTGAAGGACGCTGAGATTGTGTCAACCATGTTGCTCCCAGGTTAGTATTTGTGTGCTTGAGTGTGTTTAAGTGTGTACATATTAGTGTTATTGAACACTGAGAAGCATTAAATACAACAGACTGAGAGAAGAATTCAGCTCTTTGATACTTCATGTGTTTTGCCTTCTGAAGTTTATACATATGTGTAAACTGGGCAGTTTAAAAAACATCCTGATATTTGCTCGCTGCTAGCAGAAAGATTGGACCACAGGCTGTTTTGGCACAGCAACGGCACATTAGAAAAACATTACTTGGCTGCCAAAACGATGCTTGGAAATCTGACTTTTCTGTCTCCACAGTGGCTCATTGCCTCTGTGATCTGTCATCTCGCTTCTGTGTCAGAGTCGTTTGTGATCACACTGTGCAGGGTCACTCAAACAGAGCTTTGCTAACACCCTTCTGTCAAAATCAATTCCTTTTTTTGTGAGGAAAAACTTTTGAAAAATCGCCTGTACCAAAAATACAGTTAAAAATGTCAGAGATTCGCTTACATTCATTCCACTTTGGATGACTTTGAGATTAAATATTGACTATTCCTGCTTGACCTGACAGAAACCTGCCAATCATCCAGTGCAGTCTGGAGGAAGTGATGAATAATTGAACATAATTAAGAGTGTTAACAGGAAAATTGTTGTTTTGAATCTCTGTTGAGCTGTTGAACAACAGAAGGTGTTCAAAAAAATTAACTGCTTGTTGCAGCGAAGCGTTCATAGCAACGTCACATTATGATCCTGTAATGTTAGCTTTTCCTGTCATTGTGAGGCAGAATTCACCAAATGTTGGATTGTTCACCCGCGTGAGCTGGGCTTAGACCCTTCTGATGTGAGTTGTACAAGTTCAGAATAGACATCACCACAGGATCAAACTGTCATAGTGGGTGTCACCAGGCCTGGTATCAACAGATTGGAGGTTTTCAAGTGAGCAATATAGATGAGGAGATGCACATATAGATCCTTATAATACCATCAGAAATGTGCAAAATGCTTTATTGTGAAAACCCAACCACTGTTGTGAGAGATGAGAACACAAAACCAAATCACATCAAAGTGGAGACAAACAGAACAAGGTCCTAGCAGAAGTCAAGTGGCAACCTCCATCTGTGACAGATTACAAGCCATGAAAGCCTACATTTACAACAATTAAAAAAAAACAACTACGGTGTGGTTCAAGAATGGCTTGTATCACTTAGATGACACCGCACACAATTTTTTGTCTAACTCAGTGGTTTATAATAGTTTGCCTAATCAGAGACACAGTCATCTTAAATGAGAGGAGAGACATTGCTACAAAATAAAACCAGAAACGGCAGCTAAACGCCAGACTGAACAAAAAAGTGTAAGCTTAACATTTATGACTCGACATAACAAATCATTCCTTAAACAGTATGGTTTGATATAAAATATATATACAGTACATTTAAAAAAATAAAATAAATATTAAAATGTTTAAAAGTTAAGTTAAAGGATAAAAGGATATTAAAAATGTTCAAATATTTATATGCTTTAAAAAAGTGCTCTGAGGAAACATTATATCGCTTCTGTATTTATGGGGTTAGAGATGGACCAAGACTAAAAAATTGGCCCTGAGTTGGAAAAAGTTGGGAACCACCTCTTTATGGAAAAAGTTCAGTGCTGGAGGGGTTAAACTTCAAAACTTTAAAACTGAAAAATGAGAAATTCTAAAATATGGTCGAACACATTTTGGGTAATTTATCATTACATACATTTTTTTATTCAATGTGTCAGATGGTCAAGTTAGCAGTTTTTTCTACCAGGCCAGACAGCTTCCACCAAAGTCACTGTTTCCATAACCTCATAAAGCTATCTGTTGTTCTAATCAGTAACTCAAGGTCTCTGTCTAACATTATCAGTCTATCTACCAAATCTGTAGTAAAACAGGCTGATCCTCAATAGCAGATCACACAACTTTGCTCCTGAAGTACCATGTCGTCTAAATTCAGGCCAAGTAATAAATTACAAAGGTGTTCCACACAGCTTTTCTTTTTCCTCTCTTCAAGTCCTCCCAGCCAGCCACAGGCAAGTTTAAATGTTTTTAGTACATCACGTCCTTTTTGTTGCATTAATGCATAAGGCTCTTGTTGAGATATGTTGGATGTACTAAAACCTTCCATCTGTGTGTACTGAGGCTTCATCTAATAAGTTCTGTTCATGCAGCCTGTTGAAACTAAGCCAGTGAAGCAGATCACATACCCAGGTTGTGAAGGAGTAAACAGTGCAAAATCACTGAATCTGGAGAGTTTTCTCGCCATATTTCTTGAGCACCTGCATACTGAAAAATGAGACCAGCATGCATTAATCCTTGTGCTTGGGGGTGTGACCTCCAGCTGACGCACGGATCTTTATTTCTCATCTTCACGTCATTGTCTCCTCAGCAGGACTGATCAACACATGGCTGAGTGGTGTGAATCACCGCAGTGCGAGCATCAGCCATGACTGCTCTCATGATCATACTGATACCCAATGAGTTCGCTGCCGCCCTCTTAATCTGCCTTTGACAGCAGGAGCATTATAATGGCCTGTGTGGAAATCATTCATTACTGCCTCTACAGAATGTGTGCATTGGAGGTGGGCAGGTGGTGATTTAGCCATGTGGGCTGAACACTTGATAGAAGGTTGCTGTACGCAGTTGTATGCTTTAACTTATGTGGCCAACATGCTGACAGATTCAACCTAAGGAGTAAACAGGGATCAGTGATGAGCTGCTTTATCTTTAGCAGCAGGAGAAAAGCTTTTGAATAATTGGACATCAAAGACAAATATCTTCCTGACAAAAATGCAGAAACTTAGCCTGCCTAAGCTTCTCCTTCTAATGGTGTGTCTGATCTTGCCAGAATCATATGTATTGCCCCATATTTATTGTTGATCTGGCTCTGCTCTTGATCTTTGCTGCTACTCTCCCTGCCTTGGTTGTTCATAAATGCACATGAACAGAGGAAAGGTGGGCTTGGCATTCCATCTACACAAATGGAAGAGTTGGGGGCTCTTACAGCAGAGTCATACCACAAAATATAATTTACCGTAATTTTAGGACTATTGGGCGCATCTGATTAGAAGCTGCACTTAATTTGAAAAGAAAAAAAACTGTACATATATAGGCGACTCTTTTCTACAATCCACAGGTGTCTATGTTGTAATGTGGAATATTTAAATAGAAAGATGTTATAACAGACAGTTTTTATAACTTTCAATTAAATTAAAGCATTTTTTTTTCAGGACAGTGCCTATAACACAGTTGGTTACACAGTAGCCTACCATAATGGTCATTGAATGCAATCTCTATCTTCCTCATACATACTAAAACCACTAAAGTTGTTTTTATCAGTGTGAGAATTGAACAACCTCAGAATGCCATCACACACTTCTCACTCCCTTTTTCATTTCACCGTTGCCACGTTAACGGTTAGGCAGAGTTTTCAGTAGAAACGCTGACGTCCTGCTTTGTTTTGCCCGCATGCATCACAACTTCATTGTGGATTGCGATCTGTGAACCAGGACGACAACAACAGTAACAATTACTGTTTTGTGCTTGTGCTGCTGAATCAAGAGACTGTCTTTTAAGAAAATGTGCATCCATTGCACCATTTCTGCAATCAGTGAAGAAGCATTCAATACGGAAAAAACATGACCAGTCCATCCCTACTTCAGCCACCAAACTGTTGTCATGTATATGACTCCTACAGTTATATTGCCAACTACAGGCCTGGCATGCATACTACAGCATTTTCAGTCCCTAAGTATTTCCATTGAAACGCAGGCCTAAATGTATTGGCAGCATGTCACCTGTAAAAATATATTAATTAGCTGCATCATTGTTTAAGCTACATGGTTCAAAACATGTGGAAAAAAGTAGCAGCCAATGATCAAAAAGTTACGGTACGGCATTGTCTATTTGACAAAAGTGATCCTTAGTCAATTATTTCCCTCATTAGCCTTCTTTTAGTAGCATTATTTAGTAAGTTTGTCATGTAATTTATCCAAAGTGTGACGTAAAGGATTTTAAAAAACAGCGTATATGATGAAAATGAAATTTCTAAGTTAGAAGTGATGGGAATCTAGTCCCAGCCTGAGTGAAGCTCCTGAGAGTTGCTGGTTTCCTCCCCCATGTGTTTTTCCTTGTTTATAGATTTCAAGCTGCCTGAAACATCCCACTGTTATTCTCACTCAGACACATCATTAGTTGGTTACTCTGCCCTGAGCCTCAGATGAGTTTGACCATTTAGGAGACCAATGTACTGACTAGAAGGGAGAGGAGTTTATGAGGTGCACATCAGAAATACAAGAAGGGGAGGACTTTGTGATCAATAATGAAATGAACTAACAAATAAATAAATAAAACATTCCTTTGCTCCCAGCTGCAGATATTTGTATCTGTGATACAGCTACAGAATAATGTTTACCTGCAGGATTGTTGCACAGCAGCAGTGAGGAATTTTATGAATATTATTTTCTATTCATCTCTTTAAGATTGCCTCTTTTGAATGCTGTCGGCTTCAGCAAGAGTGACTGTCAGAGTGAAAAAAAAACACAGGGTTAAACACGTTGTGAATCTTGTGAAAGATTTGAAAAGAGCAGAAAAATGTGCTACTGACATTAAACCCAGATGCTGAATTGCTCAACGACCTTCCCCAAAGAAAATAAACAAGTCTCACATTTTTTATATCGCAAATGGAAATGCTTAGCTGATAAATTGGAAAATTAGCGCTTGATTGAATGTATATTGGATTAATGATTTTTGAATGTTCCCTGTTGCTTCCCCTGCAGGAGTCCTGCAGTAGATTAATGTGAGGTGACTCTTTCTCTTTTTTCTTTCCCTCTGTTTGTGTGTGTCCTCAGCGTCCTGGTGGATTATGACTAACAACTGAACCAAGGATGTCACATCCACAGCCTACACTGTCACACGGACAAAGACACTGGCGCTTCAACCCTCCCACGCGCACACACAAACAACATACAGATGCACACACACATACACAAGGAAATTCAAAAGCTATCCATCTATGTGTTTGAAAGCAACAGGAGACCAAGACAATGGCGTCATCCAGCTCTCCCCAGCAGCATCTTTTAATGTTCCTCTGAATGCAACCGCTCATTATTGTGCCGCTCGTATTAAACCAGATAGCTGCACCCTATAGCCAATCCACACTCTTTAAAGTGGCGAATTCACACAGCAATTTTACTGAAGGTTTCTTATTTCAATAACCGAGTCTCACACTTGTGCAATCACCTCCTCTCTCATGCTGTTTTTCTGATAATTACGCCAGTAGAGAAACCGCCAAAAAAACACGCCAGAATAGGCTACTAGAGCAAATCCAGTACAAATGGCAGCCGTGCTTTGTGCTTTTGATGAGTTGTTTACAGTTGAATAGGGTTTTGAGAAAGCAGAAAAGAAGAGGAGATGAAGGGTTACCGCAGCTGAAACATGCATGCTGATGACTGTGAGCTTTCAAAAACATATCCTTTCCATCCTGGCTGTACATGCTGTATGATACGAACTGTTTCCTTTCCTTTAGCTATCCCACTGTCATGTGCACAGAGAAAAATGTTACATCTATCTAGTGCTTGATATTTAAGTGGTCGGTTATTTGTATGAGTTGCATCTTTTTGTCTTCAGACTTAGGGACACATTTCTGTCTCAAATGTAAAATTATCTCAAAAAAAAAAAGTGTATCTTCAAGTGTAACGATGGTTTGTGAGGGGGCTTGTATTGAATCATATTATGAAAAAAAAATATTTAAAGTATAATTTATTTATTTTGAGATGTGTATTATTCAGTCTGTAAATAAGAAAGATGTATTTATGTTGTGTTTCTGTTCAGTATTGTATGCAACCAATTGTAAAAACACTACAAGGTGACTTTAATAAAACCATAAAAGCTCAAATTCACTTTTGATCAATGTTTTCTTCTTTCCTGGGTGACTTCATTATGTTTTATTCATGAGGAAATCTCAGAATTTCTTTATTGGTTGTTGTATGTTTTTACTGATACAACTGTAAGCAAGAGGAATAGCCCACCAATGAGCTTGTGGGCACAAAGATCACTTTGTTTTTTAGGAAAAAAAATTTCAAAACAAAAAGTGGAAACAGCCAGTTAATGTCACCATGCCAGTGTTAGTCTGCCAGTTGTGTCTAACGTAAGGCGGCAAATTAAATATTCCCATTTTTATTATTTGAATTTTACATGGGTTTTTGGCCTGTGATGAATGTACAGACAAGAAATTAGACAAAGGGAACCACTTGGTCCTGTTAATGTTTCCTTGATGCTTGGTGTCTTATTTTAGTTGTCTAAGTTTTCCTGGTTGAAGCTTCAGCCTTCTGCACCTGTAAATGTCAGGCGACCAATCAGACTCGAATAGCATCTTTATCAACAACAATGGCAGATATATATATGTATAGAGTGAGAGAGAGCGAGAGAGAGAGAGATCAGTTATTCTTTTTGGGGTACTAGAGCTGTAGAATTCATTTTGTCACAATACATCATAATCCCATTTTAAATGCACCCAGCCCCCAGTATTGTCATAAAGTAAATCCAGAACAAAAGCATATAATTCCAGCCAAAATATTTCTAAAACTGTAAGGTGCTCACTTGTGTCTTGATTTTGGTTTTCTTTTTTTTCCCCCTTATTTGTTTATTTGTTTTATTTGAAAGTTTTTTTTCTTAAGTTAATGATTTGAAACTTTATCACATTGAAGCCTATAATTGAAAAAAAAAGACATAAATAAAGATCCTACGACTTGTAAGCTCTCAGAAACAATTAAAATCTTCTCTGAGTGCGTCACAGACAGAGAAGTTTCATATACCTCATGGCTGTTTAATCCAGTATGGATGTCAGGAAGTATTGATTGCTTGAACTTTATCTGGATTCAGCATTTCATCCAAGTTAATTGTATATGCCAGATAAGTCTAGATTTAATTGGAGTAAGACGTAAGAATTTGAATAAACCAATAAGCGATATGAGGGAAAAAAAAAAACTGCCTGAAGTCAGGGTCACAATTAGAGATCAAAGGAGCGTGTCCCTCCATTTCTATCTGGAATTGTATTCATGCGTTTTCTGTCACTCTCTATTCCCTGCAGAGCTTTGAAATAAGCACTGCACTTGAAATTTATTCGAGGTTTCTGTGGATCAAACATGATTACCCAGCAGTGTGGGCAGGATGCAGTACAATTATTGAGACCTAGTTTCAGACTCTGCCGCGCCAGTGGTTCTCAGCCACCTTTGCACTCACACGGTGCATATTTGTGAGGACTGAGCAGTTAAATCAAAGTAATTTCATGAAGCCTCAGGCATCAAAACAAAAATAAAAATACTTGCGTCATATATTGGTGGGGTTTTCTTTGTCCTGTTATCCCCATGCAGTATTAAATCTGTCATGCCTCTTCCAGGGGGGTTTTGAATTCAAGGTTTGGAGCCTGTGCATTGCATCATTTATCATATACAGGAGCTGGTTTATATTCCCTGTAGGTGCAACAGAGGAGTCTTAACCACAAATGTAGCCCCAAGCACTAAAGTATACAGGGGACTACAAATCCTGCATGCTTGTGATATATTGTGCACTTACCTATAGGTACACAGAATCTGAACGCTAGTATGAACAGGTTTTTCTTTATCCTTGTGCATTAAGATCAGGCCGAGGTGTATTCTGTTCATGCTCTGAATAGCAATGAAATGCACAACCAATGCCTTGTTATGACAGAAACATAACACTGCTGAAATTGCTTGAAATGTACAAACATATACTCGCACTCATTGCAAGGGCTGTAGTATTTGTTCTTATGATTGAGAATTAAAGATAGAAGCTCATATACACTCCTCTGTCCTCTCGTGGCTCCTGCATGTGTCACAAAACACTTGAGGGTCACCACTACGTTACCAGAGGTTTAAAGGGTGTATATGTTGAAGCAAAATACAAGAAAGAGCAGCAAAGCTTCTGTGAGCAGTTTTTTATGAGGTTATGAAAGTGACCCAAATAAATAATAAAGCCTCTATATGGTCTACTTAAGTACACAAATCAAAATCAATATGTCAGATTATCTCTCTACATATATCAGTTTTTGATGCTTGCAAACAAGGTGGTAGAGTAGATATTGGATGAAATCATTAGGTGAACCTTGCCCAAAATAAGCCTTTCAGAATTTCCACAGCAAAGACTACCTCATAATTAATGCAGCTTATCATTACTGCAACACTGATATTTAAAAGTAAAGTTCATTCATTTCGTCCTCTGACGTTAGGGGAATAGCGTGACATTTGGGGTTTCAGTCTTTTTTTCCTTCCAGAGAACAGTTCGCTTAAAATATCAAAACCACCTTAGAACTCAGTGAATCTTTCTGTATTGATTCTTTAGTTCCTTTTTTGACTGCATGGCTTGAATGCTGCCCACTTAAGTGAAGGACTCAGGGGTCATCAATGTATGGGAATAAAGTTCAATACCAAATCATAAATAGATTATTGCGAGACAACTTCAGACACTGTAGTTACAATAAAACATTCACTTTTAAGAGTCTCTATAAAGACACGAGGTCAGCAGAAAGCCAGTGGTGGAAGCACAAACCTTCTCCTGTTAAAGGGGTGAGAGAATTGGTCAAAGATTTGCTGTGAAAGGCCAAAACTACAAGGCTGTAAACATGAAACATGACATTGGTACTTATTTTAATGTTACCTCCTTAAAATGAACTCAAAGCTCTCTGTAACCTCTGGCTGAACACACTATAAAAATTCACCTCCAGCTACTGGTGTTGTTCTCTGAGTCCAACAGTGTGGCCACAGTGCTCAACCTGATTTATTGTACATCTGGGAGAAACAGCAGGGATCAACTCAGCCGGTCTCCATTCCATTATTGCAGATGATGTAGGGATTCTTCACTGTTGCAGCTGCTGAATGAGGAATGTGTGCCCTGAAACCACTCTGTAAAGCTTTATTTCAGCGAATACCACCCAGGAGGCTCTGAAGATGACTTCTTGCACTTACATTTGGACACAATACTGGAACAGCAGGTTTTCTATGACGGGGTTTGAATGCACAAAAGCCCGAATTGGCTTAATTCTGTTTCATTTTGTTTAGCAAAGTTTTATTTTCTTCATTTTCTGATTCAAAAAGGTTTTTCAATGCATATATGAAAGTAGAACATAAATGAAAAGATGAAGCCAAGGTTCAAACCTTGAAGTTGTGCTTCTCCATGAATAAAACTCTCCCTCTCCTTAAGCAGCACAGTATGTAAAAGTAGCATCTTTTTATTCTCTGAGGCAGATGCCCTTGGCTCTGATATGTGCAAACACATCTCATCACTTCAGAGAGCATAGGGTCAGGGCTGCTGTGACAAAACGACATCTGTTGTCCTGAATCATGCCTCTCAGTAGCTGTTCCCTGGGCCCTGGTTACTTTATAGTGCAGAAGGCGTCCAAAGTCAAAGTACGGGTCAGCTCCCTATGTTTCTGTGCAGAGATTTAAAGTTGTGAATGCCGTGGTTGGCAGGAAACCTTTGAGGATATTAACAAATGCAAGATTTGAGCAAGCGCTGACTTACAGGGCTCAGCAAGATGCACAAAAAATAAACAACTCTGCAGTGTTCATATTGTTTTATGTGCTTTACTGGGTGTTGAATGCAACATTTCATATGTGTTTAAACTCATTTACCCTTGAATCACCCCTTTCTTTGAAAAGCATTCAGTGTTCATAACAGCGTGCAGTCACAGTCCATTTACAATTCCCTCAGTGGGTCTCACAGGGTGAGAGAGAAAGAGGGTAAAGACAGAGAGATATCTGAAGGGAGACAAGAGGATGTGAAAAAGACAGATGGGGGCATGGACTTTTATCATCAAAATGGGTTTTCTATGTCTGGTGACATCCAGCGAGAGCGTACCATCCGGCTCCATTGTTCCCATTCCCTCCCTGGGATGATGCACTGTGACAGATGCTCCAACACAGTCGTATGATTTCAACATCACACTGAGCGGAGGTGACAGAGACAACGTTAGCTCCCTGTACCTCTCCTCGGTTTTCTTTGTTTGCTGAGTCACTGGATTTCTGTTTCTCTTCTTTATACATGAGCTCATTTGTTACTGTGCTTCAATAACTTGAGCTCTGTAGTGAAATCAAGCTCACTTCTGTCAGCTGGATCCTGTAGCTTCAGTTATATAGCAGCACTGTGATTGACTGGCAAACTGTACAGGATGAATCCAGCCTCTTGGGAAAAGCTTTCTGTCAACTTGGGCAGCAGGAGTCTCCCCAGCTATTTTTGACTTTGGTGGCCCTGTTGGAAACGAACACTACGGAGGCAGTTGAAAACATCCGAATCCAATGCCATCAGGGGGCGACAATGTGTCACCAGTCTGCCACTTTAGAGTCTGTAGAGAACAGTTTGCACATGAGTATAAAATGAACATTTACAGATTGATACTCATTATGATTTTGGTCTGAATGACTCGTTCCTCTCCCAGCACACACTGTACAAGGGTGGATCTTTTCACAACTTATTTAGCTTATAAAAGTAAATCTAGGCATTCATGTTGACATACAACTACAAGAAGTACCAAGAAGTTGTCAACATACCAGAAGCATGCCAATTTTGAGTAATTTTCTGAAACGCACAACAACTGCCATGTTCACGTTGAGGTGATGACATTAGTGTTCCCCCAAAAAGTTCCTTTTAAGCTATCTCTACGAAAACATTTGAGTCTTTTTATTCATTCCCAACTTGTTATTAAAACCTTTATTTTAAGTTTTCTGTGAAATTCTGTTTATATGACGACAGAAGTCCAAACGCTGAGACAAAAACATGTTGGAGTGTTGGTGTAGCAGTTTAAACATGCAAAACACACCCATTTGCAGCATGTTTGGCAGTGTCAGAAAATATTCAGCAATGTTTTTATGAGTGCAACCCACAATTTCAGATATGCAGCTCATCCCACAAATAAACGTCTCTGAAAACTATGGCACCATTTCAAGTGCAACAAAAAGACTTTCTGACAGTATATGATGCGTTGCCAAGGCGCATTGTTTCAACACAGAAATGATCTACCAATTACAAATTGTCATTCTTTTCATGCTAAATCTATTTGCATGGTATCAATCGTTCTTTAACTTTCTCATTGTTTGAAGCTATATAATTATAGAGTTGTTGTATTTCAATAGTCTCACAAACCTGACTGGATTTTACACAAAAAATAATAACATATAAATAAAAAACATCAACTAAACATCAGAGAGATACTTTTTGAAACTCTGCCATTTTTTCCCCTCCCGCTTTCGTTTCAGATGTAACATCTTCTACTTCCACAAAATTGGAAATGAAGTTACTTCTCAAGTGTAGATGGCAAAATATATACTGTGTGGACTGTGTTTCAATCGTCAATCCACCCTAGACTGAAACACAGAGCTTATCTTGGTTTTATGCCCTACTTTGAAACCTTTTGAACATTCAGCTTCATAGGAAAGCTGCCATACCATACAGACCTTCTCTGAATGTATTATTAACTGGAAACCCACTGTGTACCAATGCCTTTCTTAAGGTACAGCATCCATCTTTTTCTGTGTGACTCAGTTTTAATAGCCTTCCTGCAACCCACATACATGTGAGGATATCTGCATTAATTAGATGTTCCTGAGGAAAACACAAGGATACTTTAGAACGTGGGCTTTCCTCTGATCACACTTTGCTGTCAAGATACTGTGATATACTCTAACTGAAGACTCCTTATTGATGATATAGGATGAAAAACAGAGCATACACACATGTAGAATATATTTACCAATTCACAAAAGGTTTTATTTATCATGTGTCAAACCACAGATAAAGATTCACAGAGGCAAACATCGTCTTTGTGGTAAATCAATGAGCTTGTTTTGCTCAGAGTTGTTTTGTTGCAACTTATCTGCCATATCTTGAAAGGTTGTCGCAGACGTTAAGTGTGCATCCTCTACTTTGGCAGGAGAATGATGAGTCATAGGACAGAAACACTATGTTTGTAATGAAATAAAGTGATGGGGGTAAAAAGGTTAAGATGTATAAATGTCAGGTTTAAGTGTGAAATCTGAGAAGAGTGTAGTCTTTGTGAGAAGGTTTGAGTCACTGAAAAACTACAGAAGAAATAAGAAAGCAGAAAACAAGAGTAAGAGAAGGAGAGATGGTTCTGTATCGCTGCGTTACGTATAGCAGTTTGTTTTTTCCCTAGAGAAAGAGAGGAGCTTTGAGAGCACGGGAGGGATGAAGTGACCTCCATTATTCTGCCAGCAGCAAGAAGCTGGGACAGAAACCAGGATTATAATTAAACTGCTTTCCCTACACCATCAGCACAGCAGCGTGTAGCAGCAGTACCCACTGCCAAAGAACTAGCAGCAGTGTCTCACCACTCACTGAGAGGAAAAGACCACAGACCAACACATTCACATAAACAAGTGTGAGTTCGCTGACTCTGCTTTTATTCTCACAAAGAGAGGTCCTGTGGAGCAGAAGTTCTGTCAACTTATTGTATGCAAACACGTTTTCAATGCAGGACACAACAAAAGATGAAACACAAGGCGTAAAAAAAGCGAGTTTCAAACATAGAATTTAAATAAACTGGAAAGTGTACAAGCTAAATCCAAACCACATTTCAGCATGCCTGTGTTACATCTGAGCCGCCGCAGTAGGAAACCACTCAATACCTTATCTGCAGCACAGAGCAAACGTCACGATCCGGCTTCCACACAGGCACTAAAATAAACAACAACACCGACCTTGGCACACACGCTGACACACACTCACAATTATCTGTAGACAACTGATGAGTCATGTTTCATTTTTAGATCAACTAACAGTCAGGAAATGGACCCAGTAATCACTGTCTAAAAGATAGGAGACAGCTGAAACAACACTGCTCATTAACAGCACATTGTACACGCTTGTATTTTTTAAAATTTACAATCAGTAACTGTTTAACATGCCGCTACTTTCACCTGAGGAGATACATGAGGCTCTTTTTCACCATATCATTTCCATTTTGCACTGACTGTGTAGGATTCTGATCTGCAGCATTTGGATAGGAATATTTAAAAAAACATATACATCAATATAATACCTGATTGCAGACAATATAGTGAATAATTCAGGTAAGCCATCAACAGCTACAGACAGGGTCAGCTCTACCATGTCATTTAGCTAATTTAAGAAAGTCGGTGTGGATGTACTCTATATTTAGACATCTCTCAGCTCTCTCTTGACTTTCCTGCCAGAAAGCCACTTTGTTCTGTTGCAGCAGATTTATCTTCTTCTGCCTGCTGTGCACTGATCAGCTGTTTGGGTCTGCAGACTTTGTTAGACACAAAAATACATCCAAACTAAATAATGAGTTTACTGTGGACTCACATGTATGAAAAAAGAAGAGATTGATTGATTATTTATGTTGTTGACCAACTGTATGTATTAATATATTCTAGGAAGCTAGAAATGAATTGCCACTTCTGGGAGGGTTGTGCTAACTGGAGAGGTGAATGGTGAAATTCTGAGGTAGCTGGTGATGTGTAAACTACAAACCCATGAACTTGGAAAGTCTATAGAGTGAAACTAACCTTCTTATTACAGGGACTGTGAGAAGAATCTGTTTAGTGTGTATTGAGATTGGAGGTTGGATCTTCCTTTCATCACTACTTTTCTGTGTTCAAGATAACTTTTTACTGGGTACAACGCAACAAGTTAATGTATTTATCAACAGTTATGTGTGTTTTTATTGTTTGAAATGTGTCAACAAGCTTTTTAAGTTTGTACTGTACTTTAGTAGCTGGCTTCATCTAGTGCTGCTACTTGCAGCCTGGTGCTCTGAGACGTATCCTTAAAGTGCAACATTAGTTGATCCTCAGTATGCTCTGCCAGTGCTCATCTACCAAGCAGAGCAAATGTGACCTGCTTCCTCATTTCACTGTTAGACTACTGAAGTTTGAACAGGCCACTGCAGTATAACTGAATGAATATTATCACAAATGTCACAAATCACATACATTGTTTTCAGCAGAGAAGAACACAGATCTCACTTCTCACTGCAAAATTTCTTCAGCCTGTGCAGCGTTATCATCGAGACTTCAACATGCAGTAAATCAATTTGACCCAATCCGGAAGCTAGGAATTAGCATTAGCATTGAGAAATAACCTATTTTGGCGCTAATAATCTCATTTAAAATTAAAATTATGATCAGGCATCTATTTAGATATGATCTTTTTTTCAAGATCACTTAGAAAGTCCTCAAAGCCCCTTTAACTGAAATCAACATCTACCTGTCTTTGTTGTGGCTCACTTAACTGTATCAAAGCTGTATTGACTGAACAGATTTTGCAAATTAATGTTTCAGAAGCCAAACAAACGGCATGATGAGTTTTTCATATGGAGTGTTTCTTTACCAAAAACTGGTCCTGTTGAGCTTGCAGTTCCAGGTATGAGATACTGGGTACAATAGTCTATCAAGTGTGTCTCATGCAGGATGAACTCAAAGCAATGCTTCACCACTTTTCAAAACATAGCATATACTGCCCCCCTATGGTTTAAAATTGTATTACATCTGTTCAAATTTTGCCTCTTACCTGCAAAACACTGGGACAAATTTAAATCAATTATTTCCCTGAGCTGCTGCTACTTTTACCACAAGCATTGGACTTCATAATTAAGATCCCTTTAGAGGTGAAAACATTATATATTATACATGACACAATTTCAGACATCTTCAGAATAATTTAATCTCCAGGAGAGCCTCTTCATTACTTCACACCTGAATTCAAAGATGCCAACTGCATATTTTATCAGGAGTCACTAAATGATTCACAGCATTATGCAGACAAAGAGGAGAGAAAGAAGAGACCTTTGAGGTTTTAAAAAAAACAGGCCTGACCTCATGTTTTTTTTAGCTGTGTAGCAGGAAAAGTACAAGCAACCACCCATGATTTAATATATGACGGGGGTGATATAGGGGATTTTTTTTTTAGAGTCCAATGTTTCAAATAAGATTTCTTGCAACCTTTTCTGTTTTGTTAGAGGTTGATTTTCAGGACACATATAATTACAGTTGAGAGGATTGAAAAAGATTGAGTTTGATATGGTCTTTAAATGTGCTGAAAGATAAAATGAGGAGAAACTAGATCAAAATCATCTGATAAGAACTCAGAAATTGAGATAAAAAGTTGATATAACAAGATGACATGATAAAAAAAAGTCCTAATTTACTGACAAACATTTTTATGAGATAAAAAAGGAAAAAAATTCAAAACACTGTAAATGTTATTCTGATTCTGATGTTACACAAGAAGCTAAAATTATGTGATCAGAAGTCTAAAGAAGATTCAAACTTAAAATTAAGAGATTAAGTCAAAGTTCACAGTTTTAAAAGATAAAATTATTATAAACAAAGTTAGAATTACACAATTACTGACAAGTATTGCCTCACTTTTCATCATCCATCTGATTTTGTATCCTTTCCTAAATTTTTAACCACAAAATTCATGATATTATTTGGTTAAGGCCACCTGGGAACTTAACAAGACAGAACATCAGAGCTAATGACAAAAACACATATTTAGTTTTTGAATGACACAAACTACAGATTCTAATAAAAGCAAACAATGAACTCTTTCAGCAGCAGTCCAGCTTTAAAGGGTATAATCTTATAATACCTTATTATAATGATGGTGGTGGTTGTAAAGTATTAAATATCTATATAAAAACACAAAAAGCAACCTTTTATGATACATTGCTAAGTTTCTTGGGGAATATTTGCATTTATTACAATATTATTTTCTATTACTCTGATAGATTACATTTAAATCTTTGAGCTTCAAACTTTGATGGAGCATTGGGCAATGTCATTCAGTGTCAAAAAATGGAGAACATTCTTGTGCACAAATGAACAGATGTTTTTTTTCATAGCACTATATTCAATATTTTTCTTTTTAACATTCTTGATTTAAAGAAGTAAGAGAAAAAAACACCCACCATTGTGAAGTCTATTTCTTTATTTTATACTTCATGTCAAGATATCTTTTTGTCATATGAAGTTATGCCTCATAACAAAAGAACGTGTTAGAAGAACAAAGAAACTTGTGGCTCACAAAATAAAGGCATTCTCTCATAATATTCTTTACAAAGTCATCTTACACATGAACAAAACAAAGAACAAAGCCTCAGTGGAAACAGCAGAGTACAATAAATCAAAGTTCCTCACTAAACATTTGACTTAAACCTAACTGTGACGGGATATGAAAGGAAAGAATGATCTGTACAAACACAAACAGTTTAGCTCCTGAGATTCTCTGTGGGACTGAGATGTTGCTCAAAATCTGTACCGTGGTAATGCATGCACCACTTTTTCTCACCTTTTCCCGCTGGTGCAAACACTGCTATGGCTGCAGCTTTGGAGCGACCCCTGACCCTGCCATACACACCTGGTGACGTGAACAAGTGCCAAAAGTTAAAACTGCAACTAGAATAATATCAGAACTGCATCTTCCTGCACATGACTGATCCACACAACACCACCTCTCTTTCTGCTCAAAGAAACAAACAGATTTTACAATCAGAAACAGAAAATCGTGACAAAATCGAAGCTTAGCATCAGAGAAGATAGGATGTCGAGTTAGTGTTAAATCATCTCTTCTTCACGAGGACAGTTACAGACAACAACTCTCTCTTTAAGCCACTGAAAACTTTGGTGATGCAGAAATGTCTTTAAGTACCTGAACACTTCACTTTAATATTGCTTTGACAAAATATGCTGTACAATATTCACTGACGTCACGACCATTTGACATTCACACATGAAAACCTGACAAGAAGTTGGCGAGCAAATATTTACGTGTACAGAAGAGCTGCAGATACGACTCTCAGAAAGTGTGTTATCAGGTTTTGTGAAAAACAGAAGCTTTGTGGATGTTACTGTTACACTGTTTACAAATTTACTTCATCCCTTTCTTAACATTTTACACAGCAAAGGGAGAATATAGCATCATATATCTCACTTTTTAAATCTCCTCCTGTACGCCTTCCTTTCATAGCTTCTCTCTGCAGCTAGAGATAAACTCAGATCAGTCATCAGTTTTTTTTCCGCCCCTTGCAGATCCAAGATTGAGGGTTTTTTTGGACGAAGACAAACACGTTTCCATCTGTTAGGGAGATCTGTTCATCCAATGGATGCATCGAGACGAGTCCTTCTGTTCTGTGCCAAAGCCAGAGTCCCAGTTGACATATCACTCAGACAGTCATCCATAATCTGTCCTTTTTTCTCTGCCAAAGAGTATGATGAAAAATCTGTTATCCTAACTTAACCCACAAATTGTTCCCTCCTTCTGCTGATTCAGTTTGTCTCTTTTAAGCACAACGATAGGCAGCACGCCCACCTCTAATGTCCTTTACCCTCCTAGTGTCCGTTGGTCTCAGGCGCCGAGGCCGGGGTAGAGGGAGTGGAGGAGCGGGACGCGACAGATGCCTTCTCTCCACCAGGGCTGGAGATAGAAGGCACGCTGTCAACGGCCTTGACCCCGGCCAGACCGAGAGGAGACACCCCGGCTGCTGTAGCCGTTCTGCTCGCGGAAACCGGTTTGGGCTGAGCCTGAAGTCCTGGGCTACAGATGAGGTGATGCCTCTCCCAGTCTTTGTGCTGGCAGAAGGAGCCGCAGTAGCGCGCAGCGTTGCAGCCGCTGCAGGTCTCACTGGCTTTGCGGCCACAATTCCAGCAACACTAGATAGAAAAAAAGAGGTGTGTGAAAACTTGTGTGGTTTCTCATTCAAACTTGGATAACATCTTTGAAAAGATCTTTTAAATGGAGCAACATCTTCCCCCTGCCTGAGGGACATATCTGACCTTTAATCTGCTTATTTTCCCACTTTGTCTTTGTTTGGCTCATGACTGGATCAGAATAAAAGGCTAATAGTGAAGGTTTTGAAGCTTGTTTTTTTTCCCTGGAAACATGATTGTGTCACGAAGTGAGACTGAACCAAGGTTGCCAAGAAGTGTGCCAGGAAAACAAAAGAGTAATCTAAAAGATGCTTTTATGCCTGGCAGTGCTGAGAGAAGGCAGCAGAACAAGTGATAACTATGTGCGGGTTAATCACTGGGAGGAACATCTGGACTCATTTTACGTATGAAAGACAAAGAAAATAAAAGAAGTATTGTATCTTCCAGTTCCACTTCAATTTACTTTTAACTATACCAGCTTTTACCCTTATTTTTACATTCAAAAAGTTAATAAATCAACTTCCACGTCTCCTTTTACAATGAAATACTATTTTAAGTTGCTCTTACAAGAATATTAAGATTACCAAAACTAATTATACCAGCTCCTGTATCAAGTTTTTGTTAAAGTGCTTGAAGGGTTTTGTATTCTTTGATCTAGTTGATGCCACAAATGGATTTTCTTTTTAACAGAAGTAAGAAATGTTAAAAGCTTTCTAACACTCTGAGATGTGAATCTATATTTTAGGAGCTTTTAACACAAGTTTCATTAGAGAAAACTGATTTAAAAGTTTGTAACCATGTCCATCTGGATGTCAGGGAGGAATGGATCCTCCCTGCAGGGTTTTCATGGAGTAATTCACCCTCACCTCACTGGAGTCCTCCTGCTCATTGATGACACTGATCGCGTCCTCCTGAGCCTTCCTCTTTGCCTCAGCCACTGTCTTCTCCATCTTTGCCCTCTCAGCTGCGATCATCTCAAATGCCTTCTGCTCTGCCTCTGCAACTGCTTTCTGGACCTCATCCATGGCCTGACGCTTCACTTCGTTCACCGCCTCTTCTAAACATCCAGAGAGAAAAGACTTTGTTTTATTATCAGCAGTAATGTTTTAAAGTTTTCTCTGTGGTTAAAATCGTACTTTTATTACCATTATCTTCACAACATGTGAGATCATTCAATCAGATTTGATAGTGTTCTTACCAGCTTTCTTCCAGATCTCATCTGTAACGTATGCTGAGCCTGGCCGTGAGGCAAATTCGCGCTGGGAGTCTGTGGGAAAGCAGAAACAGAAGGGATTAGCACCTGCCAAGGCTTATTAAGATATTGAGATGACTAATTGTTAAAATAGTGGTTGACTTTGTGTTGACTGACAGTTAAATCAACATAGCAGGTGCTCAAAGAAAGAAACAAAGGCCACAGAGGGAGGCAGCCATATCATATTTGTCATCTCTTTTATTTGCCTTCCATGCACACAGGTCTGTATATCTAGGCCACACGACCATCGTAATTGATGTTTATCGGCATCTTGGACTGATCTGAGATCTGACAGCTTCAGAAAGGAATGTGTTTGGCTTGGAGGGAATCGCAGACCAACAAGCTGTGTCAACATTCTGTCTGTTCCCTTAAATCTCTATCTCTCTCTGCATCCCAATGCCTCCCTCTTTCTCTCCATCTCTGCCACCTGGCCCATCTCCTCTTTCCCCATCTCTTATATTCTCTGTCTCACTTCCTATTTCTCGCTCTTTTTCTTCATTTACATCCTCTCTCGTCAACCGAGCCTGCAAACACCCTCCCCGCCTCCATTTCCACCCCCTCTGCAGTCTTCCTCTGCCCGAGCACAAGCGAGCAGGCAGGCAGGCTACCCGGCTGGGGGCCCAGATGGTGCTCTGGTGAGTGAGCCAGCTTTGGGTCTCTGAGCCTGCAGGACGGCAGGACGGCCCTTCTGTGGCCGATATGGCCGAGGCCGTTCCTGGCACCTGTCTGTGACTATAGACCAGCAGGGGGACAGCAAGGCTGGCGCTCAGAGAAGACCGTGCCAGTACACAACAGACCGGGGGACTCACTGCGGACAGACCTACTAATACACTGTCATAAGACTGAGCTCTACTCCCCTTAGCAGCCACCAGGGGGAGTACAGGGTGTGAATTAGAAGGCAGGCTGTCCTGAATGGTGCTCAGACTTTCCAATTTCAGTGAAGTGCACTTCAGGATGTTGAATCAAGCACTCTACATCCAGGTTCAGGTCTTTCTAGCGAAGATAATTTGCTTGGATTTCAGTTTATGCCCCCTGAAATCACATTGCAACTCTCAAATTGCAAATTCTTCTTTGTTGTGTTGGTCTGCCACATAAAAACCCATTATATTCAAATATGTGTCAATTACTGACAAGGTTTAGGAAGGAGACTTGTATGAGACCTTTTGAGATGATTTTCAAAAGCAATACAAAGCTGAGGTTTCTTCCATTGCCTTATATCAGAATAGAAATAGAAATTCATTGCTTGCATTCAAGGCAGTGTCCAGCGCACAACCTTCCCACCTCATAGCACAAAAATTAGCTTCTGATGATTGTAAACCATGGTACCCACCTGGCTCTGAAGAGTGAGGGCTATGGGTTTTCGAAAACGGAGCCGAGCCTGAGCCTCCTTTACGTGGATCCTCCTGCTCGCTTGAACGCCGTCTCCAATAGTTGAGCTCCTCGCGGTCCGACTCCTGGCATCGTCTGAGGACGCTCACTGATCGCCGTGTCTTCTCTACCATATCAACAATACAGTTCAACACCTAAAGAATGAGAGACATAAGTTTTACTAACTGGAGTCTGCTGCGTATACTTGAAAATCTAAATGAAAGTATCTAAATATCTATGCAGATCTTCAGCATGCTGCACATTGAAGTTACAACCCTCCATAGAGCAGGAGCCCACTCAGACAAATCACACTTTACATTCTTCCTATATCATGTCAATTAGTAGTGAGGCTGTCGGTCTGCAGCCTTACATGGTCCAGATGCCTCCATTCATCAGCCCACTCTCGGTCTGTCAGTCTGTGGTCCACTGGCTCCTCACGGTAGCCCCCGTTGGTGCCTGATTAAAACACACACAAGACAGATCACAGGTCAGTGTGATTAACATTCTTCTTTACATGAGACAAGCCACAAGTGACAGTAAGTGAGTGAAAGATGTGTGATAAAACTCCCTGATCTTTGAGTTAAATCTTAGAAAATCAGAGTTTCATTTTTCATCAATACATACTGTAGATATTTCCCTCAGAGTCAAGGAAACACCCTGAAAGTCACAGCCATACCTCCTTACATACTGAATGTAAAGTGACAGAAATGAAGTTAAGTAGATGAGAACGCAGAAAATACAAAAATCTTCGTGGATTTAGGGATTGTGAAAGGTGGGGTGAGAGAGAAAAGGAGAAGGCTTGTGATGTGAACCAGATTTCCAGCAGCCCCAGCCTGCACACATCTGGAAGTCAGCTGTCAACCACACACACAAACACACACACACACACGTCTCCCTTTGCACCTCCCCTCATGGAGCTCACAGCATTCCAGTAGGGAGACACTCAGGCTGAGTGGAGTGGCTCCACTTCTAAACACAACCAGCCGTTCTGACACTCACTGTGGACCATTATAGTCATTAACACACTCACACACTCACACGCGCACACTAAACAATTAACTAAAACTCAAGCTTTCTTTCTGTCACCATTTAGTTTATTGCTTAATATCATAACTTCAGCAGTATCTGTACATTTAGGAGTTTTAATAGTTTGAGGAACCCCAAAAATGTCTCTATACATCGTCCACATACACACGTACACATGTACACACACACACATACACACTGACTACAAAGGGGCAACAAACCTCAGTCTCTTAAAATTGAGTAACAAACAGCCAACAAGAGGCCACATGCACACTGGGCCTGCTAAAGAGAATAATGGCTCCCTCGCACACACACACACACACACACACACACACACACACACACACACACACACACGTCTTCCCCTCGACCTCTTCCCTACTCCTGGTTCTCATCAGTGTTCATCAGTTCAAAGCCACGAGTGAGTGTGTGCGTGTGTGTACTGATGTGTTTATGTGTGTGTGTGTGTGTGTGCTTGTGAGTTAAGTGGCGGCAGGCGGGCGGGAGGCTGTCAGACAAGGGACTAAGGCCTCGTAAACACACCACCTCTGCCATGAACATATCAAGGTGTGTTTCTGTGCTTGTGAGTGTGTGTGTTCAGTGTGTGTGTGTGTGAGCTACTGCTGTTTCCACTGTGTGCTGACAAGCAGAGGAGATATACACCAGAGTAGATCCAACCCTGCCTGCCTGGACAGTATGGCTCTGTTTATACATACACAGACACACACACGAACACACACCATGAACACACGGACCCCAGAGATATACGAGGACGGCTTCACAAACACACAGACCACCCGTTATCAGAATATAGGTGTGTGTCTGTTTTCATGTGAGTGGGTTGATTTCTGTCATGAATCAGCCTCTTGAGATATATTTCCACTCTCAGGAATTTTCCCAGGAATTGGGAACTTTTGGAAGAAACCAGTGTTTACACCCCAGGGACCTGGGTCTAAACTCAGTTCTTAAGGACTTTCCCAACAAACCAGGGCTCTAATTGGTTGCAGAGCATTATATTTCAGAATTAATTCTTTGTTATTAAAAAGAATGTAGACTTTTTTCCCTCATCTTTGGATGTCCAAAGTTGGGTCAGGCCCATTTTCATACGACCCCCAGTTTTTATTAAATATGGGACTGAAATGAACAATGTTATGTTATCAGTTATGTCTACATTTTCATTTTCCGTCAAGGGCACAAACAAAACCAAAGTGAATCTAGTAAAGTCCCAAAACCTACATTATGGACTATTCATAAGCTGCTTGTATAAAGCTAGAGCTCTGTACATTTTAGTTCTCTTACAGCTGACGTGTTTATTATGCAGTGAAAATGTGCTTCATGAACATACAATTAAAAAAAACATACTGACGGACACATGGATCAAGTTATATTTTGAATTGTAAGGAAAAGAAAAAGTTGGTGCAGAAAAACAGTTTGTAACACAGAGTGAAAAATGTTTGGGGCTTAAAAAATGATGTTCATGCAGCTTGTAACACTGCAGAAAAAGGACCACTTATCATCTGGTGTCAAGGAATGATTGGAGGGACAGTGAGGTTTAATAAGTAGATATAAAAAGTGGATACTAAAAGAACTAGGTTTTTTTATCTGGGAGTTTCTCTGATGAAAAACATTACTCTGGCTAAAGTCTTTGCTGTTTGCAGGAACATTTTTTTCTTGAACTGTTCAACTGAACATGATTTCAGAACTATTTTGTGTCTGCAAGGATGTTTAAGAACCTGCAATTATCAATTTTTACTACCACAAAATGAACAGGAAAAGATGGGCCATGACTCAGACTGATGTTCTCATCACTAACAATTTGGACGTAACATGTGAAATGTCAGCAGCTATTACCTCTCAGATGGAAAAGTGTCATCACAACAAATAACTGTGGTGAAAACTTTGATTCACGTACCAGGGAGTCTGGGCCTGTCTTTGAGCTCTCGGATCTCCAACATGCGTTGACTGTGTTCACGATGGAGAATGTGTGGTGCTGCAATGTCATCCAGCGCGTAGTGCTGCAAAGGCGGGGGCGTCGGGTGAAGCTGGGTGTTGAGAGGCAGCGGGTGGGCGGGGCTGTGTCGAGGAGCTGGGCTGATGGTGCAGATTCTTTTGGCTGCAGGCTCCAAAGCTACTGGTGGACGTTCATGGAAGCCGTTCTCTTTACTTCTGCGGAAGGAGGATGGAGAAATGTGTGTTTATGACATGAGCGAAAGGACACATGAAGGCTGGGAGCTTTTGAAGCTTAAATATTCATGTCTTACCTGCTGGGGCTGTGTCTCTTGGTACCAACTTCAGGAGGCTCCATCAGCAGCTCAGAGGAGTCTGGAGAGGAGGCCAAGGTGGTGCTGAGCAGGAGGTGTTCATGCTGGGACAGGTACTGGGCTGGGGTCTGCTTGGCTGCACGAGCACAGTGGAGAAGCTCCCTCTGCAGAAGGGGAAGGTTTGCCTAACAGGGAGAAAAACAAATGTATGGTTTAATTCAAACTACCAAAAACAGTCTTAAGACAAGAGGAGGTATTACAACACACAGCTTTGCGAACAAGGACACATGAACCCGTTGACGCTCTAAACATGGTGTAGATCTGCCTTCTTCAGTAGCCTCTTTGCTGAAATTACAGGCATTTAAAGTGGGGGCACTGACTCCTTCAGGTCTGGCTATAAGGCTCAATTTGGCTCCTTGTGTCGTTCTGCGGCTGCCTCCATGTTTGCTGTGGTGTCTCCAGCTCAAATAAAACAGGCTGAATTCTCTACGCTGCTGCTGAAGTTGGTCACTAACCGCTTGCATACACCACAAGCACAATACCCTGTTATGGAAACTTATAAACTAAAAACATTTCCAAACAAGTGATACATAGACTCCACTTCTCATCGAGCTGCGGTCTACTTCTCTTTTAAATATCCATCCTCGACTGTCTCTGTCCTATCTTTCCATCTCGCTTTTGTTCCCTTCATTTCCCTAATGAGGAACAGACTCTGGTGTGTTAGCAATTACAGCACTTCCTCGCTCCTTCTACCAGAGGGACCAACCAAACAACCATACCGTTCTCATTTTGTGGCCTCCTTCTAAGCGCTTTAAACAATCATGTCGAAGATCCTTTCTCTTGGGTTCTGACCTTTTTTTACCCTGAAAAAAAAACTTTCCAATACTTACAGCATCCCTTAAACTTCCCATAATGCTGTATGTTTTTACAGATATTGTGATTTGATTATTTTACAGTCCACTCTGGACTTTCTCTCGCTCATCTCCCATGCTTCTCTGCGTCCCCTCTTCCCCTGGGGCCCAGCTCGTGAACACATGTGCTGTGTTTCACTTGAGCTCTCTGGGGTTCAGCAGGGCGGATGCTAGATTGGCGGCGCCTTGGCAGCTGAATGCTCTTTTTAAACGGGACAGCGGCTCCATATGGCGCGCTGGAGCCCATAAAGAGGAAAGGGAACGCTTTACAGGCATGTTTCACACTTCCGAGTTCCCACTTCTTCCCTCTCTCCTCCTCACCCAGCTCTCACTCGCTCCCTTTTCCACTTCCTCACCCTCTGACTTTGTCCCATCTGTCTTTCTCTTTCTCTTCTCTTTTCGAAGTTGGAATCAACTTTTGTGTACCCCACCCCCTCGTAATAAATTGCTCAAAGGAGGGGAACAGAGGTTTCTTGTCTCAGCAGTCTTGAGACAGACAGATGGAGGGGCTCCAAAGGTGAGTAAGAGGTAAACGTGGAAAAAGAGTCAAAGATTTTGACTTGCTAGAAGTTAAAGCAACACCACGACTGAAGATTTATTGGCTGCTTTACTGAGAGGAGCTCCTAAAAAGTATACTCCCGCTGACTCCCCTGGATACAAAGGGGCTCAGGAGGCTGTTTACCACACACACACTCTCATCTGTTGTTTGTCAAGTCAACACGCAAATCTTGATAGTTCCTTTGAAGTGCAGAGAGGTACTTTATTTGATTAGAAAACCTACACAGATCCCTATTTATAGAAAACAGCAGTGCGTCCTGGAAACACTGTAATAAAGTTCAATTAAACTATTACTTTTCCAGCATGACTCATAAGCTGTAATGTGATTGCCTGTAGATTATTCAGGGTTGTGTTAGAGCCAAGGACCTTCTCTTTATCGCCTGTTATTATGTGATTAATAATGCAGCAGGGTGGAAAATCTCAGCCAAGAGACGTGAGGATGATGCGTTAAGCAGGGCGAGATGATTCCAGCAGAAAAGGGCTGAGAGTGTTTGATTTAAACCGCAACGAAAGAGGCGAAGATAAATACTACCTTGGGAAAAAGAGGAAGAAATTGAACTGAATATTGAAAAGTTGAGAGAAGACTGGTTCGTTTACCTTGAGAAAAGGGATAACAAAAGGTCTCAAGGGGAAGTTAGTTGCCTCCTGAAGCCGTGAGTGAAATTCCTCAATGGTGACTGTTGAATTCTAGGAAACGGGAAAAACAAGATCAGGAGTTTAAATGTTGTTGTGTCATGAAAAGATTAAGAGATAATTTCCCACTCAGAGATTTAAAGATCTTACCACAAGGGCAAGAACCAGGCTTCGAACGCTGTCTCCGATCTCAGGGGAGATGTCGTTCCCAAACTGCTGCAACGTGGTCAGGAAGCGTTTCAGCTTGCTCAGCTGGCGAGCCCCACAGGTGGCTGGCAGCTGCTGGTTTGCCAGCGATGAGGAAGAGGAAGAGGACGGTCCGTTGCTGTAGCGCTGCGGCGGAGATGGCACTGCGTTCAGGGTTGGTGGGGAATGATGATTCCCATTTGTTACTGGAGATGTTAAAAGAAAGAAGTGAAATTACGAGAGCTATTCCTTTATTGTAGATTCAAGATCATTAAACGCAGATGTTTGACTAATTTGTTTAGAGCGACTAAGATATCCAGATTAAATTAATTAAAACAGCATTCAAGCAGGGGAGAAGTCAAATTGGATCCACACACAAGCTACAAAGTTAAGTTTTTTGTACAGAAACAAAACTGAGAAAGGATCTCAGAAAGACTCCTTACATGCTGTGGTGGAGAAGGAGGCCGGGCGAGGGCCGCTTGGGTTGACAGAAGGCAGGGGAGGCATAGTGGAGCTGGAGCTGCTGCTGGGGGCTGATCTGGAATGAGTCTTAGCATCCACAGGAGAACCGGGCATGGCAGGGGTCTTCTTCTCTCTACTGTCTGAGAAGAAATGATAAAGAGAGGTCATCTTAGGGTCAAGTAGCAGAGTGTTTTTCAACAATCAAAACCAGGTGTTGGTGTTTGGAAAGGAAGATGTAGTCTGGCTTTTCACCTTGTATCAATATGAGATCAACAGCGCACACTCTGATGTAAAAACCAAAAATCACCAACAAGAATTAAGCTTTTTAACCTTGTTAAGCATCCACGTGAAATAAACAGGCAAATAAAAAGACCACTTTCCTTTCTGCTATTACTTCAATGATTTAATTCAATGCAAAAACTTTCCTTCAATAGCCACAAAAGAAAACAAAAATGCCCACCCCCAACCCACAACACATTCTGCCAGGGCATTAACCACCCTGCCACCCCCCATCAAAGAGCCAGATGTCTAAAGTTTAGCCCCTTTCTCCCAAACTATTCAGATCAATAACAGAAGAAATGCTGAAGAAGCCCATTGTGTGGGAGAAGAATGCCCCCTCATTGAGCCCCCCAGCAAAAGGAGAGGGGGGCTGAAGACAGAGAGACTGAGTGAGAAAGGGACGAGGTTATTTCACGCTTTACTAACAAGATCGGCAATCTTTTGAATGTTAAACGCATCTTCTCAATATGCTATAGCCTCTGAATGAGACCACCAGATAAGGGGTATGGAGAGGTTGAAATGGGGGGTGTGGCAGAGGGGTAATGTGGGATCAGACGCCGTCATTGTCTCCACGAAGGCCAGGACCCGTCTCCATTTAGAGTGGATCAGACTTTTCTAACCGCTTCAAGAATTGACGATTAATAGACAAGCATGGTCCCACAGGTCATGGGTCAGCAGAGAGCAGCTTTTTAAATGTGGATTCATGGTTTTAGGGCCTCGGCTTCAATGGCACCCTTTATAACTTTTTCACAGCTATGAACTCTGCATGGCCTTGAGCTGCAGGGTTCCAGTTTATAAAGGCTTTAAGTTGGAAGGCTTAAGCCGTCAGCTGGTAACTAAAGAGAACTTAGAGGGAGGAATTCGCCATATTCACACAGCAGTCTTCTTCAGATGTTACACTCTGGGATGGGACCTCAAATCTTGTTATAATGATACACTGCTGTGTTCATGGTTGCAAATCATAGACAGGAATCATATAATTTTGTTGTCAGTTCATGGCTTTGGAGTTGATCAGAAGACAAATGCAATAACCAGACTTAGAAAAACAGCTAAGATAAGTTAGCATCAGCTTTATTTGAGTATTAACATTCGTACTGGGTATTTTTGTTTAAAGAGTAAAGCACTGAAATTTTACCATTGCATTAAAATGAAACTATCAAATTAAACATTTCAAATAACAATAACATTACAATATATTGTTAACCTGATAAAAATGCTAATGTATCACCTTATACTACAAAAATAGACAATGAGGTAGTTAGGGGTTAAATACTTTTCATGTAACACTACAATAGCGAGTAAAAAGTTTGAATACAAATCATGTAAAACTACAATGCCTTAATACTAGCTTCTTCCATCTTAAACACTAGTGCAGCATCAACAACTGTAATATCAGCTGATTACAAGTTAAACACTAGCATGTCATACTGGCTAATACCACAAAGCTGCTATTTAAGCTAGTTAGAGGGTAAATGTGACTAACAAAACACTAACAATTAGCTAGTTAGAGGTAAAAAGCTAATTATTTCAGACCAAAAGGCTGGAATATTAGCTATTGTAAGGTTAAATTCTTATGTATTGTGTAGGTTAGAACTACAAAGTTGGATGAGCACCGTCTTAGAGGTTAGATGCCAATGTACTACCAACAACTGTTATATTAGCTAACAAGATAATGTTTGCTATCACTACAAAGTTGCTATATAAGCTGATTTGGGGACAAACGCCTGGCACGTGATGCTAAATATTAGTTAGTTTGATGTAAAATGCTAATTGTGGTTCTTTATCGAAGTATATTCGCTTTAACTGTGGGATGTTTAAGTTAGCTACCATTTAGCTGAAACTACACAATTTTCATTCCTGTTTAACTAGCTGATTCCTGGCAATAATCTCTTGTTAGACACTAGGAGGAAGGTTTGAAAGGAACACAGAGGGACATTATGCTAGCAGAAGTAAAAGTGACTTCAGAGGTTTTGTGAACTCTGTGAATAACTTCTCGAACACACCAAAATACACAAAACAATAAAAAGTTAAAAGATTCCCGCTTTAATGAAAAATCTGTTGGTCCTGTTTGCCTCTCAAAGACTAGGACTTTGTCAGTTCACACTATGAAACTCATCTGTTATGTCTAAAACTCATTAAACAGCTTTGACTGTTTTTCCTCCCGTTCTGCGGTCCCCTCCATCCCTCTCCTCATTTTCATTCATTCTTCCTCAGCTGTGTGGCCTGCCTGCCATCTCTCCACCTGTTCACCAACACAGGGGGCAGGAAGGAGGGATCTAAGCAGACATTTGGACTGTCATACCCACCATACAAACAGCCTGCCAGAGCACCACAGGAGCAGCCTGCAGCTTGCACACACACAGACACACCGGTTCCAAAGCTTTGCACACACCAACCGTATGGCCAGGAAATTAGACTGACATCTCAATAACAGAATCAGCGTGGCATATGGCCTTAATGTCAACACTGTAACCATGTAAACAAGTTTATACAGCCAAGAGCTGGGATTTAGGCATTCAGAGTGGGCTATACAGTAGTGTTGCATGGAAATGTATTCACGAGTACTTGTTAACACATTATCAACAGTTCTCCACTGGCAGTGAGCTGTAGTTTGGCGTCCAAATTGACTGTCATGCTTGTGAAGCTTTTGCGACGCCTATTGTATCTGACTGACAGCTCCACGCCAGGCCAAAATATGTTCAACACGAGTCTTTTTTTTCCCATTACATTTCAACATAAAGCCGAGAAACTAGGTTGCAGCTGTGTTCAACCTAAAGGAGAGGCAGTGTCTTTCGTTAGCTGTGCCAGAGTTAACATCCAAAACAGGAGACACCAGGTGTGTGTGCATGTAGTGCTGACAGCCTACAGAGAATTGCCTCTGCTTGTCAATTAGACAGCGAACATAGCTGGATGACTTCATCTGGCTTGCAAGCACCTGAGTCCACCATATATAGTCACAGGGGAGGCAGCTGTCACTGCGGCTGCAGAACACACACACACACACACACACACACACACACACAGCATACAAAGTGGTCTGATGTTAACTCAGGTGAATATTGGCTTTGAGGAGGATGTGGGCTGTTTGTCTGGTCTAAATGCCACCTGTCATCAATGCTCTAATGGAAAAAAGGGAAGGCACACAAAGCTCCCCAACACGTCAACAGGATTAAATGGAAAAGTCCTGATGTGTAGAAAACACTTAATGGTAAATTTGGCATATGTGCACCCATGTAAATACTAAATAAACTACAGAAAAAAAGAGGCTTGATTCACACTCTTATCATATATTTCAAGTGAAAATGAATTTTCCTCATACCATTCTCTGTCCTTCTTGACTTTCCTCAAACATTGGATTCACATGACAAGTTTTATAGGCTGTTAATTTACTGGAACTCATTTATTTTATTTCAACAACTTCTGTCACTGAAGGGACAAGAAGTAATGTGCATCTGTGGTGACGGCTGTTGTTGCCAGCCAGGTGTTCCTTGTTTGTTCAGCTTCAGGTGACGCTCGTCTGCATTAAAACATCCAATCAGCTTTAATTGCCTCTCTGGCTCTGCAGGTGCTGATTCAGAATGAGGGAGGGAAAGAGAGACAGAAAGAAAAAGAGGATAGACCTTTTTTCCACTTGGCTAACACCGTGACTGACAATCTATGAAATAATGAAATTATTATCGACAACACAAATAGAGCTCAGAGAACATTCGGGAAGATGGATAACTTGCTTCAAGGCACCACACTTGACTTGATATATAAATAAATGTGCTTAGTGTTAAGGTTTATTAAGCCCATGTTTTAACTCTGAGGTTTACTTTGTGGCAGCTGTGAGGCATGTGAGTGCAAGCGTGTGTGATGATGTTGGATGTGTCTTTGTAAGTGTGTGTGTGCGCACTCCTGCCTAACTGCTATCTCTGTCTTGTTGTAGATGAGGTGAGAGTAGATGCAAGGCAGGCCTGGCTAATCTATCAGTTAGCCTAAAGACAAATGAGTGTGTGTAATGTTCAAACTATGTGGTTTCACAGCAAACATGCATCAACAAGTCACTCAGTTTATAGAAAATATAACCCCAAAAAACCCAAGAATTGTGTATTTTGCCAAGTTTCTGTAAATAGCCAACAAAGAAAGCTAGCTAATGAAGTGTTTTAATGGGTAGTTTTTATCTTAATGTATTTCAAGGAAACCTGGATGTTTTTTTGGTTGCCCAATGCTCCAAAGCTTTCCAACTTTAATCTGTAAACACAACACCTCTGAACTAAACACCCTCTTTTTTCCATCTCCAAATATATCCCTGGACGTTTAGCTGTTAGCTTGGCAGACGAAAAGCTAACACACGCAGCCCAAAAGAAAATGTGAATTCCTTTCTGGTATGTCTTGCTCTCTTTTTGGATTCTGACTATTTTAGCTGTTAAACTACTTGTGGTAGGATGAAGCAGAAAAAAAGAGTTCTCAAACAAGAATGGGAGTATGCTAACTCATTAAATAATCAAATATTTCTTCTTTGCTTATTAGAACCAGAATTTTTTTGTTTTATAAACAGATAACTGAAATTTTGTTTTCATAAACTACTAATCAAATGATGGGCTTGACTGCAGTTAGGACTGTAACTCCAGTTAATATCTATCTATAATATGAAACAGCTCTACTACCCTGATATAAACAGGCACAGCCGGCTTGGAAGAAAAAAAGGCTGGTGGTGCTAGCTCTGCTAACATTAGCCAAGCTTGATGGACCACTTAGTCATTGACAACCAGACTTTTGTACCAAGCAATGAGCTGCTCTACATGAATTGTGTTCACTTTTGTGAGCACTTTCTTACATTGAGAATAGTTATAAGTTGGAAATTGAATTCTCATTTTAGAAAAGAAAGTAGAGTCTCAATATCATTTACAAAGAGTCTCAAAAATTTCACCAATGGTCACAAAATGTTGGTGAATCATCCCTCCACCAACCACGAGAATTTTATCAAAGCAAACTTACATGAAAGGCTGAAAGCTAATTTTGAACATAGAAAAAAGAATCACAGATGTGAAAATCTCCGAAAGGAGTAAAATAAAACACTCTGAAGTCGACATTAAAACTACTAGACACATGTTGTAAGGGAGTTTTAAAATAAACTGTAAAGTGCAAAGGATGAAACACTGAGGGCTTGCCTCTCAGCTCAAGGCGAAAAAAAAGGACAAGCTAACAGCTCCCTTAGCACCAATGCAACTGATGGGCACTTCTTCTTCCTCCTCCTCCTCCTCCTTCTCCTGTACCATATGGATCTAATCGGCCAAGAGCTGGCCAGCTGGGACCTCCAACAGTCACCTGTGAGGGAGGAGGAGGAGGGGCACAGAAGGGACTGCTGGAGCCTCCTCAGCTTAGCCAAGGCAGTCCCCTCCTCCACCTCCAACACACACATTTCTGCCTTCCCTCCGATGAGAGGAGAGGGGAGGAGGAGGAGGGGGAAGAGGCACGAGGCGGCTGAATGCAAGCGAGTGGACTTAAATGCCGAGGAGACAAAGGCTGCACCTGGTCCCCGTCCGTCCACGCACACCGCCACAATACAGCACACATCTGTTCCTCTATCCTGAGCTCCCTTCTGACCTCCACCCACACAAACACACAAACACACACACACACACACACACACACACACACACACACACACACACACAAACACACAGCAAAGAAAAGACAAGCACTAACACTCACACTGCCACATCCACTTATAACGCGGATAATTCAGCAGTGCGTGGTCCTTCTCTGAGCTGATGTGTTGTTATAACCTCGTAGTTAAACAACAGGTTCAAGAGCTGTTTTGTTTCAGTGTGTGTGGGTGTGTGTGGTGTCAACTTTCAGAAAATTAAAAAAGACACCCTCCCTTTTGCTTATTTCAATCAACTTCATTTATATTATTGCTCTCTTGGGACCCATGCCCCGTAAACTGTTGCCTCTTTACAGCTGCCGCACTCAAATGAAGGAAGAAATGAGATACTTTTTACAACACGTTTCACAGTGCTGAGCAATAAATCTGACAGTGACACAAATGTCTTATATAATGTTAGATTTCTGAAAAAATCCACACTTATATCCTTTAAAATTAAAGTTTGAAACTGAGAGGGAGAGTGAGCCAGGAATAAGAAATTAGTCACCAAATGTCAGGCGCCAGAGGTAGAAAATAAGTAGTACCTCCAAGGAGAGGAGGATGGGAATAACAAGGATAGAAAATACTGTTTTCATTTGAAAGACAAGTCAAGTTGTCAGACTCTGAGCCAGGCTGTTTTTCTTGGCTCTCATTACCACCTTCCAGCCCTGTAGACTACATATTTGGACAAAACCCAATGTCAACACTCTGCTCCTCATGCTGCGAGCGAGGGGAGGTGGTAAGGTTTGACAGTAAGTGGGGAAAAGGAGAGAAGGATGTGTTCAAAGCCAGGTAGAAGACAGAAGAACACCTATGGAGAAAGACAAAATATGTATTTGAAAGTGAAGAACTTTCGAAATGAGACAAACTGATGAATTATCGTCACATTTCTCAGAGCAATTCCCTGCGTAACCCCCCTCACGCAGCTCAATGATTACAATAACACTGCTGTGATCCAGCATGCCACAGGCTGAAAGAAAATGTACCCAGGGATGGAAATGTACTTAGCGGTAGAGCAAAACGAAATAGGGGACTGCAGAGCAGGCAGGCAGACAGACGTCGTCCATAAAAAGTAAGAATGAGCAGTAAAAAAGCGGCGCAGTGATGTGATGCTGGGAGCAAAGGAGGGAGGGAGGGAGGGAAGGTTTGGCTGGAATCTGATGGCGAAACTGAACAGTGTCCACGTGTACATGAGGTCAGACTGAGGGGAATAATCCGAAGTAATTGACTTGAGCAATCTGAGAAACATCACCTTTGGATCTTTTTATATTGCTGGAGATTTGGGAGTTGAGAAATATTTAGTGTGTGCAAGTTTCTACTTTTATGACTGTCAAAATGATTCCCAGATAAGGGAATAGCTCAGGTTTAAAAGTGTATGTGATGAACATGAGTTTGTACTCAGCCTCTATTAAAGGCTGCCTTTGTCTCTAGGTCAAACTGTTCTTCATTGCACAAACTTTATTAAAAACAGACAAGAGCGCCTGCGTCACACACAGCTGGGCCAGGATGGATCGAGCATGAAGTGGATGTGTGTCATCATGTGTGTGTGCTGCATGGCCCCATTTACCAGGTGTTGCATTTGTCATCAACAGAGCAGAGCGAGCACACTTATCCTTAAAGTAACACACACACACAAACGCGCTCACACCTGTGAAATGGCATGCCTGAGGCGCACACACACACACATCAACAACACACCCACATAAAAAGCAACTGTGACATAACATGGACAGTTTAGACCTGTCAATCAGGACCTCGAGCCACAACACACACACTCTCAGAGATCACACATGGACTCTCCCACACCAGCTTCCCTTCTCCCAGGCCAGTAGATTATCTGCCTATCTGGTTACAACCCTTCTCACCTCTCCGTAGCAAATTGGTTAGCCTCCCCATCAATCATCATGAGCCCACTGAGGCTTTAAACGCAACACCGCAAAGTGAAAACTCTCAGATGTATCATTATGAGAAAAGAAAGCATTCGAAGTCAGTTTGCACTTTCTGCAAGGTCATTCTCAGGGCATACCACTCATGTACTGCCAGATAGACTTATAAATCTCCTCTTTCACAAAGCAAAGATGCGTATCGACATGTGTGTCTGACAGATTATGGATCTACTGGATGGCTCCTATACATTACAAACGAGACAACCGTCTTAACCCACAGCCAGACAACAAGACTGTTTCCCTTCAGCTCTCTGTTTGACTTATATACATAGACACACCATGAACTTGTAGGTTAACATTGTCCATAAAACATAATATGAGCTCTGGACATGAGAAAACAAAGCGCACATGACGACCAGCCTGTTTCAGACCAGGTGTCAGAGGCTTGCACAGCCAAATGGCTTGGGATCAGAGCCAACCAGATGTTGCTATCAACATGAGCTATGCTGAAGATATTTACAAAGCCTCTTTTGACCCGGACTGAGAGCGCTGATGTTTTGTTTCATGTCAAGAGCTTTACTTTTACAATCTCAGGCATTTTGCCATCTTATACCCTGAGTAGAGTAAAGTGAAAAGGCAGACAGAAGGTTGGCACTTCTTGAGTTTGAGTTGTGTGTCTCTATTTACATGTGGATTAGATATATTACACTGTATAAAACTGCACGCAGAGAACCTAAATCCATCAAAAGTTTCTCCAAGGGGCTGATAAATTGTATAGGCACAAGGAAAAAGGGTAAGGCAAAAAACATATAAGTTTGCTTGTCACCTTTCCATTTCTATACAATGAGTCACGCTGTATTCTATTGCATTTAAAGGTAATTTTTATTTGGCATGAAATGTTGTGTTGTATTTTTCCTGTCATGTCTCGTGTATCTGTAATGTACTATATCTATCATGTTTTGTCGTATTGCACTGTACCATATTGTGAAATGCTGTAGAATCATATCATACAGTATGGTGTGGTGTTGTATGGCATTGTATTGTGTCATTTAATGTTGTATTGTATCCCATCATGCAGAGTTGTGTCATAAAGGCGCATTATATCTTACCTCATCCAGTCTGTATTTTATTGCATGGTGTTGTATCATTTAAGTTGTGTTAAGTCATGTTGTACTTCATCATATTGTAACTTATTGTATTATGCATTTTTATTAGGGACTTCATCAATCCGGTGTGTCTTAGTGTACTGTACCATGTCCTGTATTTCATGTTTTCTTGTACAGTTCTGTGTAACATCATACTGTAATGAATACTGTTTGTTATTGTGTTGTGTTGTATTGTAAGGCATCATATGGTGTTGCAAAGTACAGAATGAAATCTATAAAGTATGACATTTGTTTGTTTTTGAGATTTTTTCTTTCAGAACTGAGAAGAAAACACTATTTTTAATGTAAGCTCTGTTGCCCCCATGCCTCTGATTAGATTTGTGACTCACAACAGTGAGCACTTTCAAAAAGCTTATGAAAATCACAAACAACATTTCTCACTATATTGATGTGAAACAAAGACATTATCCTCTCCCTAAACACAGTCAGCACAAATGACTAATCTGACGCCCTGTGGTTTTCTGGGATGCAGTGAATCAAAGCTGAGCTGTAGGTACGGTCCATAGAGTCCACAAACAGAGCTGTTGGTAAGCTCAGCCCCAGCTGTAAAGAAGACCTCAGCTCCACAGCCACTGAGAGAGACAGATAAGTAAAACAAAGAGGCCAGCTGTGCTCAAAACAATGAAGGGAATGAAACGCAGATAGCTGTGGAGGATCAGTGTTTGTGGGTAGAAGTGTGTGTGACGAGCGCTATTGTGTATGGGTTTGAGTGAACATATGTTTAAGAACACAGTGTTTCTTTTTTTAAGTCTTGAAACAGTTGTTCTTGAAAGTGTCAGCGTGGGTGTGTTGGGTAGTAAAAGTTTCAAGTCATAGCAAAACCAACATTAAGTTGCTGACAAAGTTTTTCTTCTTTTTAGTGAAGATACAACTCTGTCGCTGAAGGAAGAGAAAATAACGACAATGACAGACAGTTTACTCAGTAAGGCAGCGCCAACCTTTTCTTGTCCACCCACAAACTTGGGAACAAAAGTGGATGCTGTTTCACTTTGCTGGTTCACCTCCTTTTCAGGATCAATGGCTGTCTTATGGGTTTGCGTTGGAAAAGTTGAAAACATTTCAAGACATTTTGTCTGCAGTATCAATGCACCTTACTTCCATTGATGCATTTGGTCGAGGATTGGATATTCAACTTTGAAGCCCCAGTCCAAGTATATGTGATGTGGATTTTCCAATAGGTTATAAACAGTAGCTGATAATGCCAGACACATTGAGAATCTATTAGGGCTGAACAATTTTCAAAAATAATTTAATTGTGATTATTTTTCTCCATAATGCAATCGCGATCATTTTTAGGTTTCCCACTTTGGTCACTTTTCACTCCTTCTTTTGCCACTTTCATACCATTTTGTGCTACTTTCTGACTTTTTTCCAAGTTTTCTCCTAATTTTGTTGTCACCTTAAACCTAGTTTTATTGGTACCCTTTATCATTTTTGCCACTTTTGACCACTTAGATTGTTTCTCTCGCAAAGGTAGATTTCAACCATCTGGCTCTCTGGTTGAGCAGGGCTGAGTAACACTGGTGTAGAGCATAAAACAGACACCACAAAAATGTATCCAATATTCCGACACATTTCAGGTTCAAGAAACGTTGCACTTCCTGTGATCAGAATATTGCAGCAAACCAAACTGCAACTTAATCTGGTTTGCAATTAATTGCCCAGCCCTAGAATCAATATCATTGAGCTGGTTTCAGATGCTCATGTACGAATGTTCTAGACTGTGCTGCTTCTTGTTGCCTTCTCCAAAGTGAAACTAGAATGAAATCAAAAGAACTTGAGCAAAGAAACCTGAGCCAAGTATCAAATTGTCTGTAATCTCTACAAATGCCAAATGTAGAAAAAGTGACCAAGCATGGAAGCTAATGACAAATATTCTATGAAAAAGGAAATTACACAACATAATCAACGTGAATTGATTTTGAATTCAGCTGAGGTCAATCCACTGCTGTTTAAATGAGTTGATACTCTTCCTGGCTCCATAGAAAATGAAGGTCTTCTCTTGGTTCACTGAGCAGGTCTCTTACACCAAGAAAGGGTCACTCGACCTCAGCGAAAGACCTCTGACTCATCCACTTCCCACAATGAGCTCCCAAACAACATCAATAGTGTTCCAATAGTCGAGATTTGAAGAGTGCAGGTGGTTTCACGCTCAGATACGTCTGCACATGTCACCCAAGTAGAGACACTACCTGTGTTGAAACAATCTTTCAGCCGCTACTTGTAATGTCTGAGCCATTTTCTGTCGAGTAAATGACCAAATCCTTTCATGTCCGCACATATACACAAACGCAGTGAAACACACAACCTCTCATTGAACCCTGGGGGCCAGATATCACAGTCTTCGCCACTGGAACTAATAGAGGACTTCCTGCGTTGAAGCAGCTGCTCTGTTCTGTGTGAATGTGAGTGTTAGTGAAAAAAAAGAGAAGAGAAGGGTGTTCTGTGGATGAATTCTTTAGATTATAGCATAGTGTAGCAAGGGTCACGGTGGTCGGTTCGTGCATTTATTAGAAGAGAAACTCACAGCTGGGAGTGAGCACAAGCAACCTTGTATTTGAGGAGACATAATGTCTGCGGGACACCTGGTGCACAGATGAAAACATGCTGGCTTCTTTAGACTCAACCTGAAGTTACCAATCATGTGACCAGAACTGTATAATTCAACAAGAAAAACATCATGAATGAATGGATTTAAGGGGATTTTCAGAATAAAATGTCACATCCTTGATATTGGAACAAACACGCTGACTCTCAGCACACACACAGACACAGAACAGAGCTCGCTGTCAGCAGTGTGATAGTGTCCAGCAGACCATTCAGGGGTCTCTGCTTTGAGGCTGTGCAGCTGACAGTTCGTCTCTCCTATCTCCCTGATGGACTAGACTGGCCTGGTTTGACACTGGCCAGGGCTCTTTGTTTTGTTTTTTTCATTCTTTCTATCTGTCTACTTCTCCGTCACACACCTCCTCCTACTTCTCCTTTTTTTCACCTCTTGAAAAAGGCTCCTCCAACAGTGTATCTCCAGTTACTTATACACAATATGCGTGGTAAAATAAACTGACATTTGCCCTCTGTTGGGATCCACATTCCCACTGATCCTTGAGTTGTATAACATGTAGGCACAGCATGAAAGAGAGAGCCAGCAGTTCCCCTCCTCTTCCCCATATGTCTGGGAAAACTGTACAACAGATGCACTCGTCTCCTTTACCTATTTTCTTCTGCACTGCTTGCCATGTGGAAAAAAACAGATTACCACCCGAGTAAAGTGACAGCTGAGAGAGAAATGCCCCTCTCACACATGGAGCCAATAACACAGCTGGGATAAGGTAGCAGTTTGGGATGTTTACACACAAGTATTGCTTTTGGAAAAAGTGGAGGAAGCATAATCCACGCAGGTAGAGGCGAGTTTTCTTTCTCTTGCCACAAGTGGAAACAGATGGGAAGGGATCAGGGAGAGTTGAGAAAGAAAGAAACAACAGAAGGCTCTCATTTTTTTTGGCAGCTTATAGAAAGAATGTTTTTGCTTTTGTGCTCCAAAAAAAGAAAATCAGGAATGTTTTTTAGTAGTGCAACTCAAAACTAAGATGTCACACTGAAACAGCATCCTTTTAAGAGGAGGAATCTGCCACTGTTGTCGCAACATAACGCCAAACAGTGCAAGCTGCCAGATCATTTTAGAAAGATAATGAACGATGAAGATTTTCACTTGTTTTTCTCTACAGCTGCATAACAAAGAATAAGAAATTCAAATTATAATCCTCTAATAGCAACAAGAGACTCCCAAGCAATCAGTACTTTTTTGTCCATATGGCTGCAGAAAAAGGAAGCGGGCAGACGAACTCATCCCTCCTACCTCAGAGGACAAGGATGAAGAGATGAAGAGATAAAGAGGAGAGGATGAGGCACCATCTGTACAGTACAGAGCTGCTCTGGGACTTAGGATGGAACACACACACACACACACACACACAGACAGACAAACAAAAGCAGAATCTGCAAAAGCGGACACACTCACAATTACAGATAAATGAGCACAATTCTTCTATAAAGACACTACAAGTGGAAATCTTTTCCCCTACCTCCACTCTAGTAGAGTCCACTCTTCAGTTCCTTTGAGAAAAAAAGTCAACTGCAGCTGTGGTGCGGGTTTTTGCTTTCTTATCCTTTCCTTTTTGTCTCTTTCTCGGACTCCACGCCTTCATATGTCAGGCATGTGTTTGCATTCCCACATATGTGAGCTCCAGTGTGGTTGAAGGCCAGAGCCAGGGACACAGATGGCACCCAGATGGAGACAGATAACCGAGCAGACCAGGACTACAAACGCCACCTCTCTGTACTTTTCTGCCCTCACGTTTCCTCTCTTTCTGTCATGAGAAACTCTCTTTCTCTCTCAATTTCACGTCCTCTCAACTGCTGCCTTTCTCAACTTATTTTCTTTCACTCTCTCTCTCTCTCTCTCTCTCTGTAAATCTGCGTCCTCTCGTGCACTCGCTCTCTCAAGCTCTGAGCCTCCCACTGTCCTGATCTCTCTCTCTCTCTCTCGCTCTCCGCCTCTCTCTCTTGCTCTCAAGCTCCTCCCCTTTTTTCCCACACACTCTTTGCTCCTCTGCTCTGTTTTCACAGGCCGGGTGCTCCGCCTACGTCACCACTCCCCCCCCACTATGGCTACTGGCCAATCATGCACTGCTGACTGGCTCTATTCAACCTGCATTCACCGGCGATGGCCCTTGCAATTAACATAACTAATTGCTTTGGCACCTAAAGGCTAAACAAGGCGCAGTGCCAAGGGGGACAAAGTGTGTGTGTGTGTGCATCTGCATATGTGTGTTTGAGGGAGGGGGTCCTTCAGGAGAAGTGGGGATCTTCCTATAAAATGTTTTTATACTACACCCCTCCTCCTCCTCCTCCTCCATGCAGGCCCTTTTCATTGATGCCCTCTTTTGTTTCAGCTCCTTAATGCAGCCGACTCGCCAGCCAACCCAACAGGGGGGGACACTTGAGGAGCATGAATGACTTATTCTTCTCTCCTCTCCTGCTTCTCTTCTTCTCGGTGCTCCATCTTCACTGAGTTAAACTTAAATCACCGCCTGATTTACGCCTCAGCAGACACAATGCAGGTGAAGATAAAGGAGGCTGCGCCACTGAGAATGGGCTCCATTTGTTCTCTCCGTCAGATTCAGTCGGGGAGAGTTCAGGAGAAGGTGCTAAGTTCATTCTGAGCCCGAGGATAAATGAGACATTAATCTGCTTTTAATTAGAGAGCTGACAATTGAGAGAGCATGATCAGCGCGTGAGAATCCACAGACACTCAGCTGAGTAAACAAACAAGCAAATAAACGCTGTTGGGGAAACACAAACAGTTCATCAGAAGAAGGAGGTGCTGTGAGTGTACACACTTCTTACAGCACTGAATAACTTATCCCCTCCCCTGTCTTTTTCTGTTAAAACCCTCACTAATGAGATGTATGATTGATCCAAAGTAGGGTATATGTGGGGGAGTTTGGTTTTAGGTTTGTCAAAACTACATTCAATTGAACAATCACCATCACCCGTAATAACCTCTATCTCCCCTCCTCTCTCGGCGCACACTGCCTTTATTCAGGGTGCATCTGGTCAGCCAGCAGGCTCAGAAGCAGGGCCAGGTGGCTGTGAGAGCAGAGCAGAGGGAGGGGGTGGAAGAGACAGAGAGATGGAGGAAGACCTCGCATCTGAAGCTACTGTAACCAGCGTGCCATGAAAGCGCATAGTAGGTGTTAGCTGAAAACGACACCATGGAACGGACAAAGGCTCCAGGCAGAATAAGATTTAAAGCCAGGTGTGATGACGCAGGTGGCAGAGACAGGAGCATGCTCAGAGTCTGTCTGCGTTTTTTCCATCCTGGGCTGAAAAATCATTTTCCCGGAGTTTGGATCCTAAAACTGGTGCACCCTGAAAAGATTTTTAAAATAAAAGAGATGTGTACTAATGTGAGAGACCCTACGTAGTAAGAAACAATGACTGATTTAGCAGCTTTCATTTGACAGCATGTGGATTGGAATGATGTGGCCAAAACAGCACACAACAGATTCCTTTCACCAACAACCAGAGACCTCTGGAAATCTGGCATCATCTCTAACAGTTATGTCTCAAGAGTAAACAAACATGGCAGATGACGGATAGCAGGCTTTGAGTGACGCTAAGCCAAATGTTGCTAGCTACCTTCAACATCCGTTGCAGTAGCAAAATCTGTCCGACTCCGCACCTTGTCAGTGTGTATGTTTTAAATGTTTAATAAACAAAAAGGTTCAGGCTGTGAGTAACACTGAACAGATAGACTGCACACCTCCTTGACGCTAAACTACACTATGAACTGAGCTAAGAAAGTTTACTCATTGTCACCTAACTACAAATAAAAACACAACTGTGTTATTTTGCATTCGGCAAAAAGTTATCTTGAACAAAGAAAAGTAACACTAAAAAGAAGATCAACTCTCTCCATTCATTTGCTTCTAAATCAAACACATGCCTTGGCAAGAGTTGCATCTTTATGGCAGTGAGTTCTTGACAAACACTGCCAATTCAGTCAAAAGTGACACTGTTATCAATGTCAAATGGCTACTCCTTACAGCGCCTTTAATTGACTGTGTTACCATGTCATTCTCACCAACACAAGCCATACACTGTGACTTTTCTGTCGTTTGTCCTTCCATTAGTGCAGCAAAAAATAAAATACTGTTATCACTGTAACTCTTCAGAGTTTTAAAATCCTTAGGGCATTTGTCATTCTTAGGCAAGAAGAGGCGTCTTGTTGTATTTAAATGTCCACTAATCCTTAAACACTTTAATCTGTTACCCCTGGACTTCCTGAGTCGTTAACTATATGTCCTGTGTTACCTGAAGCAACAAACCTCCCCCTTTTCAAAGCCCCCTAACCTGCACTGATTTTAGACTGAATCTCAGCTTACCTCTGGAGGAAACACAAGGAGCGGACTGTCATTGTGAGTGGGGGTTGAATTGCAGAGGAAGTCTTTATGTACCAGAGGCAACATTAGAAGAGCAAATGAGTGTACAGTTTAAACATGAACGACAGAGAAACACTTTAAAAGTCTGAAAGTCTCCTGCAGTATCGTCTCTACTGTTCTGTGAACTTCAATGTGCTGAATATGAAGTCATTGCTGCTCTATGTATGCACACAGTATAACTTCCTCTTACAGTTATCTGCATGCAGCTGTTTGCCATTGTGTGCCTGTGTGAGTGTGTGTGTGTGTGAGAGAGAGAGAGAGAGAGTGATAGAGCAAGAGCATCTGTTTCTGTTCACACGCTCCCTCGCCAAACTTCCACTTTTAGAAAAAGTAAACAGCACTGTTTTTAGGAGAGGATAGCAAAAATGAGAGGAGGAGAAGAGGAAGAAAAAGGAGGGAGTACCACATTCAGCGAGTGGCGATAGAGTAAACAAGATAGGAGTCACTGAGGCAATATTAATTTGTTTTGAAAGCATGTGCTTTAAAATCTTCAGAATGTTTTAAAAGAGCCATTTGTTCTAAGTCTGGTGATTATTAAACATTTTAGGAGCCTCAGCTCTGTGATGCTTTATTCATTCCTAAATCACTTGATTTACATGGAGGCCGTTATTTCCAGCATAATTATCATAACAATGCATGTAAGTTTACTCTGCCCATGGCTGCATGATTAGCATACAGAGGAGGTAAACAGAGGCTAATGGCTTACTCTCCTTCCTTTAAAAAGCTGACTTACTCTGAGGGGTTAAAACTTGCAAAACAAGTTGGTGGATCTGATAATGTGGATGGATGTGGGCATGCAGCAACAAGTAACAAATATATAGTTCAGGATGAGGTTTGAGACACTTTAAAATGTCTTATTGAATGAAAGATGAAGGCTATTTAAATAAAGGATCTCATATTTCTGGCAAAACACAGACTAAATGCAGAGGATACATTGTGGTTTCTGGTTCTCGCACATAATGTCGATTTAAGCAACAAGCATTTCATGAGTCTTATCACACATTCACTTCTGAGAAATTCCAGAGCCCTGCTGCCCAAAATTTCCCACGGTGTTTCTTCATGCACGACTCTTGCAGGGGGAAGTCCTCCCTATCTTAAGAGGGGTGTGTTGGGCATGAAGAGGAGATGAGATGAAGTAGGGCCTGACATCGATAACATGCTGTGAAAGCTTCAATGTTTAGTTTAACGAACAATAACCGACACGTTTCATGGATTATATCAATACTATGTGAGCATGACTCATGTTAATCAGCCCAACCTGCTCGTAGTAAATTTATAGAAAAGTTTTCTGCTCCTCAGCCAGACTTCCCTTAGATGTATCGCTGGCAGGTGAAATTGAGGGACTGTTTACACAACAACAGTTTTCAAGTGAAACGCATAAGTAATGTTGCTATTCAGCGCCTCATTCTAGTTGATCTTAAATGGAAACTTATAAAAACAGCCTCCAGAGTGGAATTTTCCTGGAACACTGTTTCACCTTTGCTGCATAAATGGCAAGCTGGGGTTTTCAGTGGAGATGCTGATGTAACTCTCCGCTTAGTGCATGTGCATTACACCTTCATGTGCAAACCAGAAAACAACAGTAACAATGGCTGATAACTTTGTTGTGCTTGTGCTGCAGAATACACTGACTGCCTTTCAACAAAATGTGCATCTACGTGACCATTTCTGCCATTGGTGAAGAAACTATCAATATTTCCTCCATATGATCAACTCACCTCTTCTTCAGCTTCTGAACTTTTTGTCGTATCTGGCTCCTGCATCGCCAATTACTGGCCTGGCATACATATTGTAGCGTTTTCAGTCCCTTAGTGTTTCCGTGTATACCTACATTTTTCCACTGCGTTGTTTTATTTTCAGGTGAAAATTTCAGCCTTTGAGTTCACACTGGAGCCAAACTCAAAAAGTTGCAGAAGTTTCAAGGAGCCTTGTGCACATGTGAAAACAGCTTTATTGATAATTGACATCTTGTCCATGGAACTTAAACTTTTTATAGCGCATTATATGTGATCTGCTTTGCAACACACATTCTTAACTTGTAATGCTGCAGTGTTATTGTTGGTGCTTAAATGAACACTAATGCAATCATGAGCTTCAGACAAAGCATTTTTTCCATTTTATCAGGAAGCAAATGAATCAAGGTCTTTTAAACGCTACTGTTCATTGTGCAAGACACCTTTTTGCAGGATGAAAAAGAAATGAAGTAATGCATCTATTTATAGTTATGTTTGCATGTTAAGAATGAACACCATAATTTCAAAATAAATCTATATATTTGTTTTCTCCGCAGAAATAAACATACCGGCCTGAAAAGTGTCATCAAAGGTACTTTTTCTCTACTTGCTGAAAACAGATTCATGTCCTCTTGGGAAAATTATACACAACTACAGATAATGTGAAATAGCATTTCTAGTTTTGGTAATGATAATATAATTTTAAATTGAGGATTTTGAACAAGCAATAATATAAAAATGAAACTAATTCAAGTTCACTTGTTAAGTCCTCACAGGGCCTCTAAAATTCTTGTTTTCAGCTGCAGTCTTGCAGCTAGCACAAAAAAAAAACTAAGACCCTTTCAAGAAACTAGTCCCATGAGGCCACAGGCCACATCAGCAGCTAACTTGTTTTTAGGGAAGAAAGAAAGTCAGCTTACACATGATGAGAGTGTTTTGTTCGCTGCACTCAGAGAGGATTTCGAAAGGAAAATACAGACGATGGGATTTCACTGGCAGAGTTTCTGCCAAATCAGTGTGAAACGATGACAGAGATTTTCAGAGACAAAATAAAATAAAGTGTGCCTTGGATTCTTTTCCCAGCCGCAGCTTCCTTCAGTCAGAGACTATCCAGCTTCACACAGTGTGAACTCACACTCTGTGAGAATCTGTGTGCGTGTCTGTGACGTGGATTTGGCCTTATCAGCTATAAAGCTTGTCTGTCATTAGAAGGTGAAGTCAGTGAGCCAGAGCAGCTGATTCTGGTCTCATTCCCACAAACTCAACTTCTCTAGAGAGTGGATCTCTATTGGAAGCTAAACACCAAGAAATGTAAAGCAAAAAAAAAGACAAAACTGACAAATTTAGTCAGAAAAAACAGCCTTTTGGAAAAATAAAGACAACCCTAAAGACCAGCTAAGCTAGAATTTTCACACTGCTGAAAATCAGTTTCACTTGTGATGAAATTAAAAGTTGCCTCTGGCACCAAAAGTTCTCTGCTTTGCATCAGTACTGGCACTGCCAGTGTTTTTATGCTCTCAGAGGAATAAAGAGCAACAACAGACTCGCACAAGAAAGAAACCACACCAAGTGTATGCCAGTTGATAGCCTTTTGGCTGAAGGTCCCCCTACAAAACAAGACAATGGTCTCTTATGGGTACAAACTATAAGATAAGTGCAAAGGGCAACATCATTCTGCCCCAGATTTCCCTTTGGAGGAAGATGCAGAGTTAGAATTGGAGAAAGAGGGGGAATGTGTCGCATCAATGCCTGCAGGACGGATCAACACTGTGTTTACGAGCCATGCCTCACACTCTTCTGCAATGAACCCGAAAAAAACTCTGATCCAGCCATGCAGCAACCTTAGTCTTAAAATTTGACTTCAGTATGGAATAATTCAAAACTGTAGTTCATCAATTGTCCAATTGGGACATGTAGAAACACTGGAGACCACATACACGCATTAAAAAAACAAACATATTATCAGCCTGGTGCGAAAATCGATTGTGGTCTGGGTGTCTCGTTTCTCTCCCTGGATTTTTTTAAGGTATCAAAATTACAAATTTTGCCCCATATAAGGGCATAGGGGAATCAACTGACAGGTGGGTACACTGTAGATCTTAGCAAGGAGTTTGAGACCCACCTCTTTACCTCATCATAAAGTGAACAAAGCTAGATAAAGGGCACTTCACAATGGCCACCCAAACAGTGCTGTGCTCAAGCAAAACTGACCCCAACAGTGGAGAACACAGAGAATGTGGCTACAACTTTAGCAACTTTATTGCTTCTATTAAGTTGTTTAGGACCAACAGAGCCCTTTAACAGCCCCTCCATTGATTAAAAAGATTGTCAAGAGGAGCAGGTGCAGCGATTATATGTCATGGATTATGCACCATGCACCTGTGTGCATGACGTGTACTGGGTCGAAGCCACCTCTTTGAAGCGTGCAAAAGCAGAGAAGTGTACAGTGCCTGAGCAAAACGGATGACCAGCGTGGCCGTGTCCTAAATCAAGCTTCAAAACAGAATGAATGTGCTGTAAATTACTTACTTTAGTCTACAGGTACTCTGACCCAAACACCTGGTAAGCCCCTTTCTAACTCTTCTTTTTATTGTATGTAAAAGTGCTTTCTGGTCAATCCTTCATTTCGTGGCAACATTTCCCACCAATCTTGATCACTGCTGCCTTTTCTTCTCCCAAAAGCGTCTTACCAGCATCACTCCCCTCCTCCTTCCCTCCTTCTCATCACTATTCCCTAATGTGATGCAGCCATAGATTTCCCTGTCTGATCTCACATGGTCACATTTTCCATTACATCTCTCTACAGCGTATTTATCTTGCAGGGACATGTCATTTAACAGGGTTGTATCTGTTTAAGGGGCTATTTACTGTAAAAAACAAACAAACAAAAAGGAAAAAAATGAATTAGAGTGGAAGTAAGATGGTTTTTGGTGGTAATTCTGTCCGCATGCAGGGATCTGATAAATGGCAGGCCATTAAAAATACAGATTTTACGGTATGTCTCGCTTCTGTCGAGGAAAACGTACGTTCCCAGCACCCCACAAGTAAACATAAGCAGATACACAACTGTTGTTACTTCAGAAGTCTTTTCAAAATCAGGTTTTCTTGATTTTGGGTCCAGCACTTTGCGTCAAAGAGGCCTGTTTGATTTAGCTTCCGAACAAACAAACAAAAGTTATGTTTATTCTCTACTACACACCAAAGAACAGAGTGTTCAGACGTGTTTGGTTCATTTCCTTCATCAGTCAAGATTTGCTAAAACTTATTTAGGACTATTTGTCCCTGAATTTCTGATGTTGAGACAGAGAAGTCTGATTTTAAACGGATCAAACTGATACTTTAATACAGCTTATGTTCTAATGATGCTTTTTTTTCCCCATGTTGGTCTTTTGAGTAACTTAAAAACCTGTTTATTTATTTTTCTATTTTGGCAGACAGTTAACTCCTTTCTGCCTTTTCCTTTTTAACCTGACTCACCAGATGGTTTGTAGCACAGAACCATCTGAGGAGCCATCGTTGCAAACTGTTCTGCAAAGATCAAGCCCTTTTAAGAAATATTTCACAGACGATTGCTAGAACCATCTGTCTTATTACCATTCATCACAGGCTATCTTTATCAAATCAGATAAGTCTTCTTTGTCATTTTGCTCAAATAAGTAACACTCAGAAATACGATCAAACTAGTGCTGATACTGCATTTCAAATCTCTGAAGGTGTTTTCAGACAAAGTGCAAGTTTGAATGTAGGATCAATTAGGAATGTTTCTTTCACTGGTGATAAAGAGGGTATTTGCTTAATAACATGACATATTTTGTTTGATAAAAATTACAAAAGAGATATCTCTGATCGAATGTAACTACTGAATTTAAGCTGATTCAAAATTTACCCAACAATACTATGCGTCTCATCTTGTCTTTATGTCACATTATGCACACAAACATTTGGTATGAATGTACCTTTAACAAGCTCCCATAACTGATTATTGAACAAAAAGTCACTTTTTGCTCATATCACAGTCCTGCTAGTCCTAACGTCACTGACTGTCACTGCATCCAGTTATTTTTCAAACACAACTTAACGGTGACAAATTTACTGATGCAATGCTTTCTTTCCTACAGTTTCTTACAGCACTTTTTACACTCAACTTGCAACCGGATTTCCATCCAAGTAGAGAACAAGATATAAAAAAAGAGGCTGTCAAGATGCAGCAATGCACTTTGGCTGACTGAATCATAGGAGGGCAGTTTCAAGCAGAGCTCTTCACACCCAGCCGGATCATGGATCTCCAGATAAGTCTCCTGTGGCCTTTTATCATCTTATCTCACCACTCTGTATGCAAAACATCAACGGTTAAACAGTTGTGCAGACTCACAGAAAGGAAGGACAGAGCTATTCTAATGGGGTTCACATTCATCCAGCATAACTTCACTCAGAGAATTATGTTTTACATTTAATTCCCAGGAAAACAAAACATAAAGCATACAAACTGACTTTACAATCTTTGATTCCACATCCACAAAAATGTGCTCTCAACTTGCTGCTTTCTTCTCAAGCCACAAACTGAGCTTGGTTTCTATTTTTGGATTTGTTATTTGGCGCTAGTGACTGCTAGCCTGAAATATTTCAAAATCTAATAATTCAGTTTTGTGGCTTGACAATTTGTAAACACTATAAAAGCATCCATGACAAGATTAATGTTATTATCGCTCAATGATGGTTACATGGTTGAAGTGACAGGCTCTAAAGAGGGAAAAACATTTAAATTATCTTCAAAGCGTTATTTATTCCCTTAAGACTCATTCACAGCTCATTCTGAAGACATCCAAAACAAATGGGAGGCTGGTCAGCGAGGTCTCACGGTACTCCAACACAAAACAACCACTGACTGGTACTTTACCCCCTCCTGACATCCCCACTAGCCTAAACACGCCCCCTTACCCCACCCCTTTACCCCACAGTCCACCAACCTGACCTTGCCCCCCTTGGCCCTTCCACTTCACGACCATTGTACCCTCCTTTTCAGGCATCCTCATATCAACCAAAACAAATGAGTCCCGTATTTCCCTCTCTCTCCTCCTCCCCCCTCCTTTCTCTTATTTTCTCCCTCTCTTTCTCTCCGTCTCTTGGTGCCGATGAAAGGCAGGCATTGAGCCGGCAGTGGCATTCCAAAACCTCAGGCCTCGGCTCCAGTGTGTCTGGCTATTCAACACTGCTGGGAGCCATTAGTTTAAGTAAGGTCTGACCCGCCTACTCACCCACGGAAAACCCTCAGATCTCCTATTACACTCGGCACACAGAGGGGAGACACACGGCTGCACTCCGGGAGCAACGAGCGTGCGCGTACACTCAAGCCAGAGACAAGTTGGGATGAGTAAATATAAGAAGTGTGAGCATGTCAGAGAGAAATTCACGCATGAGAGTGTTTACAAGCAAAAGGGAAAGTGACAGAAAGAGACAGAGCGAGAGTTTCTGCTTCGAATTTATGAGCCGTAGGTCTCACGCCTACTTGGCTGCATCTTCCTAAAGTTTCCACACAGGGAGGCCAAGTGTGCAGTCAGACGCCAAACCCTTCTCACCAATAACTCCATCTTAAACGATATTCAACAACCACGCACTTTCAAAGCCTCTCCACCCGCTCCTGTTTAATTTCTGTACCAGATACGCCGTTGGGGAAATCCATCCATCTATGGCACTCACAGTTAGATCTTTAAATGCAGCAATTTGGTTAATTAGAAAATGATACCACAGATCAGAACTTGCTTCAAGATGCCAGCCTCACCCAATTGTCGGCACATAAACATGAATGGTTCTCATAAACAACTCCATGTTTGGTAGAAGCAGTGTTTTAACATAGTGTGTGTTCGGATGGGCCCACACACAGTCCAACAAATATAGTGAGAGACTCCACAGTAGACTGTCCTCTTGGTAAAACAGGTTTTATGAAAGTTATATTACTGATAGTTGTTCCAAAAGTTTGCGACTTTCAGACCTTTTTTAAGAAAGTTACTGATTGTATTCACACTTAGAATGAAATTTACATCATTGATGGATTAGTAGAAGTCCTTTTAGAGAGCAAGCTGGATCAATGTTCTCTTGTTTGGTCATTTACCAACTAATAACAAGCACTACACCATTTTCTTCAATTTTTAAAATATTGAAGTTATGGGAGGTAATATTTGAGAAACTGCCAAAACAAGAATACAATTTGAAATGGTAATGAACACAAAAACAATGCCAAAGCAACAAATTAAAAACATTTATGGACAGTTGAGTTAGAGGACCCACTTGTTGAAGTGATAAGTTGAACAGATATTGGTACAACCATAAATTTACCAGAAAGCCAAGAAGCAAGCAACAGTTAGCTCTTGCAGCCCATCATGGATGAAAAAAGATTTTCAGCACCCTGATGGTTTATTTCTCAATGCTTTGTCACAGCATCAATGGTGGGGATGGACTCAGGGAGAAAACAAATCAGTTTATGAAACAATGCCATGTTTTCCAAACCTTACATTTCAAAAACACATCTTGAGGCACCGCTACAGGTGCAAAAGGAGTCTACTGAGTTTTCTTGTTATGTTTCAGACATTGGACAACAGCCTCCTTGCTTTCCATCCTACACAAATTGTCTTGAACAGGGAAAGTATTCTCTCCATTCATTTGCTTCCAAAACAAATGTACGCCCTGGCGAGAGTCATGTCTTCAAGACAGTGGCTGATAAAGAATGCACATTGTCCCAGCCAAAGGTATCAGTGCTATCAACCCCAGATTATCCTCACATTGCTTTTGATCTTCAGTCACATATGACTGTGAAAACTTTTCAGTTTTGAAAGTTAAAACTCTGGTTGCTGTTAAAAATGAACTTGGCAACCTTTTTGTCATGAATTGTTTTCATGTGTGGGGTCTTACACTTTAAAACTGATTCAGATCTAATAATCTTTATTGGAATGCCAGATTTGACATCATCTGGATTCTGAGAACGACCACAAGTTTTGTCAGATTCATCACACTGAGCACAAAGTAAACCAAGTGAATGTCTCTTTTTCTTAGAATTGCCCTTTTTTTAAAAATTATAAACGTTTATCAAAGCCTGATGTGTGAATGTTTGTGTGAAGCTTTGCACTACCAGCAGTTGATTTGGTATAAACCCTCCACCTCTCCCTCTCTCCTCCCCAGGCTGTAGGAGCAGCTGTGTTGTTCTCTTCCCTGACGACGGCCACACCTGTGATCTGCAGGTGGTTCATCTGGCAGCAGAGCTGGGAACACCTGGCCAGGCACAGATACAGCCTGCAGGCTTAAGTCAAGCTGTGTGTGTGTGTGTGTGTGTGTGTGTGTGTGTGTGTGTGTGTGTGTGTGTGTGTAATGGTTTTGGGGGATTTCTGAAAGGCTCAATTAAAGTTGAGAGAAGATAACGGCTGGCTTCGCTCACGCGCATACACACACACACACACACACACACACACACACACACACACACACA